>ML677375.1:12727518-12949523 GCA_007922305.1 Dermatemys mawii | reverse complement strand
TGAAAAATGGGCTCATCAATCTAGCAGAGAAAGGTATAACATGAGCCAATTACTGGAAGTTGAAGCTAGACAATTCAGACCAGAAATAAGGGATACATTTTTAACTGAGAGCAATTAATCACTGGAACAATTTATCAAGGGTCATGGTGGATTCACTATCACTGACAATTTTTAAATCTAGACAAACTCTCTAGAAGATGTGCTCTAGGAATTATTTTGGGGGAAGTTCCACGGTCTGTTTGTACAGGAAGTCAGACTAAATTATCACAATGGTCCCTTTTCGCATTGGAATCTATTAATGAAAAAGTAGGTGATATGAAAAGCACCTCCTGTAAAGAGGTGAAATGAAATGAAGACCCATCTTGTAATCAGCTATATTTAAACTAGTCCATACTCAAAATGGCTGGGGAGACACAGTTTGAGAAAATTCACTCAGAACCACTGTATATTAACTGTAATACTTCAGAATCTCTCTCTATAGAAGTAATCTCATTTTTAACGTTCAATGTATTTCTTTGTGAAAAGATGAGTCATACAAAGAGCTTACTCAGGAAGAGCTCCCACTGGAGTCAGTGAGAAAAGTAAAAAGGAACAAAAGAACTCTCATCCACACTTTCAAAGGAGATTTTAGATTTTTTCAGTGCCTTTTGATAGCTCAGTCTCTGGTGACTTCTATGTTCCCCAGAGCAAAGGATAAAATTCAGCATGATGATACAAATGCATTCCAGTAGTCCTCCTCCTACAGTGCTAGCAGTGTCATGAAACAGGTGATTTAGAGCAACTCTAGCCAGTTATTTGTTATTGCCGCAAAAGCAAAACCAGGAATGTAGCAGGCAATGTCAAGTGAAATGATGATTCTACAAGATGCTTCTAGATGACTATGTTAAAAAAAAAAAACATGAGAAGGCAAAGCTAAACATTGGATTCATGCAATCCCACTCAATTTAAATTTAATGGGAAGAAAATAAAAGATGGTCTGTAGGATGTGACAAAGGAATATTCACTCATTGCCAGAAAGGGATTCTGCAACAACTGAGTCAATATGACTGATAACTTTCCTTGCTCTAATTCTCTGACAGTAAAGTTTCTCATACAGTTACATCTCATTTTTTCAGCAAACTCACTGTTCCCCAGATTTCGAAGGAATGTTTTGGTTAATTAAGCAATAAGACATGCAAAGGCATATGCTGCAGTTTATTTGCTGGTAAAAAATCTTATTAATAACTCCAGTACGACAGTATTTCCTATTGTATACTATTGCAGAACTAAGATGACTAAATTAATTAAAAATACCCTTCTAGTTTTTCCTTTTTAAAATACAATCACGAGAGGTTTTATTTTCTGAGTTAAGCTTCATTTATTTATTTACTTCAGAGTAAAGTTGAGCACTGAGGCTGCAAGTTAGGTACTAATGTAAACAATAGTCTAGTGTGAAGAGAGGATAAGTAGAAGGTCTAAACATATAACAGATAAAATTCCCAAGATTTGTTAATATAAGCAAGCAGTTTCATGAACATATCTGATTTGTGTCAATATCACCATGTTTATGAAGCTTTAAAACAGTAACATTTGCAACAACAGTTAATATACAATCCAGAGGTGAAAATAAGGGGGTACGGGCCGGTACGCCATACCAGTAAAAAGCCTGTCTGGTCCCTACCGCCTTACTTTAAAGCGCTACTGCGGCAGCGCTTTAAAGGACCCGACTTAAAGCGCTGTCACAGCAGCGCTTTAATGTTACTGCTCTTTTTGCACCCCCCATCCTAGCCCTGCTAGCAGGGCTGCCAACGGGGAGCACAAAAGGGGTAGGGACGCTAAAGCCTTCCTCCGGCAGCGCTTTAAGCAGGGTCCTTCAAAGCGGCAAAAGGGGCTGGGTAGCTGCTGGGGCTAGGTAGCGGCTCCTTTTGACCCCGCTGTTGGTGGAGGGGGACAGGGGGTGCAGAAGAGGCAGGGAGGTTAAAGCGTTGCCACGGCAGTGCTTCAAGCAGGGTCCTTTTGCCACTTTAAAGGACGCTGCTTTAGCATCCCTCCCCTTTGTGTTCCTCCCTCTCCCTGCCAATTGCAGCAGCCAGGACATTAGAATGGGAAGAGGAGGGAGAGATATTATTGCAGGGAGCAGAACAACAGACTGGCTTGACTGAGAAAAGTAGAGAACAGCCAGACAGTTCTTCAAGAGCATTGAGTGGGCTAGGCAGTGGTCTTCAAACTGGGGTGCACGCGAGCCCACCCCAGGGGGTGCGCGAGACCCCAGTGCCGCCGCTGATTCCACCCAGGAGATTGCCAAACTCCCGGGCAGTCTATTTTTGTCCCGCTTCCACTTTCTGCGGCGGCATTTCGGCGGACATACCCACTCCGGGGCCCACCAGACTTTTCCCTCTGCAGAAAGGGGCTGCGGGGCGAAAAGTTTGAAGATCCCTGGGCTAGAGGAGGTACAAAAGACAGTACTTGCCAGTCAAGAAAATTATCTAAAGTATATCTATTCTGTAATTTATCTGCCATGAAATGTGTTTATGATTTTTATCATTCTGATTTTGAAGTGGACCTGCAATAAGTAGTGAAGAGAGGAAGATGGGAGAAGAGTAAGCACACATTCCATTTTTGGCCTCCATGTACATATAAAGGAGGCCTGATTTTAGCAGGTTTAAAAATAAAAAAAAGTCAGATCTTATTTATAAATCACGAAGAAACAAAAAAGGGTATCATCAGAAGCACATTTTCCCCCTTAGTTTACACCTTCACACTGATGTTTATTGGGAGATTGCTCATGTAAATTGTACCAATAAATAATGCATACATCCCAACAAATATAAGCTTATCCTTCTTCACTCCCAGAAATTGTTTCCTACTGCTCTTTTTCACCAGAAATCTGCACTTGTCAATTCTGACTGCTCTTAATTCTAATACAAAATTAAAAAATATGAAACTGTGTATTGGCCTTACGGATGGGGGGGTTACATAATCTTAAAGGTACACAACTGTTAGATAATAAAAACTTTAGGATCCTGAATTATGTCAGGGATTTTTACTAAAAGTCATTTTTTTGACGGATCTTCTTTGCTAGGGCAGTTTCAGTAATTCAGGATAGCACTAGCAAGTTGCCAGATGGTACGCCTACAGAACTATCTTTAATTTCTTCCTTGGAGATGCAGACTACGATTTCTGCAAATCTGCTATAATTTCCTTTTGAAAGGAATCTGTCAAACTGAATTTTTTGGAACTCAACTTTTTAATTTTTTACTCAGTTTTTGATAGCACGACCTGTTAAAGAGTATATTCCATATCTTTTTTTTGCTCCCCAACAGATGTTTACAAGGATCTTTTCAACATAGGAAATATTGATTATACACAGAAAACAGTGAAAGTGACAACATACAACACAGCTGTCAAATACAAGCGGTAAATACAACATTTTTAAAATTCATTAACGTCTCTCACTGAGAACATTAGATATTATTTTGATAATAGTAGGTACATTTTTATTTTAAAAGAAATGCTATTTTCAAGTTGAAAATGTCCCCTTAATTCTTCCCCCATAGTTAGATAAAAGTGAGCAAAATGCACTCCATGCTGACCACTCACTGACCCTATCAAAATAATAGAATAATCATGGGTCTGATAAATGGAAATTGAGAATATTCTCCACATCTCAGGAGGCGCTCAACACCCAACGTGATTGGGCCCCATATGAACACAATTGCTGTGTTATTTGGAACGTGAGATTGTATCTTGTGCTTCAGCTGCAAATTGGAGAATTATAGTATTTATTGAAGATACAACCTGCACTTGTATAGAGGATTGATACATCACCATACGGTACACCTAACAGAAGCATCTTTATAAAACTTTCATAATAAAAATGCACCAGATAAATATAAAAATGTGTACCAGGTTGGAAAATAAAAAGAGAGCACTGTATGATTGGACTGGAGAAAGGTGGGAAAGGAGGGGAAAACACTTTACCTGAAGCAGCAATTAAGCCTTCTCTTGAAGCTATGTCTAAAAAAGTGTGTTTATTTTTCAGCCCAAAAAGTGAGTGAAAGACTGAATATGTAAACACGTTTATGTGTTATATAAGATTTTGTTTTTGATGGTTGTAACCAGGATAATAAAAGATAATTTTATTGAGCAGACATAACATTAACCTTTTCTAGGAAAATGCTGGAAATATCTACTTGCCAGTAGGAAGCTGAAAGCTAGGTGTGGAAGAGAACAGGCATCAATTTCTGCTGAATTTAAACTTTAAAAAACCATGTAAGTTTCTAGACCTTAAAATTTGAAAGAAACTCTTTTAATTATAAGCAAATGCAGTGTGGTCCTCCTGAGTCTGCAGACAGCTTCAGAACCTTTGCTACTGTTCCTAGCTTTGCTGAGCAGCAACAGAAACAGGCACTGAAGTTATTCATACAGAAAGTTGACCCTGACCAATGGAGGATAGGAGGAAATGGTAGAGTAGCAGAAACCTGCTTCATCCCAGTCCAGAAGCGAGGAGGCTCTGGAAAAGGAGAAGAGAAAGTTTATCTTTCTCTTTCAGCAGGTAGACCATCACATTTTTCTGACACCAACTAGCCAGGGGCCTTGGATTATGAACCCAACCCCCCACTCCCAGACACACACCAGCATTCTGGTGTCACCCTCCCTCTTTCCCAGCAGCTTGAAATGGTGGAATAGGGGCATAGCTAAGCTTCTAACCAGGACTGTGGCCCTGCCACCCAATACTCTTTTGTATCTACCTCTGACTAGCAAGCTTGGTCATTCAGCCAGTAGGTATCTATCAATTCTACCCTAGACTAAGATACTGCATCTGCGGTTTCAGATGAACTGGAAGTAGGAGTACTTGTGACACCTTACAGACTAAAAAAATTATTTAGGCATAAGCTTTCGTGGACTAAAACCCATTTCATCACATGTATAGAATGAAAGATATAGCAGGAAGATTATATATACATACACACACAAACACACACACACACATCATGAAAAGATGGTAGTTGTCATACCAACTCTAAGAGGCTAATTAATTAAGGTCAGCTACTATCAGCAGGAGAAAAAAAAATTTTGTAGTGATAATCAGGATGGCCCATTTCAAACAGTTGACAAGAAGGTATGAGTAACAGTAGGGGAAAACTAGCACGGGAAAAAGATCCAGCCACTCCCAGTCTTTATTCAAACCTAATTTGATGGCATCCAGTTTGCATATTAACTCCAGTTCAGCAGTTTCTCATTGGAGTCTATTTTTGAAGGTTTTTGTTGAAGAATGGCTACTTTTAAGTCTGTTATTGAGTGTCCAAAGCAGGGGTGGGCAAACCTTTTGGCCCAAGGTATGGAGGGCCAAGTAGAGAAGGCTGGTTCTGACCCCTATCTGATCCCCACCCACCTCCTGCCCACTGACTGCCCCCTCAGAACCACCAACCCATCCAATCCCCCTGCTTCTTGTCCCCTGACCTCCCACTCCAGAGGCCCCTCCCCTGCCCCTAACCACCATCCCCTGGGACCCAACCCCCCCACTCCCTCTCCCATGACTGCCCCAACCCCTATCCACACCCCTGCTCCCTGAGAGCCTCCCATCCCCTATCCAACCCCTCCCCCCGCTCCCCATCCCCTGGCCTGCCCCCCAGAACCTACACCCCATCCAAACGCCTCCTGCTCCCTGTCCCCTGACTACCACCTAGGACTCTCTGCCCCTTATCCAACCTCCTGGCCCCGGCCCCCCTTATCATGCCACTCTAACAGCATGTCTGGAAGCCCAGCCAGAGCTAGACACACTGCCCTTTCCCCTTATCATGCCACGCAGAGTGGTAGAAGCACACAGCCCCGCTGGAGCTAGCTGTGCTGTCGCAGCATAGCCCAGGAGCAGCGGACCAGAGTGCCAGCAGCATGGTGCTGCATGCTGAGTCAGTGGGTGGGGAGAGAGCACAGTGGGTGAGGGGGGAGCCTCCTCAGCTGGGAGCTCAGGGGCCGGGCAGGATGGTTCCGTGGGCTAGATGTGCCCCACAGGCCGCAGATTGCCTACTTCTGGTCGAGAGATTGAAGTGTTCTCCTATTGGTTTTTGCATATTATGATTCCTGATGTCAGATTTGTGTCCATTTAGTCTTTTGCACAGAGACTGTCCAGTTTGGCCAAAGTACATGGCAGAGGGGCATTGCTGGCACAGTGGTGGATGTGCAGGTGAATGAGTCTCTGATGGCGTGGCTGATGTGATTAGGTCCTATGATGGTGTCATTTGAATAGATATGTGGACAGAGTTGGCACCGAGCTTGGTTGCAAGGATAGGTTCCTGGGTTAGTGTTTTTGGTGTGTGGCTGCTGGTGAATTTGTTTCAGGTTAGGGGGCTGTCTGTAAGCGAGGTTTTGGCAAACTTTACCAATGTATATGTAATGACTAGGTTTATAAAAGGACACTAATATCAATTTTAATTACAGCGAGAATAGTGTCTCTTAATGAGGAGAGAGTTACTACTACTCCAATTCCCAAGAGGAAAACATCTCCTGCCATGCTCTTTAGAATTAGGCCATTCATATGACATCTAACAGTATAATCTTTCACCAACTTTCAGATACCTTGCCACTGGTCCACCAAAGACTTATGTATGTGCTTAATTTTAAGCATCATTAGGTTTTGTAAATTGGGGCCTAAATGGAGTTTAATGGTATATTTTTCAGCTGTGTAATTCCACCCCCTCCTCCTTCTTTGGAGTGCATCTCTGTTTAGTTAATAGGTCACTGAACTGGTTTACATTGTCTTAAGTACCTTGTTTCCACTCCCAAGGGGAGAAACAAGGATCATTCAGTTCCACTCTAGTCTATGAAGCTGAATAGCAAAAACATAGGTATTACATGTGTCTGATATGCCACAAATTCCTATAGGATCTTTGTATCCTTGCAGTAAAGAAATGCCTTCTCATTATCATCCATCCAGTCAGCACCTTCTTACCTACCTGGCTTCGTATATTTATAACAGATGAAAGGTAGTCATCTGCACGAGTATCTGAATCCTTAATGAACTTTTAATTCCTAATGTTTTATAAGGCTGAATTGACTTCATTAACACATCAGCTAAAATACCTCATGTTAAAAGGTTTTTGCTGCACATATTTTTAGTTAGTTTGAAAAGAAAAAGTCTAACTTACTACGTACCATTCCCTTCTGCAGATTTTTTTTATGAACATTGGGCTATTTCCATATTATCAATTGAGCAAATTCAGAATAGTCTTTGCAGAGAAACATTTGAGAAAGTCTCACTTCTCTATATTAATGGAGTACAGTGATTTATTTCCAGTATTTTTTCCCTTTAAACCTCTCTTCCCCCTCTCTTCGCATTTTTTGATTTAGGGGCAGGAGAAACAAAATATGCAAACGTTTCCTTCTATGAGAACAAACTGTGACCTCTACATGCCCCAGAGATATTTACAAGGCTGTCTGGTGGTCCCAGTCCTATGTAATCATGAACTTCTAATTTTAGAAGAAACCTACCCTTTAAAAACAGGACTTGCTACAGTCACTCCTCCACATTGCCCCAAAATACTAGGGATGATGTTAAGATACTAGTAACAGGAATAATATAACACCAGGTTACACCAACACTTGTATGGCGGGTTCAGGGTCAGCATCGGAAGGGAGGGTGGGGATTTCTCAACGTTATTGTCCAAGATGTCTATTTCTCTACAGCAAGGCTGTACTGCTGGCCATGGCCAAAAAGTAATCACCATGTGTGCCGGTAGCAGGGGCAATCATTCTGTGCCTACTTTAATCGAAAACACGGCGGACAGCTAGCGCGCCGCTCTTCCGCCGGGCACAGCTTTGAGGGGCTGGGAAAGAGAAAGCGGGACCAAGAGCCGGGAGAAGGGAGCGGGCAGAGCTCCCGGGTTGCGAGAGGGACCCTCTCGGGAAGCCAGCTCATGGTGGCTGTGAGGAACTACTAGGGAGCCTCTGAGCTGCTTCCTGAAGCACAAATCAGCGGAGCGGGGCCGGGTACCTGCAATGGACACAAGCCCTGTCTGCAGGGGAGAACGGGGAGGAAGATGGGGGGCAAGGGCCAGAGGAAGAAGAGGGGAAGGGGGCTCCAGAGGAGGAAGGGGAAAGAAGCAAAGACGGGGTGCAGGGAGGTCCCCGTCCCAAGGCCCGACCGGGATGGGGAGGCAGCACGAGCCCGGCGCTACTCACAACAAGAAGCTCATGGCGCAGGCAGCGGCGGCGCGGGACCAGCGACTGGCTCCGCTCTCGGCTCTCAGTGGCGGCGGCGGCCGTCGCAGGGAGGCGGGGAAGAGCGCTGGGCGGGGCGCGGAGAGCAGGGGCCTCCCCCCGCCGTGCGGACTGGCTGCGGAGATTCCAGCTCCGCACGGCTGAGGCCCCGACAGTGCCCTTTGGCTCCTCCATCCCCGCTGCTTCAGGACACCATAGCTCCTCCCCACACAGTGACATTGCCCTCAGACCCCCACCACCAACAGTCCCAGCTGTTCGCCACCACCGCCCTCCAAACACCCGCTGCCTCTGCCCCAAACTCCCCCTCAAACACCTCCCACCACTGCCCTCCAAATACTCGCCTCACTACCTCCTCAAACACTGCCCTATGAACCTTCCATTCAAGGAATTCAAAAAAAACACCCCAATTTTAGAGGTGGGAAAACTGGCACGTGGAGGTTTACTTAATTTCCCACCAACAAACAGGAAATCTCTGACTGTCATGCATAGAACCCACAATTGCTGGCTCTAACATATCTATTCTATTCACTTAATTCTGAGGAAAGCAATCAAAAAGAGCTTGGAAAATATCAAGACAAATAGCAACCCTAGTTTAGCATGTAATCTTTATCAAAGCAAGCTAAACCCAACAGTCAGTTAGGGCCACACTTCTGAATTAAAGATCAGGGAAGTTACAGTCCAATCTAGTTTGTGTAAACTGTTGCACACAAATGTGGAAATTGCCAGCACTGCCCTTACCCTGCTCTAGCAACTTTTTTTTTCCACAGGAAAGTGGAGATATAATCTCTTCTCTCATAACAGGAACTCACTGTGCAAAGTACTAGGGATACATTTTGAAATAAAAATAAATGCAAACAATTGTAGTATTTTTCTTGCAAGTTATACTTGGATTGAATAGTGGGGAGACAGGCATTAGAGATAAGGGACCCAATCCTTGGGATCCTGGGTGGAATTCAGAGTGCACGGCACCTCTCAGTCAAAGTATTGGAGAATAGCTGCAGACCACATTTCTGGGCTGTTTGGACTGTGCTTTGGGTGTCCCTATCTTACAAGACAATTCCTAGATCAAGTAGGAGACTCTTATTTTTCTTTTGGGTCTCTCACCTAGTTGTTGCTTGTATTCTAGTCTAAACAAAAATAAAAAGTGCAATCCAAGGATATAGGCTGTTGGTGAAACCTTATCCCTATTGAAGTCAATGGCAAAACTCCTATGGCTTTAGAAGGGCCAGGATTTCACTCCTTTATTTCATAAATTGCTAGGTGCAAGCAGATGCCTGCTGTGGGATCCCTGAGTTCCACATCAGTGGCTATAGAGTCTGTCCATGTGGAACAACTTGTAGGATCAGGGCCATAGTTTGAGATAAAGAAAAAAATGCAATTAGCATTAAATGCATGAGAAAGGCAGGAGACATTCAGGGTTGCTGTAAGACAAGTTAGAATTTGCCAAAAGATGTTAAAGCTTATCACAGAATTGTAAAATTTTTATAGGATAAGTTATAGGTTTGCTTTTTTTCAATAATTTGCCTTGCAACTTTGAAAGTCTCCTGTTTTACTCATCCATTTAAAAATCAAATGGCTTTTTCTGTGTTTCAAACTAAGTCAGAATGTCAGGTTGGTGTCTCCCTGCTCTATTCATAGTTATATTTTCATACTCTGTATTCAAGACACTTTTTTAAAAAATGGTTTATTGGGTAGGGTTCTAGTGTAATTAGAATGTATTTAAAATGACATTGCACTTTTCTCCATACATTTTTAACAACTGGTACCTAGAGGGTGTTTCTGCATTTGTTGGCCAGGTACATAAGGTCCTATGCCTCAAAAAATATTAGGGGGAAAAATGCAAATGCAGATTTATTATGGTTTGGATCTGAATAATCCGCCTTCCCTCCTCACACCCAAATGCGCTTATCTGCCTGCAGAATATCGTATTTTAATAGCAAGCTAAAGTTTTACTGCAATATACTGTAGAAGACACTTCACCTTGGTAACTGTCATGAGAGATTACATAACCAGTATAATTTATGCCTTGTAGCATTTTTCTATTCTTAAAGGCAGCAGAAATGCTTATTCCAGACATTGGGGATATGAGGAATCACCAGCAGACTGCAGTGTTACATAAGCATAGAACTACTCAGCTGAGCAAGTAAAGACATGTTGACTCTTAAGGGATAGGAGGAGACATCGGGCCAGCACCAGTGCTAATAGGTGGTGAAACCTAGTGCTTGGTGAATTAAGAGCCAAAGGGCCTTATGCCCACTAAAAGTACTGCTCACAGGAATCTGACTGGAGGAGCTCTGGAGCCCCCAACTGGAGCGGGAACACTAAGCCAGAAAGAGACACAGAAAGTCATCTGTGCAACAAGACGGATCTTTGTTTCCTGCTACAACATACTGTGCTGTCAACTATTTGACTCTCAGCCTTGTCCCTGCCTTCAGTCCTGCCCTGCCCTGTTCTGTCCCTGTTCCTGTTTGCAACCCTTGGTTCGACTCCCTGACTTTGATCCTAGGTCTGACCCTCATCTCTGACTGGTTCTGACCCTTGGTTCCATTTCCTGTCTCCTGCTCTGATTACTAGCTCAGACTGCCCATGTCCCAGTCCCTGACAGCAATGGCCTCACACCTGTTATTGGGGATTATCTACTATACCACAAAGCATAAAAAATTATCTAAAGCTAACATTTGACAAAATACTTTGGTTCCAAATGAAAGTTTCCAGGTTCTTTTCACTGATAAAGATTAATTCACTTGGTGCTCATACTACAAAAATCTTCTTAAAATTATAATAAAAATATGTACTTTCTAAGGTGTATTGTGAGAGGAAAACAATAAACCACAACATCCACTTCTACAACTAATATACAGTACATCAATGCCAGGGCTCTAGGAATATTATACCCAAGATCTTGAATGAAATCTAGAGTATGTAACAAGGTGTTTTTTTAGCCGGTGTATTATTTTCCTGATTAATGTATGGTATTTGTCTACAGGGCAATGGATACCTAGATAACTGATTAGTATGATAACTGAATATTTACAGGTGGATATCTGACAGACTCCATGGTCAGTATCTCTCGACTTATTTTTGTGTACTAAATCAAATCCTGAACAAACAAGCAAAGCATGAATAAGTGATTTTCACCCCAGGAATTACAAAAGATTGTGTGATGGGACACCCCCTGAAACCAGAAGTAGGACACTTCTTCAACCTGATCATGTCCAATTATGGCTGAGTATCAGGAAGAGTAATAAATATGGCCATTTGTTACCTCCAACACATCACATGAATTTCTTGTACCATGCTGTGTGTGGCCCCTACTTCCTGACCTGCTAACGATATGTATCTCTGAGATAAAATGTGGAAACTTTCTCCAGAGATCTCCACAGTGTTTATGATATGGAGTCCCTCTGCATGAGATTCATGCAGATTTTATTCCCTCATGGAGCTGAGTTACAGTGATGGATGTTTTGCAGTATCATTCAGTGTAGCTCAGAATAGGAAGATAATATGATACTACATGTGTATAGGCCATTAGAACATAGAATAGTATCCTAAGAAAAATCATAGAAACCCCATTGCTTGAATAATGTAAAGTAAAACAAATCACTTATGACTATACTGAAGGCAACAACTGTGCTTTTGCAAGGTGATACACAGAGTATCCTACCGGAAGAGTAGCCCCTGTTCTGATGCATTACTTGTTCAAGACTTTTCTTCTTTCTGCTTCTCAGGCTACAGAAAACAAGAATTTGTGTAAGTAATTTTTAACACATAACTTTGCTGCCACTAACATCATTAATAATAAACAACATTCTGTCTTCCTAGAAATATAAATTCTCTAAATCCTTAATCAAATACGATATTGATGGGGAAGCTCAGAAGTCTTTTTATTTGTACTTATGATAACGGATTTCCTTTTTCAGATAGGCTTCTGAATAATAAATACAAGGTACATAAGAACATAAGAAAGGCCGTACTAGGTCAGACCAAAGGTCCATCTAGCCCAGTATCCTGTCTACCAACAGTGGCCAATGCCAGGTGCCGTGGAGTGAGTGAACCTAACAGGTAAGGATCAAGTGAGCTCTCTCCTGCCATCCATCACCCCCCTCTGACAAACAGAGGATAGGGACACCATTCCTTACCCATCCTGGCTAATAGCCATTAATGGACTTAACCTCCATGAATTTATCCAGTTCTCTTTTAAACCTTGTTATAGTCCTAGCCTTCACAGCCTCCTCAGGCAAGGAGTTCCACAGGTTGACTGTGCGCTGTGTGATGAAGAACTTCCTTTTATTTGTTTTAAACCTGCTGACCACTAATTTCATTGGGTGGCCCCTAGTTCTTCTATTAAGGGAACAAGTAAATAACTTTTCCTTATTCACTTCCTCCACATCACTCATAATTTTATATACCTCTATCATATCCCCCTCAAGGCTCCTCATTTCCAAGCTAAAAAGTCCTAGCCTCTTTAATCTCTCCTCATACGGGACCTGTTCCAAACCCCTAATAATTTTAGTTGCCCCTCTCTGAGCCTATTCTAATGCCAGTATATCCTTTTTGAGACAAGGAGACCACATTTGTACGCAATATTCAAGATGTGGGCGCACCATGGATTTGTATAAGGGCAATAAGATTTTCTCCATCTTATTCTCTATCCCTTTTTTAATGATTCCTAACACCCTGTTTGCTTTTTGGACTGCCGCTGCACACTGCATGGACATCTTCAGAGAACTATCCACAATGACTCCAAGATCTTTTTCCTGAGTAGTTGTAGCTAAATTAGCCCCCATCATATTGTATGTATAGTTGAGGTTATTTTTTCCGATGTGCATTACATTACATTTATCCACATTAAATTTCATTTGCCATTTTGTTGCCCAATCACTTCATTTTGTGAGATCTTTTTGAAGTTCTTCACAGTCTGCTTGGGTCTTAACTATCTTGAGCAGTTTAGTATCATCTGCAGACTTAGCCACCTCACTGTTTACCCCTTCCTCCAAATCATTTACGAATAAGTTGAATAGGACTGGTCCTAGGACTGACCCTCGGGGAACACCATTAGTTACCCCCTTCATTCTGAAAATTTACCATTTATTCCTACCCTTTGTTCGCTGTCTTTTAACCAGTTCTCAACCCACGAAAGGATCTTCCCTCTTATCCCATGGCAACTTAATTTACGTAAGAGCCTTTGGCGAGGGACCTTGTCAAAGGCTTTCTGGAAATCTAACTATACTACATCCACTGGATCCCCCTTGTCCACATTTGTTGACCCCTTCAAAGAACTCTAATAGATTAGTAAGACATGATTTCCCTTTACAGAAACCATGTTGACTTTTGCCCAACAATTTATGTTCCTCTATGTGCCTGACAATTTTATTCTTTACTATTGTTTCAACTAATTTGCCCGGTAGGGACGTTAGACTTACCGGTCTGTAATTGCTGGGATCACCTCTAGAGCCTTTTTAAAATACTGGCATTACATTAGCTATCTTCCAGTCACTAGGTACAGAAGCCGATTTAAAGGACAGGTTACAAACCCTAGTTAATAGTTCCGCAATTTCACATTTGAGTTCTTTCAGAACTCTTGGGTGAATGCCATCTGGTCCCGGTGACTTGTTACAGTTAAGTTTATCAATTAGTTCCAATACCTCCTCTAGTGATACTTCAATTTGTGACAATTCCTCAGATTTGTCACCTACAAAATACAGCTCAGGTTTGGGAATCTCCCTAACGTCTTCAGCCGTGAAGACAAAAGCAAAGAATTCATTTAGTTTCTCCACTGATACACAGACACCATCCCACCAGCAGCACAAGAAGAACTCCACATGGACTCCTCCTGAGGGTCAAAATGACAGTCTGGAGCTATACATAGAATGCTTCCGCCGACGTGCACAGGCGGAAATTGTGGGAAAACAACATCGCCTGCCTCACAACCTAAGTCGTGCAGAACGCAATGCTATCCACAGCCTGAGAAACAACCCTGACATCATAATCAAAGAGGCTGATAAAGGAGGTGCTGTTGTCATCATGGACAGGTCTGACTACCAAAAGGAGGCTACCAGACAACTCTCCAACACCAATTTCTACAGGCCACTTCCCTCAGATCCCACTGAGGAATACACTAAGAAACTGCACCATCTACTCAGGACACTCCCTACACTAACACAGGAACAAATTAACATACCCTTAGAGCCCCGACCGGGGGTATTCTATCTGTTACCCAAGATCCACAAACCTGGAAATCCTGGACACCCCATCATCTCAGGCATTGGCACTCTCACTGAAGGACTATCTGGATATGTGGACTCTTTACTCAGACCATACGCCACCAGCACCCCCAGCTATCTCCGTGACACCACCGACTTCCTGAGAAAACTACAATGCATTGGTGATCTTCCAGAAAACACCATCCTAGCCACCATGGATGTAGAGGCTCTCTACACAAACATCCCACACAGAGATGGAATACAAGCTGTCACGAATAGTATCCCTGATGATGACACAGCACAAGTGGTTGCTAAGCTCTGTGACTTTATCCTCACACACTATTATTTCAAATTTGGTGACAATATATACCTCCAGACCAGTGGCACTGCTATGGGCACCTGCATGGCCCCACAGTATGCCAACATCTTTATGGCTGACCTGGAATAACGCTTCCTCAAATCTTATTCACTCACGCCTCTCCTCTATCTACGCTACATTTATGACATCTCCATCATCTGGACCCATGGGAAAGATACTATGGAAAAATTCCACCATGATTTCAACAGCCTCCACCCCACCATCCACCTCAGCCTGGACCAGTCTACACAAGAGGTCCACTTCCTAGACACCACAGTGCAAATTAATGACGGCCACATCAACACCACCCTATACCGAAAACCTACCGACAGCTATGCCTACCTTCATGCCACCAGCTTCCATCCCAGACACACCACACGATCCATTGTCTACAGCCAAGCACTGAGATACAATCGTATTTGCTCCAACCCCTCAGACAGAGAACAACACCTACAAGATCTTCACCAAGCTTTCTCAAAACTACAATACCCGCACAAGAAAATAAAGACACAGATCAACAGAGCCAGACGTGTACCCAGAAGCCTGCTGCTGCAAGATAAGCCCAAGAAAGAAAACAACAGAACACCACTGGTCATCGCCTACAGTCCTCAGTTAAAACCTCTCCAACGCATCATCAGTGATCTACAACCCATCCTGGACAACAATCCCTCACTTTCATAGGCTTTGGGAGGCAGGCCAATCCTGGCCCACAGACAACCTGCCAACCTCAAGTATATTCTCACCAGCAACAGCACACCGCGCCATAACTCCTCTAACTCAGGAACCAATCCATGCAACAAACCTCGATGCTAACTCTGCCCACATATCTACACCAGCAATACCATCACAGGACCTAACCAGATCAGCCATACCCCCACTGGTTCATTCACCTGCTCATCTACCAATGTAATATATGCCATTATGTGCCAGCAATGCCCCTCTGGTATGTACATCGGTCAAACTGGACAGTCCCTACGAAAAAGGGTAAATGGACACAAATCAGATATATATATGGCAATATATAAAAAAACCTATAGGAGAACACTTCAATCTCCCTGCACACACCATGATAGACTTAAAGGTCAGCATTTTGCAGCAAAAAACTTTAAGACCAGCCTGCAAAGAGAAACTGCAGAGTTGCAACTCATTTGCAAATTTGACACAATCAATTTGGGACTGAAGAGAGGTTTTGACTGGCTAGCTAACTACAAGAGCAGTTTCTCTTCTCTCGCTGTTCACACCTCCAGTTCAGCTGCTAGAGGAATACCTCACCCTCCCTGAATAGGTATAACAGCTGGTTCAGCCTCATTGGACCCACCCTGTTATCTTTAACCTGGTTCTTGCCTACCTATTTATACCTGCCCCTGGATACTTCCACTGCATGCATCCGACGAAGTGGGTATTAGCCCACGAAAGCTTATGCTCTAATAATTTAGTTAGTCTTTAAGGTGCCACAGGACTCTTTGTCACTTCTGCAATTCCAGACTAACACGGCTACCCCTCTGATTCTTGCCTCCTAAAGATAGTCTTGCACATTCTGAAAGCTGCAAGACAGGTTCTGGACTGAGATACTACTCACATAGGTATTCTTCACATCAGTGGAGGAACAGATATATTGAAGGCAAGATGGGTGAAAACAGATGTGCATACACCTATTGTTGAAGGGACTCCTGCTTGTGCCCCACTCCATTGAGAAATCTTCAAGAACAATTTTTCTCTATGAAAATAAGATCTATGTAGCAGAGCCATAGTCAGTGAGGCTCAGTCATCTGGTTTTGCAGAGAAAAGCTGTCTGGCCTAGAAGATGATTTATGTTATAGGCCAAATTGTCAAAAGCAGCTTCTAAAATTGTACCTGCAAAGTTTCTGTACTCAAGTTTTGGTATATGCAAAACTTGGGTCTGCATATACAAATACATGTTATGAATGCAAACCTCAGGTTTGGCACATGCAAAAAACTTGAACATTAAAAACAACAGGATCAGCTTTAAAAGCTGGGCTGAGGCCCCCTTGCAAATCCATATACGTGACTTATTGTATCTAAAATCCAATAAATTTGAGAGTATTGTTATTCAAAGGCCTGTGCTCTAAATTGTCCAAGGTAACAAAAGTCCAACTCATCCTGTTGAATAAAATTGTTTATAAATGTAAGCAAAAATTAGGAGAGAAATAGACTGAAAATAAACAACCCTTTTTGTACCAAAGAATGGGGATAAGGGGTCTTCAAGGCTACTGGTAAAGTCATGCATTGGCATAACAAGCTGATGCTAGAAAGGGGAGAAAATGTTTACAGTTTAAATCATCAAAATATTTTGATTGGTTAATTTTAATGGGAGAGGTACCCTCCCCTTCTTTGACATTTCTTTATCTGGGGTTGCACTAGATTAGAGCAGTGGACTGTGAGACTGAAAAGAGTGAGCTTCATCATCATGGCTGCCAATACTTCCATCATCTCCTGGAACCCACCATGACATGGGTGCGTCTTCACTGTTCCAGATCTGAAAGAATCCTTACTGAGCAGGTCAGAGAGACGGAAAACCAGAGAACATCACCAGCTTTGGCTAAATCCTGACAACCTTGCATGTAAGGCTTAGGTTCCTGCTGTCACATCATCCTTCATGTGTCATTTTCCTTTCCTACCTTTTTTCTTTTCTGCGTTATTTCTTTTTGCCTCTGACTAAGAATTTGGCTTATTTGGCCAAGATAACGCCATCTTTTTCAACACTGCTGTGAGCCTGTGCCCAGAAAGGCCAGCTAACAGCAATGCCTTAAATAGCACAGTACCAGGTCACAGAGTAGCTGATCACAGTATGCTGGGCCTGTATTACTCCAGCAGTGCGGATGGAAGTGAAAGTCAAAAACAGAAGCTGCATATATATTCTTTTCTCTCCCTATTGTATGCTTGTTTCATCTTAAAGAAACAATAGCAGTTCTATGCCATCTAAAGTAACCTTTTCTCTTCCCACCCCAACAAAAAAATAAAATAAAAGGACAGTTAGGACTGTCTTTAATGCCAATTAATACCATGTAAAACACTCTCAAGCTTGGTAATGGTAGTGGGTTTCCCTTTGTACTCGTTAAAGGGAAAGGGCATAAGGAATAGATAAAATTAAAAAATCAGCATAATGCTTTACATTCCAAATAATTTATCCTTCTTCTTTTGTGTCTTTTTTAATCAAAAGTTTAAAAGATTGTAATGGTGGTTATTACAATGGGAATAAGACTACAATAACTCAACATGAAAGCCTGAACTACACTTCACTGTTTAATGTTGTAACTGAACAAGCCTTCATTTACATCTTAACCCTAATGGGACCTGAGATACCCATTTATCAACCCGACAGGATACATGAATCTTAGATCCTGTTTACACTTTACTCCTGGGGCAATTCTGCGCCACTTCATGTGTGCAGAATTTATGTCCCCTGCAGATTTCTTTGCTTCCTTGCAGAAAAATTACTTTCTGATGGGGAAGCAAAGGGAAGCCACAAAAGTGGTCATAGATTCCCACCCTCCAGCAGTATGTTTTGGGTGTCAGGGCAGCTGGCAGAGAGGTAAATACCTGTGGGGCATGGGGCAGGACTAGGGAAGACCGAGCTGGGCTGGGAAGGATGGGACTTCCTCTTCCCCTGCATGGCATTCAGGACTGTGTCAGACCTTCCCCCAGATTTCTCCCCCAGCTGTAGAAAGCTCTGCAAACTGCCCTCCCACCCCCACCACATATACACTTCCTGCAACCATTGCTCCTCAGCTATGAGAGATTGCTGTACAGGGAGCTGCTCTCCCATCTACCCAACCCCCATACATTCAGACCCCCCTCATACCCAGACCATTCCACTGAGCCCCACTCTCCCTGCATATGGACCTTCCACTGAGCTCCTCACACCCAGACTCCCCCTGCCAAGCTCTGTCCCCCCACATCCAGATCCCTCCACACTGAGCCCCAACCACCTTCATCTGGACCCCTTGCACAGTCCCATTACTGTTACACCCAGACCCCCCAACAAGTCCATGCCTCCAGATCACCCCCACACCCGGATTGTCCCATCCAGAACCTTCTAAACCCACACCTGGATCCCGCCATGGTAAGCCCCTCCACACGTGGATCCTGCATTACTGAGCCTGCCTGCCCACACCTGGTGCACCTGGCATGGAGGGGCAAGATGGTGGATGTTTCTGGGGCAGGCCCAATCCTTGTGCTTTATCAGGGTTGGGTGCAGCCTCACCACTGAGTCCAAGTCTCACAGGGGAGCTGCACAGCAATCTCCCTCCTCTGTGCAGCTAGTGGCCTGTGTTGGAGCCTTCACATTTATATGACAAATAAAATGTGTTCAATTTTAAAATACTGTGTGCAGAATTTATCATTTTTTGGCACAGAATGCCCTCAGGACTAATACTTAAAATGCTGCATCAGCATAGCTGCACTACTGTAACACTTAATTGAAGACACCCATATTGATGAAAAGGCTCTTCCTGTCAGCACAGGTATTCTACCTCTCTCAGAGGAGAATTCTCCCATCCACCTATTGCTGTCTACAGTGGAGGTTAGGTCTGTTTAAGTGCATTGCCAGGAGTATCAATTTTTCACACCTCTGACTGATGTAGTGATACTGGCCTAATTTCCTAGTGTAGATCAGACCTTATTCATTTGAGACAATTCCTCTTTTTCCTGATGCCTTCACCCATTTAGTTACATAATTTCTTTCTCCTTAGTGACCAAAATGAGAAAGTGTTTTAGAAAGCAAAATAGGAACTAACTAGACTTTAAATGGGAGATGACAACAAGGTTAAATGATTAAGGTTAAATGACTAAGGGATGTAGGAGCCCAGATTCATGTGTTCTCCCCCACCTCCGCTAGACTCACTGTTTGAGCCTAGAAAAGCTACCCAAGTGCACCATGCCTCAGTTTACTCAACTCCAAGATGGATCTATTGGCTATGATAACACCACCTTGCTCTTATGCAGCACTTTTCATCAGTAGACTTCAATATGCTTTACAAAGGAGGAGCAGGGCCACCCAGAGGATTCAGGGGGCCTGGGAAAAAGCAATTTCACGCAGGCGGCACTCCGCGTCTTCGGTGGCGGGTCCTTCACTTGCTCCGGGTGTGTTCAGCAGCACTGAAGGACCGCTGCTGAAGACCCGGAGCAGTCCCCACAGCAGGATTAAGTACTTAGACTTGGTTATTAGTGATTTCATCTGTAGTGGTGACTTAAACCAAAAGACTTTCTATGAAGCTTAATCAGCTCTGTCTTTAAACAGTGGAGAGGGGCAGGTCAAATACAGTACTTGTGACTCAGACAGACCATCAAGAAAACCACCTGTCCCCACGCTCTTTCTTGATGCCCTCAGTCAGCACAGGTTAAGTACAGTTCTACTACACTGAACAACAACATTTTATTATCCTTCCCCCCCCCCCCCCCCCGCCACCACATTCAAGTGATTTGCAACCCAGCCCCAGCCCAAATCTATCACTTGGGCAACATAGCTCTGTTTGCTGGATACCTAGGTAGATTAGGTGTGAATGTAAATACAATGTGGTCCTGAAGCCTTTCCCCACAGCCCCCAGCTCATCACTAGCTGTCAGGGAGCGCTTATTTTGACTTTGCTTATAATGTTCAAGGAAGCTAGTCTATGTTCATACTTTTCAAATCTATTATACTTTTTCAGATACACATTTTATCCTACACTCTATATGCTTTTAAAGTTTCAATTTCAATTCAAATTTTCAATTAATGTTTCAATTTCAATTCAAATTTTCAAAATTGGCATGTAACTAGTTCACCAAACTGAGGGGTGGGGGTGTTGCAGACATTCGGGGTGGGGTGTAGGGAAATCCCTGCTGAGTGAAGGACCCACTGCCGAAAACCCAAAGTGCCGCTGAAAATGCAGAGCACCGCCAGGTACTATGTTCTCGTGGGGGCCTCGCCCCCTGGGCAGCCCTGAGGAGGTGGTTATTGTTAAACTGAGCCACGAGGAGGTGAAGCTAGGGTGACCAGACAGCATACATGAAAAATCAGGACAGAGAATGGGGGTGGGGGCTAATAGGAGCCTATATAAGAAAAAGACCCCAAAATCGGGACTGTCCCTATAAAATCGGGACATCCGGTCATCCTAGGTGAAGCCCCTTGCTCAAGGTCACCCAGCAACCCCGGGGATTAGCAGGGGACAGCACCCAGGTGTCCCGAGTTTCCTGCGCTGCTCTGCCAACTACCAGGCAACACCACCTCCCGCTTTCAAAGCACACCAAGCTAAAGGGCGACCAGGCTCCCTTTAGGGGGGGTGGGTGGAGCACCCGCACGGTCTAGGGAAGTCACTGCCCCCGGCTAACCCCAGGTGCAAACAAGCCCTAACCCCCGCCTGTGGTCGGGCTAGTCGAGATCTTTTAGCCAGAGCCTGCAGCAGCGGTGGCGGTGGATCTCTCTTCTTCCGGGCTCGGAGCGTCCACCTGGGGAGTTACCCCACGTGTAGCCGAGCGCTGCCAGCCCGCTAACCTCGGGATCACCTCGCCCGCCCAGGGAAAAGCGAGGTGCTAAACCCCGCAACGCAGGCCGGGCCCCACACGCCATGGAGGCCACCCTAGGGCCCGCCCCATCACCGCACCGGGGCCTCCTGGGAAGGGGAGGCGGATCCGGTGCCGCCCGCCCCGGACCACCTGGTGTCCCTACAGCGGCGCATGTGCTGGGTCCGTTCCGCCCCCGCCGCAGTTTCGTCTCGCCATCGCCTATGGCTGGGACGCGTTGGGTGCTGGGCGCGCTGCTCCGGGGCTGCGGCTGTAGCTGCAGCAGCTGCCAGCGCACAGGGGCGGCCTGCCTGCCCCTGCGGCCCCCGGCCACCTCCGTCTCCGGCCTGTCAGGCCGCCGCCGGCTCCTGTTGCTGTTGGGGGCGGCGGCTGCGCAGAGCCGGGGCCTGCAAGTGGCGGTGGCCGCCAGCAGCCTGTCCAGCCCGGCCGGACCCGGGTTCGGGGCCTTGCGGGGCCCACTACTGCACCAGGCCCACCCGGGGCGGAGCTACGGGCAGGTACGGTCCCTCGCAGGCAGCATGGGGGGCGCAGGCCCTCGGCCGGCACTCCCTTCCCCGGGGAATCTCCCCTCACCCTAGAGATCATTGTTGCCCTTTCTGGGGGGGGGTCCCCAAAGGGGCCGCTTCCCCCCCATTGAAGTCCTGCCTCCAAGTCTCTGGGGACTCTAAAGCGGGGGGCACTGTATCCCCAAGTGACCCTGACCACCTCAATCTCTGGTAGATCTTGTGGGTATTGCTTCATCCTCCCCTGACTGTCTCCTGTCCTGTGATGTATTATCTGCCCCAACTCCCCTAAATCTGCTTCCCTCCCTTCAATCTGCGGGGGGGCTCCCATTCCTAGTCTCTGGGGGGGGGGGTCACTCCCTTTTCCATCAACTCACCCTTCTCTGTGGTAACCAGGGGCAATCTCCCACTAACAGAGATCCTCCCTGGCACCCAATCTGTGGGTGATATAAGATTATCTGGGAGGGAGAGGCTGTTTTCCCATCCCTCATGGTCTTGTTTCTGTGTGCAGCCCCCAGTCTTTATTGGCCACTGTTTCTGTTTATACCCAGGAGGTCAGTGGAAAATCCATTTATTAGAGCCCTTATAGGGTTAAGAAGAAACTCCTGTCACCCTTGGGAGAACTCCCTTGCCCAGTGTTGAAGGTCTGTTCATGTCACCTTCTCCATCATGCCTAAATGTGGAGGACATTATCTGGGGTGTTAAATACCCAGCCTCTTGTCAAGATAGCAGATTAGAAGTCACAGACTTTTTTTGTATAAGTAACTTCTCTAGAATGCTATCATTCTGTAAAATGATTGTGATCTGCTGTATAGTTCTTTTTTTCTGTAATGTCTGATTTCTTGAATACTGAGATTTGTGTAAGAAATTTTTTTTAATGATTAATTGCCCAATTCCACTAGATTTGTAGCATAACATACATAGTTTACAGAGGAAGGTCTTCTGTATCCTGTTGCCATTAGGCTCGTGGACCCTAAAATTAAGTTTTTCATCACTTGCTTAGCTCATCGATTTCACTCTTCTTTCTGTCATATTGGTGAGGAGGATGTGGACTTTTCAATCCTATGTTTAATCTTAAAAAAAGTAGAACATGGTGAATTTGTCACAGAAACTGGGTCTGTGTTTGAGTTTATAACAAAATATGAATAGTTTTCCCGTCTCTTCCAAAGATTTCAGGCACCTCTCAGTCATCAGGGATTATCTGTGGTGGAGACCCTGAAAAGCAGACATAAAATATAGTTATTTTTGTTTTAAGTCATTTACTACTAGTGGGAATGAAAAAAATCTGTATTAAGAGTAATCCTACAGTTTGGGTAAACTAATAGACTGACTTTATCTCTGTTTACATTTCTGAACTGCTGGTGAGAGCCAGCACAATATTCATTTAATAGTTTTAACACAGAAGGGAATTATTACTGAAACAAGTAGCTGAACAGCTTTTATTGTCAAAAATAATACTGTTCTCCTTCTTCAAAGGATTCAAGTTCCTCATTTCAAGAGGAGTATCCTCCGCTCTCAGAGTATGAATCAATTCCATCCAAGACAGTAGAGGAAGATGATGTGTTTCTTATCCGAGCCCAAGGATTGCCATACTCTTGCACTGTTGAAGATGTGCTTAGCTTTTTTGCTGGTATAATATCTGGTTTTGCACAGAGATGTGATGTGGTTGAAAGTGTTTTTAAGTATTAATGAAAGAGGATTTAAGGTTTAGGTTCAATTTACTCTTCAGTTATATTTTTATAAGTATTTGATATGGTGGAGCTATTTATTCTATGTGCAGTCTCTGTTTCATAAGGGTACAAGTTAGGGGTGAAGTGATTAATTTTTTAATCATAATTAATTCTTTTAATCACAATTAATCATGCTGTTAAACAGTAATAGAATACCATTTAAATATTTTTGGATGTTTTTACATTTTCAAATATTAATTTCAATTATAACAGAATACAAAGTGTACAGGGCTCACTTAATTTTTTTATTACAAGTATTTGCACTGTAAAAAATGAAATTTTTCAATTCACCTCATACAAGTACTCTATTGCAATCTCTCTATCACAAAAGCTGAACTTGCAGATGTAGAATTACGTACAAAAAAATAACTGCATTCAAAAATAAAAATTTAAAACTTTAGAGCCTACAAATGCACTCAGTCCTACTTCAGCCAGTCTCTTAGGCAAAGAAGTTTGGTTACAATTTGCAGGAAATAATGCTGCCCACTTCTTGTTTACAGTGTCACCTGAAAATGAGAACAGATGTTCACATGGCACTGTTGTAGCCTGCGTTGCAAGATATTTACATGCCAGGCATACTAAAGATTCATATGCCTCTTCATGCTTTAGCCACCATTCCAGAGGATGTTCATCCATGCTGATGATGGATTCTGCTCAATAACGATCCAAGCAGGCCAATGCATGTTCATTTTCATCATCTAAGTCAGATGCCACCAGCCGAAGGTTGATTATCTTTTTTGTTGGTTCGAGTTCTGTAGTTTCTGCATTGGAGTGTTGCTCTTTTAAGACTTCTGAAAGCATGCTCCACACCTTGTCCCTCTTAGATTTTGGAAGGCACTTGAGATTCTTAAATTTTGGATCGAGTGCTGTAGCTATTTTTAGAAATCTCACATTGATACTTTCTTTGCGTTTTTATCACATCTGCTGTTCTTAAAAGGAAGATGTGCTGGGTCATCATCCAAGACTGCTATGGAATGAAATATGTGTCAGAATGCAGGTAAGATGGAACAGGAGACATGCAGTTCTCCTCCATGGAGTTCAGTCAGAAATGTAATTAACGTATTTTTTTAACGAGCATCATCGGCGTGGAAGTATCTCCTCTGGAATGGTGACCGAAGAATGAAGGGGCATACGAATGTTTAGCGTATCTGACACGTAAATACCTTGCAACAGTGGCTACAAAAGTGCCAGGATCAAGGCCTTAAATTGATTACCAGTTGAAATTAAGGCAGTGTCAGATCCTAGTTGTGTGTATGTGAAGATATCTATATCTCTCTGTCTATAGATAGACAGATTGATAATGGCATCTGTATGGCATTTATGGCATGTGCTGCTTTGGTGAAATTTTTATATAAGATCAGAATGTTCAGTTTCGATTGGATCAGCAGATTATGGTAAGGAAGAAACACAATAAATCAATATTGTGCTGTTTCCTTACCTGTGTTTTTTGTGTGTAACTTTCTAGATTGCAGGATTCGAAATGGAGAGAGTGGAATACACTTCCTTTTAAACAGGGATGGCAAACGTAGAGGAGATGCTTTGATTGAACTAGAGTCAGAACAGGATGTGCAGAATGCCTTAGAAAAGCACCGGAAATATATGGGTCAACGGTATGTGGAAGGTATGTTTAATTCATCTGTTTTGAAGGTAACCTACATATATTTAAAACAGGTGCAGAATTTTTCAGAGCAAAACTACATATATACATTTTGTGAGGAAGAGAGGGAGAAGTGTTTTAGAAGTTAAAAAGACTGGAACAGTAACTACAAGAAAGCTCCAATACCACATCTTCTCCCATAATTCCATTTTCTGATGAGGATTAGGCAAATAATACAAAGAGCTTTGGAGAGAAGGGGATTGAAAAGTCATTGTTTACTCTCCAAGAATTTCCTTAATTTTTTTTTTTTTGCTTGTCATTTCTCTGAAATGTATTTACTCCCTTCAAACCTTTCCCCTCCTGTCATACTTCCAATAGAGCTGGTTGGAAAATGGATTCTTTTCCCATGGAAAATATCATCAAAGAGTACTTTTTTTTTATCAAAATTGTCCACAAAAAATCAAAACCCGAGACGCTTTGTCCAAAAATAAAAACTTTTCATTTTTGAAATGCCTCCACAATGTGGGTATCTTATGTTCCCATCTTTCTCTATAGACTGGGATTCCTGGTTGGACTCCAACTTTCATGATGCATCACAGTCTCCCCTCTTTTTATGAGGGAGGCTGTGCATCCTGGCATTCCTACAGCTGCAGTGCATTATGTACTCCCGGGGAATTCTTCACCCAACAACTTTGTGTACAATATTTTAAAATTCTGAGAAATTCTAAATATTTTATTTGTCAAAATAACACAATATAATCATGCCGGTTTCAATTATTTTGTTAATTTTATTTCAAAATACTTGTCAGCAAGTGTCTCTAATAATACAGACAACAAAAGAAGATTCAGGAAATGTTTTCTGACCAATAGATTTGTTACTAGGCATTTAAACTAGCATCCAGAAACATATTTCCTGCATCCCTCAGAAAAGCTTGTGGGTGTCAGGGGTGACATGGGAGCCAAGACAGAGGGAAGTAATTGCTGGGAAGAAGCCTGGAAGTGAACCTGGAGAGTTGTTAGGTGTGGGTGGGAGAAGTGTGGAACAGGGTTGTGGGTTTTTTTTTTGGCGGGGCCGGGGGGATTGTTAGGGGGTTGTTGAGCCTCTCCCATGCAAACTCTGGTTGATCCTTATCCTCTCCCCTTGTGTCCCTGCACTCCTCCTCCCCATTCAGTCAGGCACATCTGACCCATCCCCCTGCTTTCCTGCACCGCCATTCAACCAGGCATATGTGCACATGTTCTCATGTAGCCCTATACCTTCATTCAGCCAAGCATAACTGTTCCTGTCTTCATCTGTCCCTGTGCCCCCACTCCCACACTACAAGATCTATTAGTTGCTGTGTGGCTTGCTGGTTCGAAGGTGGTGCTTTTCCCTGTCATATAGCAAGTTGTAAACGTTTTTAAATGTCTCAGGAAACCCAAGCAAAAACTACAGTTAAAGTTGAAAGAATCCTATTGCTTCAGCCCCAAACCAAGAGAATGTTTCTTCATGGTGACTTGGCAGGGGTTTGGGTGCAAAGGGAATTATACAGTCTAGTCTTGTATTATTTGCAGTTTTTGAAATACATAATGAAGATGTAGATGCCATATTGAAGAGTCTGCAGTCCAGTTCATCCCCTGCAGTTAACGATGGAGTTGTACGCCTCAGAGGCCTTCCTTACAGCTGTACTGAAGCAGATATTTCAGAGTTCTTTGCAGGTGACTTAAGACTTTTCTTTTCAGCTAATATCTTCTAAATAATGTCTTCTGCTTAGCTGATGTAAATTTGAGTTGTAGAAATTCTCAAGTGCAATATGGTGATGTCATCCCTTTGTGTTGTCTACAGGACATATTGATACTTACGGCTGTCACAGTTACTGGGCTAACTGCACCTCTGACTGCACCTGGTCTGAGTGCACCACTTCTCAGGCTTGGTGGAATCACACAGTTTTTCCGCTTTCACACTGCTGCTTTGATTGCAGTCCCCTGGTACTAACCATGATTAACTTAGCAGGTCCGATTTAAATTCGGAACCTGCTGCCCTCTTCTTTCCAAGGGCTGTGACCAGTGGTATCCCGTAACTAGACAGCCTTCTTAAAGCAAATGGTTTCACAGAGTTTAAGGCTAGAGGAGATCACCAGCTCACCTGATCTGACCTCCTGTATATCACAGGCCACCAACACCCGCATGCTAAACCCAACAACCAAAATTAGACCTAAATGTTACATCCCATAGGAGACTAAACCACTGTGTGCCACAGGCAAAGAATAGGAAACCAGAATCATTTCAGAGAAAAAGATCTTAAAACAATAAACTGACTGTTCATTTATCTGTTAACCTTACGCATGTGGACACTGCATGTCTAAGCTTCCTGCAGACACCCCTGCATGGCAGTCTCTGCCCTTAACTCACAGACCAGATCACCTCTTTACTTCAGGTGGTGTGTCATCCTCAGTCTTTTGATCACCCTCCTTCACAGCTGCTAAGTCATTTTTTAACAGTTTATAACCCTTTGATCTTTGAGCTCCCAGTACTGGTAAAACAAGCTTTGCAGCTCTGTAGGAAACAAAATGCAGGATTCTTGAAGCTAATATCTTGCCTACTGTGTGTCCAGTGTATGCTGAGATGTGCCCTTGCTGAATTAAACCAATAGAGGTGTATAAAACCTTTCACTAACCCAACTATAGTTACACAGTCTGTCTCCGTAACTAGGTCATCTAGAGTATTGTTAACACACACATACACAGCAACTCCATTTCTGCTGCTCTGGCATCCTCATAGTTGTGAAGAAAAACTTTAAAATCTAGGCTGAGAGGAAGGCAATATGCAGCAGTTAAATTGTGCCGACAGCCTCTAGAAGAGGGAGGAGTAGCACCCATTAAGACTTGGGCTGCATGCTCACCACCAAAGCAGAACAGAACCCTGCTGCCTAGGGGTGGCCCACTCTGATTGCGGAGAGAGTTGGCTTCCCTTCTTGGCTCTGCAGGATTGGCTTCCACTTTGTAGAGCCAAGGTTAAGATGAAAATAAGATGCACAAGATAAAATGGTGCCAAAATGAAATGTCACTGATTGTATGTTGTGCACCTCTTCATAATATGATCATCACTCCTTTCTTATGGAGTTTGAGCATTGAAATAGTTAACAATGTTGATATTTAAATGATCCTCACTAGGCATTATATTTAACAGTATGCGATGAAATGAATGTAACAGTTCTTAGAGCCACTGTTTCAGGCTGTCTGCAAACTCAAGGCAGATGTTGCTATGTCACCTTCAAAACGTGAACAGAATGTGTTTAAAGTCCTAACAGCTAGATTTCATACTTGTTAATAAATATAATTAAGGAGAACAAGGTGACAGCCCTCCAGAAAAAAAAAATCAGGTGAGCAACTCAGCCTAACATGGTCCATTTCAAGCCGAGGTTTAGAGTTAGCATAGAATTTTAGAAGCTCTGGGGTATGTCAAACATCATGATTATATCTCTGGCTTCTCTAGAGTGTGGCAGAAAGGATTGCACAGTGAAAAAATGATTAATCTTAGTTTAAGTATGGTTGAATACTTCTCCTGACTTCTGTGTGGGCAGAATAAGTCTGACAAAATGAGCACCAGATGGCTGTGGAATATGGAGATCTTGTTCATGTGCTTTCGGTCCTCTGTCCTTAAGAAAAACAAACAAAAAACCCTAAACAGAAGAATGTAGAGAATTGAAATCTTGTAGTAATCACTTATTTTCCTTTTGAAAACTCAGGCAGACCAACATTTCAGAGAGTAAAGCTCATATGAAAGTAAACTTCATGTACAAATCAAGGAAAAGGTAGAAAAGGAATAAGTTTTTAAAAAATCCAAAACATTCCATCCATACTTGATCAGTTCTATTCAGGGCAGCTTGAACTGTCAGTTCAGAAATAGGTAAGTTTTCATCTGTTTAAAACAAAAGAAGGAAAAAGGAATATGCCTCAACTCACATAGAAAATGCTTTTTTCCACCCCACCCCACCCCACCCTAAAGGTTTGGATATAGTTGAGATGACTTTTGTCATGGATCAGAGAGGACGAAGGAGAACAGGAGAAGCTTTTGTGCGGTTTGCAGCACCAGAAATGGCAAATCAAGCCTTGTTAAAGCATAAGGAGGAAATTGGGAATCGGTATGTGTTTCAGTGTGGTTAACCAAGTGTTTGTGTACATTATAACTTTAATCTAAGGATACAGAATAACTTAATGCTTGTGGATATAAACATAACCGTGTTCACCTTTTCTTTGTTCCAAATTGTTCATTGACAGTATGCTCTCTCACTTCCCCTCCTTGCTTTGATCACCTTGCCTTTCACTGGGTGATGTGTGTATTACCCCAGCCATACATGCTAACGTGAGTGTTGTTTGAAACATTTTGTGGAGACTTGGTGAGATGTTTTGATGTAATATTTAGAATTCTTAAGGGAATTGGATGTCTTTCATAGACAGTGAAGGTGCAAAGAGGCTTCTGGGACATGTAGTCCATTACTCTGCACTAATCTGGGATTCTGGTTTTAACAGTGCCCATTTAATTTAAATGGGAACATTATGGAATAATTTGCAGGAGGATGGGTAAAGCATCTGCTGGGCTGGGATAGTCTTTCCAAGGCAATTTTTTTGATGCCTGCAATTGGGTGGAATCTGGCGCATGCCAAACTAAAAAAAAAAAAAAAAAGAAAAAAAAAATTCTTCTGAAATATATTTTAAAGATGACTGAGTCATCCCTGTCAGACATATCCAGACAGTATCCAGAGGGAGGAGTAACAAACTGGGAGATGTCTGCTTCCCCTTTAATCTGAACATGGTTTGACAAGCATATTCCATCTATTAAAATTCTTTCCTAATATTTAACTTTTTTCTTTCTCCTTCTGTTTAGTTTGTAGACTGTTGTCATAGTTACCTTTTTTCTGTTTTGCTGGGTTTTATGTTACCTTATTTTCACCTGTAAATTATGCTTGCTAAAACCTCTGCTCTCCTTTGCATTTCCTGCACTGTATCAGAGTTACCTGTAATGAAGAGATCTTAGTTGTATACAATACTAAGCGTGGCTTCACCAAAGTGGGATAGTTACCTCTGTCATTACATATAAAATCCTTATGAACACATCCCAGGATAACTACTTTTGTTTCTTTCTTTTTGTAGTTTCAGCATACTGTGAGCCTCCAATTTGACATCCCTCTCTCCCCTAGCTTTTCCTTCACATTATTGCTTTCTATATCCCCCATCTATAAATAGGAACAAACTAATTTAGCAGTTATGGTTAAACACTATTGAGGCCAACTTCACTCTAATAGTATTTGGTCCAGCCTGTGTGAACAGGACCGAATCATGATTAATTAGGTTCTTAATAAAAGGGTAACCTAGATAGAGGCCTAGTCTATTTTGTGATAAACTTTTCCCTCTTTCAGATAAATTGGGCCCTATTAGTATTCCTTGATGATGCAGTTCATCTTGGTCCATTTTTCTGGAACCTTCTATTTATCTAAATTGTTTTATCCTGTTCATTTTCACTCAGTTCTTTAAAGATTGGGACCCTTGGCAATCATCTTCCACTGTATTCTTGATTCCTGACTAATTTTGTATAGTCTAAGTTTCATTAACTGTTCTTCCTTATTAATATTTCCTTGTGTTGAATAGCACCTTAAATTATTGAGAAAAAGGACATTGCAAGTTACTTTCCACGGTCTATGCAGCTTGCATGTCTCGGTTTAGCTACTGAAAATAGACTAGACGGTCTGTTTTCCTGCACCAGTACAGTGCTGATCCACTGGAATTCATGCTTCTGCAGGAGAAGTTCAAGTTTAAAAGGGTATTTTTAAAAAATGCAAATTAGTCCTCATTCATGCAGTAAAACATAAATTTTGGTTCTGAATTAAATTGACGCAATCCTTTTAAACACTGAAGTGGACTCCATTTAAAGATTGTAGACTAAAGATCTTGTCCATACCAAATTGATGTTCTGTGGCTTTTATTATCATGACTGTTTCTCATAAATGTGGTTTGTCTTTTCTCTGGTGGCTCCTAATGTCCCTGGTCACCATCTCTGGGTTCCCTATCTTCCTGAATATTCTTCTTGTCTTTTAGAAACCCTTTTGAAGGGGCTCAGCATGTTTAATTGCCTTTTTCCACTCCCATTTAACTGCACTGGCACTTAGTACCTTGGATTGCATGGTTCCTAATAGCTTGTAAGATTTAAAGACCCAGAATGGCTACCAGGCTTGCTTGGGTCCCTTTGATGGGTTTATTCAGGTAGAGAAGTATGGAAGGAGGGACACAGATGTTGGTGCATTTGTTCATTGAAAAATGATTGATGGCTATAATTTTATAGTAGATTTCAGTTAGAATAAGACACTTGTCCATCTTATACTTGTATTTTTTACCTTGATTTAATTCTGGACCCTTTGCAATTACACTGCTTATGGCCAACCAGTTTTGTATCAAAACCTCAGCATTTCTAGTTAAACTTTAACTCTAGACAGGACTGTACTGAAAGCTTTAATGAAATTTAGATGTATGAAATCAGTGCGTGCCATCAGAGCACCACACTTGCAGTTGTATCAGCTGAAAAAAGTGATTCATTTGATGCTCTTTAGAACTGTGCTTGTTATGTATTGATCAGGACTTTTTCTTATGCTTTCCTAACTTCTTCTGCTGTTTTTAGTACTGAATTGTCTGTAAGAGTGCTGCAAATGTTAAGACCATTCAAGTGACTATACAAAGTCACACAAGTGTTGAACAAACTGCAGGGTTTTAGAATCCCATTAACACTTGTGACCATTTTGGATTTACTCTGGAGAAGCAGCAAGTAATTTCTAAAGCTTTAAAAGATACATTTTAAATTGCAGAGGCAGGCTTACTTGGTGCAACTGAAAACTTAGCTTTAAAATGACTGTCCAGACTTCTCAGCTTCTTAATGAATCTCAGGGCAGCTGCAAGTTGTGTGATTTCCAGCTCCCACAAAGCAGCATCCAGTAGGAACTGTGAAAGCACTACACTTGAAAGTAATTGAGCGTTTTTGAAAAGTCAGTATTCTTTCTGTGTGTGTGTAGGTGTACCCTGTAATCCTTTTTTCTTTTAAATCTAGATATATAGAAATATTTCCAAGTAGGAAGAATGAAGTTCGAACCCATAGCGGTTCGTACAGGGGGAAGAAGATGAATACTTATCCAACTGCTAAACTGCTAAAAGAATCCGAATCAGTCTTTGAATTGAGTCAGACCCTAGGACCGACTGCAGCTTGTGAAAGTGAAACAGAAAATGGTGAGTTCTTGCTGCTTGCATTTGTTCTTTTGAAGTACCTTTTGCATACACCAGGGGTGGGCAAATTACGGCCTGGGGACCAGATCCAGCTCCTCAGGGCTGTGGATCCAGCCCATGAGATTGCGCCCCACGCCACTCCAGTACCATGTCCTTGCAGCCCCAGGGGCGGGGGCCTGCAGGCACAGAGAGCTCCTCTTGTATGCTGCTCTTACCTGGGGTACCTCCCCAAAGCTCCCATTGGCTGGGAACTATGGCCAATGGGAGCTTCAAGTTAGGTGCCTACAGGCAAAGTACAGGGGAGGCAGCATGCTGCTGCTGCTGCTCCAGGCTGGACTAGAGCTCCCCTGTAACTTCCTGCCCTGAGCCCCCTGCCTGCACCCCATCCCCCTCCTACACCTCAACTCTCTACCCTGAGCCCTTCACACCGCAATCCCTATTCCCTGCCCTGAATCCCCTACTGCACCACCATGCTCCTCCTGCACCCCAACTCCCTGTACTGAGCCCCCTGCCATTCCTCCTTCACTCCAACTCCCTACCCTGAGTCCCCTCGTAGACCCTGCACTTCTCCTCTGCCCCAACCCCTTGCCCTGAGCCCATTCCTGCACCCTAATCCCCTGCCCCAGCCCTACATTCATGGCCCTGCAAGCAATTTCTCACTGAGATGTGGCCCTCAGTCTAAAAGGTTTGCCCACCTCTGGCATTTGATTTTGTCTGCCCTGTGTACACATGCATATAAACCGTTTTTATGGAAGAGTGTAATGTTGCAAGTACTAATGCTGCTTTTGTTCACCTGTGAAGAATCTTATAGAGAAATGATGGAAAAGCCTCGGGATGCTTCAGAATTTGGGAGTACCTCATCACCGCTGCATTTTGTCCATCTGAGAGGTCTGCCTTTCCAAGCTACTGCCCAAGACATTGTAAATGTACGTTACAGTATGATCATGTGAACCTACAGCAGTGGTGACAATTTAAACCCTGATTACACTTTGAAGAGTATCAATATTTTGTGCTATAAATATTTTAATGCTGCATAATTTCCAGATGGATTGTATGTGGAAGGTGGGGATGTTTTAAAGAGTTGTAAGGACAAGATTCAGACATTGTAGGGGATGGTAAGTGGGAGCAGAAGTCAACGGAGGGGTATGTAGGACAGGTACCATAGCTAATTAAATCCTTAAACTTAAAGTGCCCCACTTACTGCTGTAAATTTCATTTTTGGTAAATGCACATACAATTTCTGCCTTGGAGTGTGAAATTCCCAATCCTAAAAAATTCACTACCTCACTTACAAGTAACTTGCCTTGTGGTATCTGAGGCTGTAATACAGCTCATTATTCCAGAGCTGAGTCTTCTGTCTTGCATATTTTATTTAACATTTATGGTTCAGTAGAGCCTCACCTAGGTTGGTATGCTACTGTTCAAATTGTCTGTTCTAAATTGCTGCCAGGCCGTGGTTATGTGCTAAATAATTTGAGCTAGTACTGCTATTAGCAAAAGACCAGAGCATGAGGAAAAGGTAAAACCCAACAGCAACAAGAACAGCAGTGTGTGAAGTTTCTCTAGGAGAATATTTTTGGGTAAAGATGTTACAAACAAAATAGACTCTCATGCTTTCTTCTCCCCATTTGATCTTGCAGGTGTGTTTTGTTAGAACTATAAGAACAGATTTTTATAATAGTGTAAGGCAAACCACTGTGGATGGCTGGGCTCTTGTGTACATGTTCACACCAGATCTTTTAAATAAACTTCACTATAGATCAATCAAAAAAACTTGTTTTAAAACAACTGAATGGATTTGATAAGATTTGCCCAATATAACCAGCATTTGTCCCCATGTTTAGCTGTAAGCACAGCTAGGTAAGGGATACAGCTGATGACTTTTTCTTTCTGGTGGAAAAACAAAAGCAAGCACTTACTCAAAACTAAGAAGAATACAGTTCATCTAAATAGAGGTAGGAGACATGGAGTTTATTCTGACAAGCAGAACACTTTTCAATGCAAGGTGATGCATGTTGGGGCACATTAGCAAATTTAGTCTAAAGGGTTTTTAAAATAAAATAGGGTTAGAAATGATTGTGCTTAGCATCATATTTACCTGACCATTTTATTTCAGCTTGGGTATTCCCTTTATAGCATTGGTTCTCAAACTGGGGGTCATGACCCCTCAGGGGTCCCGGCCCCTGACAGCGGGCTGCCGCCAGCCCCAAGCCCGACCCCTGTGCTGGACTGCCGCCAGCCCTCACCCCTGTGCCGGGCGGCTGACCGCCCCGACCCCAACGGGGGTTGCACTCAGAGGCTTGGTGTTCAAAAGGGGTTGCCAATACAAAAAGCTTGAGAACCACTGCTTTATAGTGAGAAACTAAGTTGTAACAAAGTGGTCAGCTAACTTTTATGCTGGAAGAAATCTTGTATATAAGTCGAAGAAAAAAATGGTAACTAACTGTAAAACATTTTAATTCTATCAAATAGGAGTTCCTAAGGCTTGTTGAAATACTAACACTGCAATAAACGTTTAGAATTAAACGACATAGCTTACCTCCTCCCCACTGCTCCATCTTGCCTCTGGTTGATTCTTACCTGATTGGAGTCAAACTAGCCATACACACTTGATTTTTCACTTGGGTTTTGTTTTCTCTAGTTTTTTGCTCCACTGAAACCTGCAAAAATCACCATGGAATACAATTCCAGTGGGAAGGCTACAGGAGAAGCAGATGTACATTTTGAGACTCATGAAGATGCAGTTGCTGCTATGGCCAAGGACAGGTCACATGTGCGTAAGTAGTATTTGCATCTTTTTCTGCTATGCAGTATTGCTCTTGAGTCTGGTAGTGCTAGTCATCCGGGCCATCTTGTCGAGCCTTGGGCTGTCTACAGATCATGTAGTACAGAGTAACTTTCAATTTCCATGCCTAAAATTTGTTCAGGCCTGAAAGGATTAACTCTAATCAGTGTGACCGTTACATGCACAATATAAACTTTTTTTGTGGTTCAGAAACATTAAACAAAACATTTTTCAATTATTCCCCAGAGCATAGATATATTGAATTATTCTTGAATTCATCTCCAAAAAGAAAACAAGATTGCTAAAGAGTGGCACAATCCCAAACTAGGTAAGTGTATTAACTCCCCTTCATCCCTTGAAATGCATGCTGTTTCCAAAGATGGACAATTTGACTCTTTTTCATAGGCTTACTCGTATCGTACAGTGCCTGTATGCATACTTTAGCTATTTAAGTCTAGAATTGTCAAATCACCATACCTAAAGTTAACCATCTACATTTATAATTCATTTCTCATAGATGTCTTATTTCAGACACCCAGATTTGAATATTTTGACCTAAGAACCCCATCCAATTCTTGTTGAAAACATTTTCCTTAATGGAGTTGGATCAAGCCCTTATTTAGACAACACTCAGTAAAGCATGACAGAACTGAATGGGATGCTGAGACTCTTTACAGCTGGACAGAAATTGATAGGACTTTCCAGTTAAGCAGTGAACTAGTGCTGGAATTCAGGTTTTAATGTGTCCCCCTCCACCACCCAACCCAAATCCATTGATTCTCTGACTGTGACCTCTTTAATGGTGATGTGGTCTGATTGAAAATGGGTTAATTTACAGAGCATGATTTGGATCAGCTCTGTGCTTGGATTTCCTCCAGTCCAGCAGACTTGTCCAGAGAACCTGCTTATACCATTTTAAAGAGCTGCTCATTTTAGTGGTGGCTTAATTTAGGTAACCTCTGAGTGCTCCTCACAATTTGAGTTGTATTCATTCTTGTTGAGCCATTCACAGTAGAGAACTCTCAAACAGCATCAGGCGAAGGGTGTTGGGGTGGAGAAAAAGTGAGCTTCTGGTAGCCAAATCTCTAACATTCTTTCTTCTTTCTCTTCAGGATCAAGCAAGAAGTGTTTGTTAGCTCCAAGAATGATGAGCAAAGATATAGGTGCTTCTGTTCAGTAGCAAAGAAACTGTAAAGGACATCGTGTTTTTTCAAAGGCAATTCAATCTGTATCTAAAACTATTCAATATGGGTTTGTGTAGTAAAGTGCACAATAAATTGTTCACACTGTGGAATTTGTTTGTAGAAACAGAATTAAGGTTGATTCCATAAACTCCTTGTATTACAGTAATTGCTACAGTACAGGTAGGGGTAAGTTCTGATCTAGGTTTTCTGTAACTGAAATATCACCTACTTGTGTTGCATTACTATTCAACAGCTTGTTTTTGACATAAGCTGCTTACCAGTTCTTAGTAGGTAAGAACCCTATGTTTAGAGATTCTAGCAATAGTTGAGTACCATCTGAACCATGATGTCAACTTAACAAGGGCCAAACTATCTCATAGCTTTGTATAATTTAAATATCCCAGGGAATGCAAAAACATGGCATGGAGAGTCTAAAACAGTAAGACGGTTTCTAATGTAAATTTTTGTAATGGTTCCACAACTATTGTTTAATAGGAGCTTTCCTTTGGTACCCCTCATCCCATTGTGCTTAAAGAAACTCTTTGAAATTGTCTGAGCTTATTAAATTTCTACAAAGGTAACTGTTCTCTGTACAGTACCTAAAGGCACCTACTGAAACATCTAACCAAGGATGTTTCATATTTGCTTTTACTGGATAGTTCTAAACTGCATATTGTATAAGAGCACTGCTTTTTTCCCCCATATACTTTGCTCGGAGACTGTGAAAGGTATAGCATGATGCAATAGCTAGACTGCATACATAGTTGGAAAAGGCTTAAGGTATTTTACAGTTACTCAGAACAAGCAGCTTTTATTGTGATGGTGAAACTAATCTCACTTTTTCTTATAGATGGTGATGCAAGTTCTGTACTCCTCCCATATTCTTCAGTAAGGCTTTCTTCACTTTTTGCTGAATTTACAGTAGCTAATACTTTAGAGGCATTAATGTTCTTAATAGCATCTGTCATATTTCAAAGTATCGACCTCTCAATGGACAAAGTGCTTAATGGTACTATATTCACTGTATTGTGTTCTGACACAGAACAGATCTACTCTTGAAGTGCAACGTGGTATAACTGCTCTACCTCTACAAGTGGAAACTGGGTTAGTGGGAGTGTTTCCTGCTGCTGCTGTGGACAGCACTTAGGTTGCTGTAACTTGTGTTGTTCAGGGCAGTCTTTGTCACAGGCCTGAGGGACTTAAATCGTAGTATAGACTCCCATGAATTGGGAAGTGTAGTAGAGTGTCATGTTTATCACGTCTGCCTCTGAGGTAGGCTAACATTTTTAAAAGTGACAGGCAAAGCACCTTTCATTAGGGTTTGCAGGCAGGGGTACCTGCTCTGCCCCATCCACTCCCTCCTATTTCCCACCCTCTGACTGCCCTGCTCAGAACCCTCAAATCCTGCTGCTCCTTATTCCCTAACTGTGCCCTAGGACCCTACCTGCGTGACTGCCCCTCCTGAGACTCCCCCCACTCTGACTACCCCCCCAAGGACCCTCCTTGTGCCCTTTCCCCTATCTACCTTCCTATGCCCCATCCAACCCCTGCTGCTCCCTGACTGCCCCCTTGAGAGACCCCCCCTGCACAAGATCCCACCCCTTATCCAACCCACCCTGCTGTCCCCACCCCTTAACCAGCCCCATGGCCCCACATACCTTACCATGAGGCTCCAAGCAGCATGTTGGGCTCTGTGCCAAGCCAGATACGCTGCCCTGGGGGAGCACTGCGCATGCAGCAGCATGGCTCCAGGGAAGGGGCAGGCAGCTGCCTGTGCTTGGCCAGGTTCTCTGGCCTGGGAGTGCAGGCTGTAGCTTGCCCAGCAGCCCACCCCTCCATTAGAGTGTAGCTGGGTACACCCTGTGTGCATGCCTATGAGTACTTACAAGTCAAGGATCAGGATACTGTAAAACCACATGAAATTTTAGTAGTAGTGTTTAAGGCTGATTATAGTACTAAGTTTATCACTCTCTAAAATGGCTAATCAAGGTGGGGTACAGGATCACTTGTAGGTGCTGCTGCTTAGTTTAACAGGCTGTAAGGATAAGGTTGGGCAGTTGTTCATCCACCCCAAGGCCTTCCTCAGTCAGTTCTATTTTATTGCCCCACCTCCACATGCACAATGAGTGCACGCTGAAGATCACAGCCTATGCCTCCTGTGAAATGCTTAGTTTAGATGTATTTGGTGTGCATGTCATACTTATTTTGCCAGTCCCTGCCATGAGACAAAACCAAACAGCTTTCTCCCACTTGGAAAAAAAATGATTACATTAACAACATAACCACTAAGTCATAAGAAAGGCCATATTGGCTCAGACCAAAGGTCCATCTAGCCACATATCCTGTCTATTGACAGTGGCCAATGCCAGGTGCCCCAGAGTGAGTGAACCTAACAGGTAATGATCAAGTGATCTCTCTCCTGCCATCCATCACGCTCCCCTGACAAAACAGAGGCTAGGGCCACCATTCCTTACAAATCCTGGCTAATAACCGTTAACAGACTTAACCTTTATGAATTTATCCAGTTCTCTTTTAAACCCTGCTATATGGGGAGGGATAGCTCAGTGGTTTGAGCATTGGTTTGCTAAACCCAGGATTGTGAGTTCAGTCCCTGAGGGGGCCATGTAGGGATCTGGGGCAAAAAAATCTGTCAGGGGACAGTACTTGGTCCTGCTAGTGAAGGCAGGGGACTGGCCTTGATGACCTTTCAAGGTCCTTCCAGCTCTGAGATTGGTATAGCTCCATATATTTAAAGCACAGTCTTCAGTAATGTGTAGTTTAACAAACATCTGCCCACCCACCAGGAGAAACACAATCCAGTTCACTCTGAGCTGCATACTGCTGTGGTGCCAGTAAAAACAGATAATTAAACTGCAAGTGCACACAACCAGCAAAACTGATGAATAAGGTGCCACTTATGTAAATGATAATGGTCAGAGCTAGCAATCAGTGCTTTTTAAGGCAAGTGCCACCTTCTAGATATTGATGCATTTATAAGTTTACAATGCACACACAGAAATGAGTGGCAATTGTGATAGAGAAAAACTATTCTTTAAAAAGTTTTATTTTGTGTGGAACAATAATGCCAGAAAATACCTTCCCCCGCCCACTTAACTTTCAGGGCTACACCTACAAACAATATCTGAGTAAACATGCTTGAAGAATTTACCTTAGAGGTGGTATCCAAGATTGTGTACAGTAATGTAGCCAGCACTGCATTTACAAGTCTTTAATACTGAGGATGATAGAGGACCTATGTGGGAGCCATCTTGAAGCTCACAGTGTAATTCTGACATATTTACATTTAGGAAGAGAGCTAAAACTAAGATATATGCAAATGTTACTAACTCACCATGGCTGAAGTAAATGTGCTAAGTTGTTGAGCACAGTGGGTTTTATGTAACTTGGAGAACATATTCATACAAGTGACTTTATCCTAATTTTTTAAATGGGGACTTTAGAGTTGCAGTATTAATATCTAAAGGCAGCAACAGTTTTCCTTTTTGTGAAGATCTAAAGGCAACCAAGGAATCAGCTACCATCTCAGAGCTTCTAATCACACTCACAAGGGAATGTGGACATGTCAGCATTTACACATTAAAATTAAGTACTGTGTTTCCAGTTTAATATCCAAATGCTTTCACAATTACTTACATTTCAGTTTCTACTCCATCTGACTAACAGAAAAACAAAACCAACTCAACTAGCAGATTTAAAATCCTGTAGATTTGTACAGTATATGCATATTAAATATTTATCCTCCCTGCAAAAGCAACCAGCCTCACCTTCAGGCAAAAGATTCATTAGTAAAGTATTTCCAGTGACTCAAAGTGCTGTCCCTGACTCTGCACTGGTGACCCTAATTAAAAAACTCTCTGTTCCTGGAAAATATAAAGTGAATATATGAAAGCACCATATTTCCACTTACATTCCAAACACAAAGCTACTGTAATTCCTCCTGAGAAGTAGTTTAGTCAATTGCAGGAAGATAAATAAAATGATTACTATTCTTAGGGGGAACATTAGAAACTATTTCAAGTTGATCTTGTAATGTTTTTCTCTGTTCCCCCTACTTTCCTGAGTCCCCAGCAGAAGGAGAGTCAGACTAGCTTGTATACTGATCACCATCACTGGCACAAGCAAACAGCCTGAACTCTCCTCTACACACTTTCAATGTGGTTCTAACAGATTTAATTTGCATAGAGTCACCTTTGGAGAAGTAAACCAGGTTTCCCTAAATATAGATTTGTGCTAAAATTAATGCAATATTCCCAATACATATAAATATATATGCCAGTTTTCTAAAGATTACAATACATTCTGTGGTCTTAATAGTTTAGTTACATTTCCAATACAAAGTAGGCCAAATAAACTAAGCCCCTCTCTCTGGAGAGGGATGCATACCAGCATTTGTAATTTTGCAATTTTGACACAGAGGGAGGCTGGAGCCCTCAGCTGGAGAGGTACAAGTGGCTGTGTATGTCAGAAGGAAGGCATCATATTTTGGTGTAGCACGGAAGCTTTAAATATGACATCTTACTATGTCAGATTATCTTTGTATGAGCCATAAAACCTATTTGAGGCTCCTGCTAGCAGCCACCACTTCTTGTAGCTAAAAAATGATCAGTCTTATGACTATATTTTAATAAAAACATCACATTTGCTCCTTAAACAGCTGATTAATGTGCACAACATTAGTAGGAGCAGTATGTTAGACAGAATGTACCCCTAAATTTTCTGTTTAAAGAAAGACCACTATTTCCCCCCCCCCCCCCCATTTAAATATTTTGGAAGCAAGATCCATCCTCTAATTATTGGGTCAAGACAAAAATAGATTGTCTTTAGAATGTCACAGCTACCATAAGTCACAATGAGAACCTCCACTATGAAGTTCAGAGGTGTCTGTTTTATTATTAAAAAAAAAAGCTGTATTTAATGTTTGAGTATTTTGCTCTGAGAACTTTCAAGTGTACTGTGCTGAGCAAAATGGCTGCTATTCAGTTCTCATATCACATACTCCTCAAAGGGGGAAAAAAAAATAAATCTTGTCTCAACTTTTGACATTACTCCATACAAGCAAACGAGCCCCAGAGAGGACAACTGAACAACAATGTGCCACATACATTTTTAATTCCCAGTTCTTTTGTGGGATTTTTCTCTTTGAACTGGAGCAGCACAGTTCAGTAGAACTGCCAAGGACAGGAAAAAGGGAAAATGGTATTTTAACCAGAGCCACATATGCTGGTGAAAAATACTTTCTCATTCTTTGTTTTAGTTATCTGTTTCATTCCACTTTGCCTTCAAAACAAAGCACTTAAGTAAACCTTTATACATGTGTTTTTGCCTCCTCTTGTAGTTGCCATGGTACAGATATTACATGGTATGTACGTGGTATTCTGATAGGAAACTCTGAGCAGTTCTTCAAACAGCAGCTCATGCCTGAAAGTGGGGGTGTTTTCCTTAAGGAAAGCTAGGACCAGCATTTTAAATTGACAATTGAGAAAGAATGAGAACACAATAATGTACTTCCTCTCTTTGACCTTGTAAGAGCAGAGGGAAGAGATTTTCTTCTCTAGAAACTCGCCTGAACCGCTTCAGAGTTTAGCCTAAGCTACAAGATTTTATAGCTGGACCAAACCTTCATTGGTCATCACTCTCCCACATGCTAAGTCCTACAGTGGGCTTGTCGAATATTGCTGTATCAGCTGTTTGTGACATGTGTTGCAAACACGCTCTGGATTAATACTGGATGGAAGGGGCAGTTCATTAGTTGAACAGGCCTCACAGAAGATTCCGTCACAGTTCTTGCAAATGTTCTAAAAAAAGGAAAAAGGAATGAAAAGTGAAGACTACTGTTAATGTGATCAGAGAGACCGTGCCAGCCAATCACAAAGGGCCTAACACTACCACATGAAGTAACCATGTTTTCTCACTAACATTCAGTTGGCCAAAAGACTACTTTGTCCTTGCAAAGGGCACCAGCAGCTTCTGTCCCTTACCCATCACTAGAGACTACCTGTCTCCGTGGCCTCTTCTCCAACCTTTGAGGGACAGGAGGTTCTTGCCCAAAGGATGAAAAATCTTACTTCTGCAGAGTTCCTAAACCGGAGTGGGCAAACTACAGCCAGTAGGCTACGTCTGGTCCGCGGGACAGTCCTGCCCAGCTCCTGAGCTCCCGGCTGGGGAGGCTGCCCCCAGCACATCCCCCGCTGTCTCTCCTCCCCTGGAGCCATGCTGTCATGCGGGCAACACTCTGTAGGACGGGGCTGTGTGCTCCTGCAGGGCAGCACGTCTGGCTCTATGTGGAGTCAGACATGCTGCTCTGAGCAGCATGGTAAGGAGGCTGGGTTGGAGAAGGGGCAGGGAGTCCCAGGAGGCAGTCAGGGGATGGGAAGGGGGGGGGGGTCTGTCAGGGGGCCGGGGGGGAGGGTGGATAGGGGTTGGGGCAGTCGGGACAGGGGAGGTTGGATGGGAGGTGGGATCCTGGGGGGAGGCAGTTACAATGGGGGGTCTCGATAGGATGAGGTCAGGGGACGGAGGAGTTGGATGGGTCACGGATTCTGAGGGGGGGCGGGAAGCAGGAGGGGGCCGGATAGGGAGTGGGGCCAGGCTGTTTGGGGAGGCACCACCTTCCCTACCCAGCCCTCCATACAATTTTTAAAATTATTTCTGTCAATTGGTGTTAATTAACATGATTAATTTAAAAAATTAATCATGATTTAAAAAATCGTGATTAATCACAGTTTTAAACAGTACCAATTGTAGAATGTTTTCAGAAGTCTTAAAAGAGCAACACTCCAATGTGGAAACTACAGAATCCAAATCACCAAAAATGAAAATCAACCTTCTGCTGGTGGCATCTGACTTAGATTATGAAAACGAGCATGCATTGGTCCGCTCTGCTCTGGATTGTTACCGAGCAGAAGCCATCATCAGCTTGGAAGCACGTCCTCTGGAGTGGTGGTTGAAGCACGAAGAGACGAATGAATCTAACACATCTGGCATGCAAATATCTCGTGGCACCGGCTACCACGGTGCCATGTGAACACCTGTTCTCACTTTCAGATGACATTGTAAACAAGAAGAGGGCAGTATTATCTCCTGCAAATTGTAACCAAATTTGATTGGCTGGAGTGGACTTACAATGTAAAATTTTAGAGTCTGCTTTATTTCTGAATGCAGATTATTTTGGTACAACTTCTACATTTGTAAATTCAACTTTCATGATAAAAAGAGACTGCACTACAGTACTTATAATGGGAGAACTGAAAAATACTATTTCTTGGGTTTTTTTTTACCATGCAAATACTTGTAATAAAAATAAATATAAAGTGAGCACTGTACACTTCGTATTCTGCATTGTAACTGAAATCAATACATTTGAAAATGTAGAAAACATCAAAAAAATTTATGAATTTAAATTGGTATTCTATTAACAGTGCCATTAAAACTGCAATTAATCATGATTAATTTTTTAAAAATGTTTAACAGCCTTATTTCAGACATATTGATTTCAGTTGTACACTTTGTATTCTATGTTGTAATGTTCACTTTATATTTTTATTACAAATATTTGCACTGTAAAAAAACAAAAACCGTATTTTGCAGTTCACCCTATACAAATACTGCAGTGCAATCTCTATCAGAGAAAGTGCAACTTACAAATGTAGAATTTTGTGTTACATAACTGCACTCAAACAAACTAATGTAAAACTTTAGAGCCTACAAGTCCATTCAATCCTATATCTTGTTTAGCCAATCGCTAATGCATCCATCTGATGAAGCTGGTATTCACCCACAAAAGCTTATGCTCCAATACGTCTGTTAGACTATAAAGTGCCACAGGACTCTGTCGCTTATGCCAAATATGCTAAACATTCGTATGCCCCTTCATGCTTCAACTTGTAAACTGCACTCTCTTTTGTTTCATCTTTGTTACACAGCAATTATTTCTATTCCAAAATAATATAAAGTGAGCACTCTATACTTTATATTTGGTGTTGTAACTGAAATCAACATATTTGAAAATGTAGAGAAACCATTCAAAAATATTTATAATGAATTTAAATTGTACTCTAACAGTGCCATTAAAACTGCAATTAATCAATTTTTTAAATTGTTTTGCAGCCCTAATGTACATATATATGGGGGTGTATAGATGTATGTGTATAAGTTATATTGACATTTATCTATAACCAAACACTGCTCTCATATTTGGGGATTTATAAAAAGCTAGTATAAGACATCCTGGAATTTGCAGTTCTTTTAACTGATGTGCTTCTTAAAGGCAAGCTGAAAAGCTTCTATAGAAATCATATTGGAGACTCCACACTATTAGCAGCATGTACTGAAAAATAAAGAGGACATGGTTTCACCAAATGTTCAAGTCGCTGCCAAGACGGGAGTTCAGGGATCTGTGCATCTCTTGCCATAACGGCTGGCGTCCTTGACACCTAACAAGGTCAAGAAAGCAGCTACTTGCTCAATTCTTTGTGTCAGTGACCCTGTCAGTAGTTCTAGAAGAAACACAGAACCTCTCAGTTCAGGCCTTGGCAAAGGCTTCCAAGTTTTCCCTGAAAGTATCCATAACGAAAATGTGACCCAGGCTGCTTTCTAATAGCAGTAATTTTTAGAGCCTTAAAGCTAGTGCCCTATATAACGTGGGACAAATCTTTATGGAACACAAGCAAATCTCAGAAAAAAATGCCAATTATGCAGGAGGGATTAGGTGACTCTCCTAGTGATGTTACCAGCTTGCCAGAGGAAGTAGGACAAAGGGTCCTCCTTTCCCTTCTCACCTCACACAGACGGGTTTTCCTACGTAGCTCTCTCAATGCTATTGGGAAGACTTTGGTGGCATGATAGGAGAGAAAGGACCTGGAGGCCTTAGCAATAGGGATGTTGGGGGATTGAGAAAGGAAAGTTAATTAGGGCTTCATTTTCTCAAAGTCAGATGAGGCCCATTGTATGGCACCATTTCTGTGATTCTGGAAAGAGATGGAACAGAAGGAGAAAGGGCAAGGGCAGAAGAGTTACCTTTTGAAAAGAGCGCGAGAGGAAAGGAAAAAGAAGATAAGGGAGAATAAAGGGGGAGGTGGCAGGAAAGAAAGTGAAAAAAAACAACAATGAAAACCACGTTTGGATGCTCACTACAGACTTTCTCTAGCAGAAATTGGGGAGAGGGCTGATGGTGCTCCAAAGTGTGGATTGGGGTGTGTGTGAATTAATTCAGCTCTTGGTGGGGTGGGAAGCATACCAGCATTTATCATTTTCCAGGTTTAAGATTCCAGTGTCAACAGCAAGTGGCATGGAGGATCCCGAAGCCTGCTCTGTTTAACAGCTTTGTCCTAACAAACCTAACATATTTCCTGGTACACAGTTTAATTAAAGGGAAATCTACTTGTATTTACCAGCTTTTAGAAAATAAACTTAGAGGGAATATGTGCTACCAGGTTGGCTAAGACATACAAGCCTCCCCCCTTAACTGAAGTTACTTTTGTTTTGTTGAGACTGCCTTCCTCTTGGCACAGTTGGCATATCTGTGATTTTCCAGGTCCAGATGGCAGTTCCTAAATCATTAAGAAAACAAACAATTGCTCAGCATTACTTTCCTGAACCCTCCACTTCTGCACTACTGCTAGTATCTGCTACCCTCCACCCTCACAATGCAGCTTTCCATGTTCCTAGTCAATCTGAGGCACAGTCAGATTGCTCAGGAAGCGGGCAGCATGCAGGAAGTGTTGATTTGTGCACATACACAAACAGGACCTCAAACCATTCAGAAAACCACAAGATAAATACTGCCTCCCAGAAGAGCAGTTTAACCACTGAGTGTAACGGACTCCCCGAACATTGGCTTCATCCACAGGGCACTGAGCCTGGAGTGCCCAAAGCCAGAGTAAAAGGGCTAAAGGTAGCAAATCAACAAGGCTGCTGGGGGAGACCGAGCCTGCCGTCCTAACCTGGAGGCAGGTCACTGAGTACCTGTGCAGATGGGTCGGGGACACACACACAGTCACTCTGCACTTGTACCACACTCATTGCAAAGATGTCTGAGCGCTTTACACAAATTAATGCAAAATGTAAAGAGGCCATTCTTCTGCCTAGTTTGCTGGCATTCAGGCTGCCGCCTCCCTGCCCAACCTTTGCACTGACTGTTCCTCTGGACTCTGAGAACGCCAGGGCTTTGGGGGTCTGGGAGGATGTGACTCAACGCTGAAATCAAGAATCAGAGGGGTAGCCGTGTTAGTCTGGAATTGCAGAAGTGACAAAGAGTCCTGTGGCACCTTAAAGACTAACTAAAGTATTAGAGCATAAGCTTTCGTGGGCTAATACCCACTTTGTCGGATGCATGCAGTGGACTCCACATGGACTCCTCCTGAGGGTCGAAATGACAGTCTGGACCTATACATAGAATGCGTCCGCCGACGTGCACAGGCAGAAATTGTGGAAAAACAACATCGCCTGCCTCACAACCTAAGTCGTGCAGAACGCAATGCTATCCACAGCCTGAGAAACAACCCTGACATCATAATCAAAGAGGCTGATAAAGGAGGTGCTGTTGTCATCATGGACAGGACTGACTACCAAAAGGAGGCTACCAGACAACTCTCCAACACCAATTTCTACAGGCCACTTCCCTCAGATCCCACTGAGGAATACACTAAGAAACTGCACCATCTACTCAGGACACTCCCTACAGTAACACAGGAACAAAATTAACATACCCTTAAGAGCCCCGACCGGGGGTATTCTATTACCCAAGATCCACAAACCTGGAAATCCTGGACGCCCCATCATCTCAGGCATGGGCACTCTCACTGAAGGACTATCTGGATATGTGGACTCTTTACTCAGACCCTACGCCACCAGCACTCCCAGCTATCTCCGTGACACCACCGACTTCCTGAGAAAACTACAATGCATTGGTGATCTTCCAGAAAACACCATCCTAGCCACCATGGATGTAGAGGCTCTCTACACAAACATCCCACACAGAGATGGAATACAAGCTGTCACGAATAGTATCCCTGATGACGACACAGCACAAGTGGTTGCTAAGCTCTGTGACTTTATCCTCACACACAATTATTTCAAATTTGGTGACAATATATACCTCCAGACCAGTGGCACTGCTATGGGCACCCGCATGGCCCCACAGTATGCCAACATCTTTATGGCTGACCTGGAACAACGCTTCCTCAAATCTTGTTCGCTCACGCCTCTCCTCTATCTACGCTACATTGATGACATCTCCATCATCTGGACCCATGGGAAAGAAACTCTGGAAAAATTCCACCATGATTTCAACAGCCTCCACCCCACCATCCACCTCAGCCTGGACCAGTCTACACGAGAGGTCCACTTCCTAGACACCACGGTGCAAATTAATGACGGCCACATCAACACCACCCTATACTGAAAACCTACCAACAGCTACGCCTACCTTCATGCCACCAGCTTCCATCCCAGACACACCACACGATCCATTGTCTACAACCAAGCACTGAGGTACACTTACATTTGCTCCAACCCCTCAGACAGAGACCAACACCTACAAGATCTTCACCAAGCTTTCTCAAAACTACAATACCCGCACAAGGAAATAAGGACACAGATCAACAGAGCCAGACGTGTACCCAGAAGCCTGCTGCTGCAAGACAAACCCAAGAAAGAAAAACAACAGAACACCACTGGTCATCATCTACAGTCCTCAGTTAAAACCTCTCCAACGCATCATCAGTGATCTACAACCCATCCTGGACAACAATCCCTCACTTTCACAGGCCAGTCCTGGTCCACAGACAACCCGCCAACCTCAAGCATATTCTCACCAGCAACAGCACACCGCGCCATAACCCCTCTAACTCAGGAACCAATCCATGAACAAACCTCGATGCCAACTCTGCCCACATATCTACACCAGCAATACCATCACAGGACCTAACCAGATCAGCCATACCATCACTGGTTCATTCACCTGCACATCTACCAATGTAATATATGCCATCATGTGCCAGCAATGCCCCTCTGCTATGTACATTGGTCAAACTGGACAGTCCCTACGAAAAAGGATAAATGGACACAAATCAGATATCAGGAATGGCAATATACAAAAACCTGTAGGAGAACACTTCAATCTCCCTGCACACACCATGAAAGACTTAAAGGTCAGCATTTTGCAGCAAAAAAAAGCTTTAAGACCAGACTGCAAAGAGAAACTGCAGAGTTGCAATTCATTTGCAAATTTGACACAATCAGTTTGGGACTGAACAAAGATATTGAATGGCTAGCTAACTACAAGAGCAGTTTCTCTTCTCTCGCTGTTCACACCTCCAATTCAGCTGCTAGAGGAACACCTCACCCTCCCTAAACAGCTGGTTCAGTCTCATTGGACCCACCCTGTTATCTTTAACCTGGCTCTTGCCTACCTATTTCTACCTGCCCCTGGATTCTTTCACTGCATGCATCTGACGAAGTGGGTATTAGCCCACGAAAGCTTATGCTCTAATACTTTAGTTAGTCTTTAAGGTGCCACAGGACTCTTTGTCACTTCAACACTGAAATCCTTATCAGCTCCATTCAGTTGACAGTTACACATCCTAGTAATCTTTGTTTTGCTTCACTTTCTCTTGCTTTCCACTTATCCACTGTTACTGAGGCTTATCCTACAACCGAGTTACCTTGTGGCATTTATTTCACATTTTTAATTAACTATCAATTCAAACGTTCTTAGAAATCCCTTATTCATAAAATCTAAGGCTACCATTACAGGGCTGAAATATTTGAAGTGACACATTCTACTTTGTATTAGCTTTAAGGCATGTTTATGATCAGAAAAGTGGCTATAAAATGGCACTATCTTATTCAATATTTCTACTCCTAGTGTGTTAACTAATCATATTTTACTTTCCCAGCAGAAAATACTTTTACAAACATTAACCCTGCAGAGTGAAAACTGCATGGACGAGTGAGCTGGCTTCAGGCATCAAACACTATTGCCAACTGCGTTCCAGCTGTAGAATCTTTAGCACTGGCAATGATGCATGAGCCAAGAATACATCTTAACATTCACTTAAACGTTTCAGCATAAGCAGAAAAAATACTAACCTTCTCTTCTCGTATGACAGACTGAATCCTACAATAAAAAAAGAAAACGGTAAAGTCAGCAGTATCATTTTTTCCACATCTCCCAGAAAAATATAGATTGAGCCTCAGATCCATTCTCACAGAAGTCATTTTTTTTAAACACAGTATCACTATTTTTTTTTTTGTTATTTCTTGAGGTTTATAAAAAGCACCTATTTTGAACTCCATATCCTTCCAAAATGTAAAACCATTCATAATACATACGTATTAGGGAATACACAATTACGTGTTGTGGTGTCAAAGCCAATCAGCATGAATGTGGGATGGTCCCCTTACATATTACTGGCAAAGTCATTAATTAATTACACTTTGCAACCTGCCTATCGTAAACTCATGCTAATATAACCTTTAACAATACCACCATGCATTTAATATACATTAATGATGATCTGCCTAAGAAAAATACATAATTAGGCTCATGCATTTCCGTCCTTTATGACATATGAAGACCCAAAAAGTTTTTTCCCCTCCCCAAAAATGTTTTCTTCTCTGCATTGTTTTTACATTAGAACAGTAGATCATGTCTATCTATGGAAGGCTATGATGAGAACTTGTGAAGTAACACCAAAAATAGGGATTTTTAGTTAGTGTGTGTAAAGTGGCTTTTGGTACTCTCTCTTTAGCTTCAAGAATTAATTAACATTTTGGAGAAAAGAAGCCTTTGTTAAAGGTTCAACATCCCCACAGCGTCAAACAACATGTGAAAGCTTACAATATTCTTCCTCTTAGATAAGTCCGCCTGTCTTCCCTGGTTTCGCAGGAGTTCATATTTATGATATAGTCCAAGTAAAATTAAGCAGGGGCGGGGAATATCTTAAAACCTTCCAGGCCATTTTATACATCATAAAGCAGCTAAAGAGACCACAAAAGCCCAATAAATTAAAAAAAAAAAAATTCTTTTCAGGTCACCTGTAGTTTATAACACCCTGTCTCTCGCGTAGCATTTCTTTTCAAATATCACTTTTAAAAGGATTACATAAGTGTCCTTTAGTATGCTTTGAACAAAATCCTAATTTTAGACCTGGTCCTGACTACAGAAATACGAATTTAAACCATCTACCCATTTGAACACGAGTCTTTACCTCATCTCCACGTTTTTTCTAAAAAAATTCTTCCAGATAAACCCCCAAACAAAACAGCATAGGCTTATTTTCTGCTGTGATGTTCAATTCACTTTAGCACATTTAAAAAACTAAACTCTTACCTGAATGGGATTTTTACACTAATGTTTGTAAGAACCCCCACTATCCTCCCTCCTCTAAGAACCATGATCTTTAGGCTCCAATACATTTTGTTCTTGGTCCTCAACATTATACTATACCAAAATTGAACGCAAGAACAGGGCTTTTTTTTTTTTTTTTTTTTACTGAAGCACTAATACCAATGGGGGGTGTCCTTGCAATTTCAGATTTGTGGATGCAGAGCTCGTCTCCTGACAAGGCCTAAAAGTCAGCCTAAGTGATGATAAATCCCCAAATGAAAAAAAAAGAATTACAGCTATATATCAGGTGGCTTAGAGCTAGCTGGGAGAGGAACAGGAATCTCTTCATCACCTCCCCCATTCCAGAGAAAGGAAACCTGATGTCTGGAACAAAATCTGTTTCCTGTGAAGGAGGCACAGTGGAGAATCTCAAACAGTGGGCACAGAGACCATTGCAAACCTCTGATAGGAGAACTGCAGTACCCAATAAGTCCCTGTGTATGTTGTACACCCCTACAAGCCCCTGTACAAAAAGCACAGTGGGGAAAAAAGACAATGCTGGAATCTTTTCCAACAGTGTGAGAAATAAACCATATTGTGACCGCCTTGTATGAGGCAGACTACAATTGAAGAAGCCCAAAACCACCTCTAAAACAGGAAACTTCAAGTTCCTCCCGTGTGCACCAATCCAGAACCTCTCAAAATCCTGAAATGCCAACTTCCCACATGTACTACTCTTAAAAGTGAATCCCTGTTTCTCTGCCAGATTTCAGCGTAATTGAGAAGAGCAGATCATACCACCCTGGAATTTTAAAATCTCAAATTACAAGCGTCTTCACTTCAACCAGAAAAGTTTAAACTTCACTTAAGAGATTTTAGCATATTGTTTTAATTTAGGACAAGAGAAAATGACTAAATTTCTCAGTTAGTGAGGGTTGGGTTTTTTGTTTAAGTGAAAGAAAGGGTAAGCACACAAAAAACCTAAATTATCACCAACACAGTAATTGATACCTTTATGCTCTCAGCTAACAGACTGCATTTACCATTGCAGAGAAGAACAGAAAAAGGAGGAGGAACTGTGAAAGTGAGAAAAAGGGGAAATGGGATATCTTTCAGTCCATACTTGTGTGGAAGAACAGCATTTTCCCCTCTTCCAGGCTCTCTCAGTCTGGCATTTTCTTCCTGGATTTTCTGCTTCCCATCCTGTCAAAAGAAAACATATGTGCAAGTCTCTGAGTATTTCACTAACTGCACTCTGTGCATTTAGTCTGGGATTTCCAAGGCTGCTTAAATGATTTAGTGAACACAAGCCCTACTGACTTTCAGTGGTATCTGTATCTAAACTGTGTGGCTGCTTCTGAAAATCTGCCCTTTGACCTCTCATACCAGTGCAGTATACAAGCACCAATCTAAGCACTCTTTGCCTTCCTCTTGCTGGGCAGAAAAAAACTGAAATGTCCGAGCTGGCTTCAGATTTTTGGAGAGGTAATCTAATAATGGTTTGTTTGTTTGTTTGTTTGTTTTACTGCGAAGGAGGAAGCATAACTCAGCCACCTGGACTGGTATAGCAGAAGCAGGGAGGATAAATATCAATGAAACAAAGGCAAATCCCCAACCAAACTTAGCATTACTTTTCAACACGATTAAGAAAATAAATTGCTATCTGTATTAGTGAAGGTGGAAACATGTCAGAACTTTCTCAGCACTATCCATGCCTATAATAGTTGCTAGAAATTTGAACTACGGCTTGGACAGGGCATTAAACTGCTGTATAAAAGTAAACCATCCATTGACCAAAAAACACAACAAAAGGAGCAGATCTGTTACATAGATACTACTGTAAATTAAACCCATTTGTTCCTAAGATAGACATGAATGTCCCAGTCTAGTGAGTGTTCCACAATGACATAAATGGAGGAGGATGATCCAATGAAGAAAAAGGCACATCAGAAAAATAAAAATCAAACCCTGAAGCAATGAAACATATACAATGAGAGAAAAGAATTATTTGGCCTTGCAGCTGAATAGCTTGCTTTTGTTTGGAAAGATCAAACAGCAGCTGGTTTTGAGAGTCAGCTGCAATCATTTTTTCATTCTGACACCTTTTGTTATTGTAGTGTAACAGCTGTTTATATACACAATGCTTTTGACAATTAAGTTAAAGATGCACTGCTAACTTTTTTTTTTTTAAAGCTATCAATGCTACTGGTTAAAAAAAAATTACTGAAGAATTAAAGAAGCCCTCCATGGAGAGAGCCCTACTACGGAAGTCTCCTAGGGAAACCCAGTTAAAATTAGCCACCTGAAAGGACAGGTGCAGCAATGTATACGCAGAGTGCACAAATATCATGTACTATTTCACTGTCTTCATACTTGAGAGTTATGCTAGTGTTTTAGGAAGAGCTGTCATTTTACTGTCACTTCCCAGGAGACAGCCAAGTCTAATGATGTATAACAAGGCAGAGAGAGATCAGATTTTCAAAGTTGTTCTAAGACAAGTTTAGTTAACATGAAAACCAATTATTTCTTCAAGAATAGAACTTAAAACTTTGAAATGTTGCTCTTTTATGCATTAAAAAGCCAGCTTCATTTCTTCAGTTCTATTCTATCTCAGACTGTCAGAATGGTAACTTCCTGCTTGATGATGATGTGATACTATTTTAAAGTGATTTACTCTTAATTATATGTAGTGATTGGAGTATCTTTTATATTGCATTTTCTTTAGTAAATAGTGCTGATGAACACAATCAGTTTCAAGATTCTATCAAACACCTGGGAGGGTGGGATACACTCATATTACAAACTAAACTTGTGGCTTTTAAAAAGACCTCTCTGTCTGAAAATGAAGAAAAATTTCAATTTCGTGGTGTGAGAATTAAATAAAAATGTACATGTATTTTTCCTGACTTTTACCCTCATATCTTTACTACTGCAGCATAAACAGCAATGCATATGTGCTATCATACCAAGCTCAAGGTAAGACCATATCTAAAATTAAACCATATTTAAACTTGAAGAGTGACACTACCATTTTTAATTGCATCTTCTGGCAGCCTTTGCCTTGGGCTACTGTGATTTTGTTTTCTTGGATGCCTTGGTGGATTGGTGACCATCTCTCTCTTTCCCGTTTCAATTCTTGTTCAAGTTGGCCCCTACAGTGTAACAAGAGGGAATTGTGGATGAACTGATTTTACAGCACACGATATGCACAGCTATTAAAGAGGTAATTTATGTTTTTAGCGTAAGAGGCCACAAAAGCTATCTCCACTACCAGAGTTTTCCGAACTGAACACCTCTGAACAAATTATCCCAAGGTATGTTTAACAAGCTCACAATGCATAAAGTCTGAATGTAAATTCTGGATCTAATCCAGTCTATTTTACTTTTGTTTAGATGGATAAAATGTGCACCTGTTCACTAACTCTTTAGGTCCTTAATTAAAACATACAATCATATTTTTAACATGCTACTGCCAACAACAGTACACAAACTGCCACAGTCAAAATAGCTTGAAATTAGACATCTTCAACCAATTTCCAGGGACATCCTTAAAGATGCTTCTCACACAAAACCTTTGTGACTGGGATGCTCTCCACCATGGCTGAAGATTAAAATTAGGCTGTGTTGGAACAACTGAGTTCTCAAGCAGATGGTTCTCTGTTGAGAGTACCCTGCCAGCAGAGCCCAAGTGTGAGTCTAGGGACTGTTAAAAGCAAGAGGATGTCAGCCAATCATAGTGCCATGGTACTAAATGAGGTGAGATGTGAGCTCAGGTAGGTGAAGCAGAGATAATATACCATTCCATAGATAGGTATCAGCACACTGAAATCTAGAGTAATGCATGGTGCAGAGGTGTACGTGGTGTAATACTCCCTTCTACCCAAATCAGCAGTCAGGCCACAAATTTGCACGCCAGCTGCTGCTGAGGGCTTCAAGGTTAGTCCTCCAGCATTGCAGTAAACCAAGTTGGAGGTGACAAAGATATGGGTGATAGCAGTGGGTTCATATTTGGGAGAAATAAATTGTAATCAGCAGACCATGCACAGAGATCCTTTCAGGTCACTGATACAATCTGAGAAGTTGGAAGTGAAGTGGGATCCAAGTCAGAGCGATCTTACCCATAAGATTGTATGAAAACTCATTGGAGCAAAAATCAGTTTCCTAACATGGCAATCCAGTTCAAGGAAGTAGTTTATCACCAATATAGCTACCTCAAGGGCCTTGTCTACCAAGAGAATTTGAACTTAACTCAATTGACTTAGAAATCAATACTAAATCAATATCAACACAGCGATAAAATTGTGCACACAAGGTTCTTGCACTGATTTAGCTGAATTAATTTCTAAACCAATTCAGTTAAATCAGTGCAACGTGTGCGTGTAGACAAGATCTAAAACCCCTTTTGCCGCTGATAATATTGCTAGCAGCAAAGACAAAGACTAGCTTTTTCATCCTGTTGTATTCAGTCTAATTATACTACTGGCAAAATTTTCAAATATGGGCACATAAAACGATGTGCTTGTGGGAACAGTTGTGTCCTTTGTGTGCACAAATGAGACCTTACATACATTTGTTAACGAAAGCCCCGTCAGTCATCACACCCTTCTCCCCACTGTAAACATTTTGTTTTGTAACACTTCATATTATTGAGGATCCTCTTTTTGCCTTAAGGTGTCTGATAAAGGGAAAAAGGTCAAAGAAGGCAGTACGAGACAATATATTTTATCCAGTGATGATTCATAGTGACGCTGTTATGGGACAGAAAATGTATCATGTATGCAAAATGAGAGGCCATCTTCTATTTCATGGTAAAAGGGTTTATATTTTCCTGATGTTAGTAAACTGACAACTCTGGAAGAGGAATGTGATAGTTTTTCATGCTGAGTTTTCTGTCCTGGACTTTCAGGTCTTTTTATGGTTCCCAACAAAACTAAGGCTGTTTGTGGATTTAAAAAAATATATGCATTTACTTACTAGGCTGGTGCCCAAGGATATTTATTGTCTCAGTCTCCTAAAATAGTAGGTTTACTTACCAGTGAAAAAGAGTAAACTGTAGATGATATAGCTCTAGTATTCCTAATCACATTGTATTAGTATTCATAATCACTTTGTTTGCTGTCTAGTCTCCCCGTAAGGCTTATATTCTATAATACAAATGACATTATTAGAGCAGAACTGTATATTGCCAGTCTCTCTTTATGAACTTTTAACTGCCAGGAGAACATTTTTATATTTCATTTTCACCCATGGTGTTCCACAGACTGTTTTTGTAACAAGATTTTTCTTCTTTTAGTGTTTGATGGTGCACTGGACTTGTACTATTCTTGTCATTTTTCCTGATTACATAGTTTGTAATTTTCTTTAAAAGTGGCAAGATTTTTTTTTTTTTAAAAAAATGCAGTTGCAACTCAGATGTCCACATGTGAAAATGTGGTTGACAACATATAAAAGCACTTTCCCCATTACTCCGCCTGTGTCTAGGATAAGCGCATTCCCCCGTTTACTATGGGTTTCCCCAGACATTTCTGACGTGGCAGAGAAAGCACACCCAATAAATACATTTGAAAACTGTCTTTTCACCGCTGCTTGGTGAGTTGTTCCACTTCCATTTGAAGACTGTTGATCTTGTCACCAAATTCCTGCTTGAAGAGACGGTTGTCCTCCTCAGCAGACTGACGTTCTCGCTCGGCCTGTCGCAATCTGGATTTGAGCCACATGAACTTGTGATAAAAAACAAAAGCCATGGTGGGGAGGAAGACTGAATTTAAACAAACAAAAATAAACCCAAAAAAGGAAAACAAATTGTATGGTAAAACAATGGGAACGATGAAAATATTCTAAAGAAAGACAAAATGTAGGTGAACCAGGCAGAAGAAATTCTGATTTTTAATGTTTTTTATTCTATTACTACAGCTTACAGCTATTAGATGATAAACATAAAACATTTTATCCATATTCAAAGCAAACCTCATATACACAGAATTTTAAGTCAAATTTTATTTTAATGTACGTTACATTTCAGCTTTACATATGTAACTGGAACTTGCAACATAGGTTATCTACTATATTTAGAATTAGTGCATTTTTCTGGTCTCTTCCACAACTATCACATCAGATTAAGCACACAGGCATTTACACCACAGCAACCTATATTCTGGATCAGATATTAGACAAGTTGCCAGATACTCAAGTCTTCAATCCTACTATAGCACTGCTGTGATAGGAGAAAGTTTATTGTCCACAAGAAGAATTTGGCAGGGAGTTGTAATAATCCTAACTAGGCATTTGGATAACCTGATGAAAGCTTTTATTTTGCAGATAATTCAAATGAGTTCAGAATAAAAGGTCACAAAGTTAATTTTGTGTTTTCAAACATGTGATTCAATAGCCACCCTCAAATACTTAGTAGTTATTTTCCAGGGAGTCTTATAAAGTCTGCCATTGTGCAGTCATCAATTTTACGAGCCAAGAGATGATGCCCAACTGTGTACTGGAGGGCAAGACTGAGCCTCACAGATTTTTTAAGTGTGTCCAGTGAGAATTAATAGTTTTCCCAGCTGCATGATAGTCATATAAGTCTCCCACTATGTGTCAAGGAGTCCTATTATACATAAGAGAGTGGGAAATTTACACGAAACAGAATTTTTGCAAGCAGTTCACAAGGACAAGAAACTATTAAGCACAGAAAAAAACCAAACTTGATTTCTTGAAGCAAAGTATTTATAGAATTATTTACACACTAAACCGTGTATGGGACCAGCATGGTGACATCTTGTGACCATAGGGAAAAGGACACTAACTTACAATATTCGAATCTACAATTTAAAAAAATTTGAAGTGAGATGTTGAAGCTTATGATTATTTTTCTTATTCAGAACCATTTCTAAGCTTTAGTTGGTCTCATTATTTTGCCAGAACTCTCAGAAAATTCCTTATTTGTATCAAGCAACAGAAACTTAGAAGTAAATGTAAGAAGTGTAACAGTGAAAGGCAGCTATTTTGTTTTATTTGTTATAGGCTAGCTACTTAGATAAGGACTGGCCAGCAAAAAACAACTGCTTGTTCCACTCCTTCCTCTCTGTCACATTTTTTTAATCCTAAGGTATAAAGAGCAGAATATTTTTGTAAAATGTGTAACTATTCCTTTTCTAGGAAGGAGAGAGACCAACAAAACAACTGTCTCTCCTCAGCTTCCTTTAGTTAGAGAAAACTGCAGTATATTTCTAGAGGGAATTATGGCAGAGGTAGAAGGCAATAAAAAGATTAGGAGGTTCTACTGTAACATTATGCTAAAACATCTAGTTACTAATGTTATCTTCATGAAGTTTAAAGGAATCTATGGTTGATCTACCTTCCCACTCCAAGTGACTAAGGCAAAATTGTTGCAAGCAGTCTTGGTTAATGAGGACTGGATCTTCACGGTGATTATTAAGATTAATGCCCATTTGTTCTTGTTTTTGGGTTACACCCACAGAACAAAAGTGAAAGGGTAATGGTTGGGAATACACATATAACTACTTTCAACTACTTGCAGGGACACATTTTCTTTGTCTACTTCAGAACCGAGTAACAGAAAACACTAGTTTGGCTTCCCCAGAACTGGCCAATCAGATATCATCATAGAACCACATATCTAGTACCCATTCATGGGGAAGACTTATGTGATACACAATATGTATCAAAGGTACAGGCGTATCTCGTCTTGCGCGAGGGTTCCGTTCTGCGGTTACCGTGTAAAGTGGAAACCGTGTATAGCCAGAACCCATTGACTTCAATGGGAGGTGAAATTGCGCCCCCTGCAGGAAGTTTAATTTTTTTTCTCCTTTCTTTTTTTGTTTTTGCGGACCGCGTAAGGCTGAAATCGTGTAAGCTGAATCAACATAAGACGCGACATGCCTGTATATACAGAGCCACAGATCATTCCTTAAGCTTTCCTTGTGTATTTATTGGCCAACACATATCTGTAGTTTAACAAAGTTTATATGGCAAATTAGGGAACGTCTACCAAATTTTCTATCTCTGAAAAAAAGCCCAAAGGTTTTAAAAAATCAGCAAATTCCATATCAACTTTAAATGACAATTAACATTTTAACAGTTGCTTTTAACTATTCTTAAGGTTTTTCCCCTTCATAAAGGAGTTTTGATGTCAGAGTTGTGAGGTGACCAGTTGCAAAAATGCCTAATGGTGCTTATGGATCAGTTTGTTTGCTGCACTATTTAAAGCTTTTGCCTGTTTCACCAAATCCTTTTCACTGTATAAAAAGTGTCAGAATGATGATGTGGGGGGGAAATGGAAAAAAAATAAAAACAGTAAGAGAAAAGTTCATATCAGTTAACTGAACAGATATTGTTGTACATTCAATATAATATGTCTATATAAATTATGAAAGGCCAAACATTCCACTCAAAAGACTACAGAAACATACCACCTCAGAAGAATTTGATGAAAGTTACACACTCTACAATGATCATCCTTTTACTGAATAAAGTAATAATTATATTTAAAAAACCCTAACTATTCCCCCTTACTTCTGTCTTTATTTCCAAGTGAAACAGCATTTATCTTCAAGAAATGTACATCTCACGCCTGCTAGTATCATTTAGGATCACAACAAAGGAATGGATGCATAGGTGGACACACTTTAGACTAAATAGTGACAAAGAGTCCTGTGGCACCTTAAAGACTAACTGAAGTATTAGAGCATAAGCTTTCGTGGGCTAATACCCACTTCATTGGATGCATGCAGTGGAAGAATCCAGGGGCAGGTGACTTCAGTGACTAATACTTCAGTTAGTCTTTAAGGTGCCACAGGACTCTTTGTCACTTCTGCAATTCCTGACTAACACGGCTACCCCTCTGATTTTAGACTAAACAAATACAGTTCCATTTGAAATCAATTCGCACCACCTGAACCCTCTGAGAGGCTCAGCTCCAAAGATGTTAAAGAAAAAGGAACGCAACCCCGTGAGATCCTCCTCTGGGAGTGACTGCTTTTGCATTTGACCTCAGGGTCCATTCCAATTATGTGAGAGTTGATAGTGGGCAGTCAGCACTGTCTCATTAGTATAGGTATTTGAGAATGTGTCCTCATGGCACTAATGGATATTGTTCCCATCCGCCACCTCTGGCAGCTCCTAGTGTCAGAAATAGTCCTGGCCACTCCCACCCTCCACGTTAGTTTCACTGTGCTCTCCTGCACTTCAGACCTTCCAGAAACAAACATGGGTCTCAGTTTTCACGGAGATGGAAGTTCCAATTTTAATATAGTATAGTTTTAAAAACAGAATTAGAGTCATATCTAACAATAAGCATATTGACTGCTGTAATCCTTGTCCTTCATGCCCCCACTACTGTACTGCCATCCCTACCATGTTGTTTCTAATATAGACTGTATGCTTCTCTGAGTCATCTATTTATACAGTTTTGGTGGTGCTGTACAGGCCTATTTGAATTAACAATAGGCAATTAATTACCCAGTGTTACATCTTCACATTCAATAATGCTGACAAGGATGCCAATAATTAGCTTTTATATATACACTATATATGCTCTGTGTGTATCAAGCAAGCATCCACAATAATTGATATTTTAGCAGGATGTTCTAATTTATGGATGATTTTCCTGAGCATACAAAACATGTCCTAGCTATCAGTCTATCACAGAATTACTGCTATAGGGCCAAGGCTGCTCTCCTTACTCATCTGAATAGTTCCACTTATGTCCATGGGACTGTTCAGGTGAGTAAGAGCAGTAGGATTTGACACATTTTTGTAATGCCCAGTTACACGCCCATGCTATTCAATGGGAATTTTGCCACAGACTTCAATGAAAGCAGGCCTAGGCCATTGAATGCAAATCAGGCAATATTAATGTTTAAAAAAAATATTTATAAAGGACTCTTAGGAATAACACATAGCGTATCTGGGATATTTATTTAGCTCTGTGTAACAAGTTTATATAAAAATAAGCATTTTTAGCACCTGAAAAAGCATACCACACACCACAGGGACACATTTATATTTTGCAATAAACAAGTTTTATTTTTACCTTTGTTCAAGCTGTTTAATAGTTGCAGCCATCTGGTTTGTCTTCTCCTCCAAACGGCTGTTTAATTCACTCCTCTGTTTCACTCCCAGGTCTGAACTCTGGAAAGAAAAGTTACCTAATGTCTTCAGTAAGCAGTGGTAAATATGAAATAAACAATTTCCATTTCATTTTCCAATATACGTGATATTAAAACAGGTAAGACAGAACGATCGAAAGGGCAAATCGGAAATAAAGATCAATAGTGGCAACAAACATTTCCCCATGTCTGATGAGTAAGTAAATAATTTTATTTTGTATATAAAGTATCGCATCTGAACCACATGGTATATATTGATGTAGTATCAATACCAGGGGTCTACAACCTTTCAGAAGTGATGTGCCGAATCTTCATTTATTCACTCTCATTTAAGGTTCTGTGTGCCAGTAATACATTTTAACGTTTTTAGAAGGTCTGTTTCTACAAGTCTATAATATAGAACTAAACTATGGTTGTATGTAAAGTAAATAAGGTTCTTAAAATGTTTAAAAAGCTTCATTTAAAATTAAATTAAAATGCAGAGTTCCCTGGACCAGTGGCCGGGACCCGGGCAGAGTGAGTGCCACTGAAAATCAGCTTGTGTGCCGCCTTTGGCACGCATGCCATAGGTTGCCTACCTCTGATCAATACTGATATAGTATCAATACTATGCCATTAATTGTGGGGCAAAAGAGTGCCAGTTGCCGGAACTGTCTGGAAGCAAAAACTATTTATGGTTTTGAAATTAAGTTGAATACTTCTTTCTCTGGGCATTAGCTGTCTGGTTTTGTCTGAGTAGTCTGTTCTATTGGATTTCAGTGATAAGTGGAACTGTACACATTAAAATAATAGATTTTACTAGATAGATACTATTATGGTTTTGTTTTTATAAATACATAGGTTTTTACATTTATATAGGTTTACTTTTAGGTTTGGTCATTAGAACTGACTTTGATTATGCTGCATGCAGTCCTCTAGAAGCAGAAGTTATAAGGACTATGATTTTGAAACCCTGTCTCTGTCCATGGTAACCCGTACAAATGATTTCATTTTAACATTATATACCATAGCAAATGATACTCTTTGTGTTACAGTAGAGAACACAAAAAGAAACCTCATATCGCCAAGTCTAAACTGGCAAATGAAATTAGGAAGTAAAACCACAGGATTCTGAAAATGTTGCTGCATTGTCCTTGTTTCTACAGTTACTTAAAACATGCTCCCGTCTAGAGAAGGGAGATTATGCACTGTTGTACACTGTTATTTGCACTGATAAAAGTGAAATGCAGCAGAAAGGGAGCTTGTCCGCCCACCATCACATTTGGACCAGCTATGCAAGCTGCTCCAAAATCAGTATCAGGTGATTGGTAGCATGCTGCTGAGACATCCTTACCCAACAACTTTCAAAACAGCTAGATATTAGGGGAAAATTATGGTCTTACTATTCAACAAATAAGTCTTTAGATATCATGGGATGCTTTCTCCTCCTAAGTCCCTGCATCTGATGAGCATTTTCTTTTAATTTTAAAAAGGTATGAGCCAGACATGTAGCGCTGGCAAAACACAGGACTACATGAAGGATCCAAGAACAGACTCTGACTTTCTACAGACTCTACTGCTTCCAGACCAAGTCACATTCAGCTCTCCTCAGTTAGAAAGGTCAGCCTCAGTGCAGGCTGAGCTTGGAAGGAATCAAATGGAATCCATAGTGAGATTAGGAGATGGGGAAGGATGGCGCAAGGAAGAAAAGAAAAGGTATACAAGTGACCCTGTTCTTCTCTCATGAATGACTTTCTGATAAGAAAAAAAGTGGTCTAGTTGGTTCCCACATGCCATATCTACAAAGGGACCATTTCATTTCATTGGCTTCCTTCCCTACCTGCAGCTTGAAGGAGAGTTCATGCTTTAGTGCCCTGAGATCATCTAGTTGCTGCCTAAGTGCCACGAGTGCATCCTGCTTCTCACAAACATCCTTTTCCAGCATCTTCATGGCCAGCTCCATCTCCTGTCTCATTCCAATCTGCACCTCTAGCTCTTTTTCCACATCCTGAAACACACACACACACACATATTATGTTTTATAACAAGTCTCCTGTTATTAATCATGTTGCACTACAAACATCTTATTGCCACTATAAATAGAACTTAGAAATTAAATTAAGGAAAAAGATGCCATAACAGCCAAGTATAACAACTATATATATGGCTTCACTGGCAACCCATCAGAAAGCTCTATTTGGGCCAAATTTATATTTTTCATTAGCGAAACGTTTGCAGACCTCTTATTTCACAATACCCTTTTCAACCATTTTCCCCACCCTTATTCCATATGCTGTATAACAGTAGTTGACAGGTGTCCATGTTGTAGGCTCAGTGATATAATTTAAATTTCTTAAATACAAAAATAGGAGCTCAATGGATGTTTTGTGTGATGTTGCCCCACATCTGGTAAGTATTCTACTGTGAAGCAGGAAAATTACTTCTGGTAGATTGTTTTAAAACAAAATGAAGTTATTAGGCAAGATTATTAATGGTTATTAAGCAAGGTATTTTGGAATATCACCACCCTTACTTGCATTTTGGACCATAAAACATACCCTTTGCAAAAGGTAATTGTTAGACTATAAAACATAATACTTTACCAAATTCTGAGTTTAGACCAAGCTTACCAGCCGTAGCTGAGTCTCCTCTTTTAATTGTTTTCGTGCTTCACTGAGTGCAAGTTCATCTGCTGTTCTGTCTTGCTTAGTTACCTAGAGTTAACAAAGAGAACAAACCAGATGGAAATCAAACTATCAGAATCCTCATATTTGTTCATTTGCTTCTGCAGTTTTCAAACATCGATAGTCTTCTCTAAGTTAATGCAGCAAGTAATATCCTTGTGATGTTACTATTTTCCTCCACCAACACACGTTATTTAATGCAATCATGTATAATCAGTCTACCCATTTGCAGGATGTTTATAATAGGATTTTAAGTATGAACAGTTTAGAAAGTCCGATGAAATAGCTTTATTATTTCAAAAGGTAGAAAGAGATTCCAAAACATCTTTTATCTGGTTAAGTAAAATCTTTGAAACAGTTCTATGGAGTTCCCCTTGATTTTAGAAAAAAAAAGATGCAACTGAGTAATGAGTGCACCAATGGCACAAGTAAATGTGATTCCCACTTTCAAATAAATAATTCATAACACACACACACACTGACCTTACGATTACTTTCCAAAAGGTAAGAACTTTCTTCTTTAACTTGTTCCATCTCTTCTTGCAGAGTTATAATCCTGTTGTTTGCAACTGCAAGCTGTAAACAAAACCAGAGAATTGTAACTTAGATGCTGATGTTTCACTTGGCTGGACGGACAGCTCTTTACACCACTTGGATACGAAGGTGCTCAGGCACTCAGATAAGATAGTGATAAGTGCAATATGAGAATCTTAACAGAAGAAAGATTCTCACTGGCCTACTTGGGCAGTGGTGGCCTACTTGGGGCAGTGATTTTTTGTCCTACTCGCTCTTGGAATTCCTGGGGGAAAGACATCCATGACCAATAGATTACTTATTTTAATACAGAAACAAACCAAAGTAACTTGGAAAAGCTTTTCCACAGAGCAAATTACTTTAAGTCATAACTTATGTAACCTCCTCCACTAAACAAAAGCTCAAATGACATTAAAAGATGTTGGTTGAATGGTTTCATTGTATGACAAAATTGGATAAAGAAGATCCTGACAAGACCATGATTCTTTTGCACAGTTCATGCAAAATGCATGAAATTGATATGAGATACAACACAATTAATTAGCTACGTGCTGCTAATAGTTTTGGCGGGCAGAGTTGTTACAATGTCAGTTATTTCATTAACCAGTATGGAGACTCCACTGAGTGACCAGAAAATAAACTGTTTATCAAATACTTTGATAAATACTGCAACTAATTTGGTAAGAGACAAATACATTTGATTAGCACTGCATATGAATTTTGCAGGTTTTAAACAAAAGGCCATTTATTACAATATAACAATAAACAGTGCAACTTGGCTCCGGGGGCCAGACGTGATGGTCTCGCAGGCCAGATCTGGCCCGCAGGCCGTAGTTTGCCGACCCCGATCTAAACAGACAAAAGAGAGACAAGAGTCCAAACTCATTATTCCCCATTTGACATAGGAAACTGAGGCAAAGAAATTAACTGACTTGTCCAAAGGCATACAGGAGGACTGTAGTAGAACAGGGAAGATTAGAATGCATTTCTGGCTTTAAGGTGAACTACAAAGCAAAAATGGAAAAGAAAAAAAAAAAAAAAGAAGAAGAGTTATACCTAGATTTGTGTATTGACTGATCCAAGTGACCAGTCTGTGGGGGTGTCTGCAGAGTGACACATTTATATTCAGCAAATTTTGAGCAGATACATGGGCTGTAGCCTACAAAAGCTTATTCTCAAATAAATTTGTTAGTCTCTAAAGTGCCAAAAGTATTACTCGTTCTTATTACATTTCAACATACACTATGACAGCACCGAGTAAGAGCTGATACAGAAGCAGGTATTTACCAAAGAAATACATTTTTAAACATCCTCTGAAAATTTCTTTATGAATATCTTCAGTGAACTGGGAATTTATGGATTCTGAGGTTCCAAGGCCAGAATGGACCACTGAGAGCACCTAGTCTGACCTCCTGTATAATACAGACCAGAGAACTTCCCCCAAATAATTCCTGTTTGAACTAGAGAGTATCTTTCAGAAAAAGATTTAATCTTGATTTAAAAGTTGCTAGTGATGGAGAATCTACCACAATCTTTGATAAATTGATCCAGTCATTAAATTACCCTCACTTTTAAAAATGTATACTTTATTTCCAGTCTGAATGGGGCTATTTTTGACTTCCAACCGTTGGATCTTGTCAAACCTTTTTGTCCGTTAGACTGAAAAGCCCAACATCTACAATTTATACTTTACCTAGGTACTGACAGACTGTGATCAACCTTCTCTTCATTAAAGCTAAATATGGTGATAGATTGAGGAGCTCAAGTCTAAATCATATTTTATAATCCTTTAATCATTCTTGTGGCCTCTTCTTTGAATTCTCACTCATTTAACAATATTCTTCTTTAATTGTGAACACCTGTACTGGACATTTTATTCCAGTGCAAATAGAGGAGTAAAATAACCTCTCTACTCCTACTTGAAATTCCTCTGTTTACACATGCAAGGATCTCATCAACCCTTTTGGCCACAGTGTCACACTGTGTTCATCTAATTATCCACTATGATCTTCACATATTGTTCAGAGACTCTGCTTCCAAAAATAGAGTCCCCCGTCTTGTTAGTATGACATCAGGGGTTGGCAACCTTTCAGAAGTGGTGTGCCAAGTCTTCATTTATTCACTCTAATTAAAGGTTTTGCGTGCCAGTAATATATTATAGAAAGAGACCTTCTAAAAACATTAAAAAAGTCTGTAATATATAACTAAACTATTATTGTATGTAAAGTACATAAAATGTTTAAGAAGCTTCATTTAAAGTTAAATTTAAATTAAAAATTAAATTAAAATGCAGAGCTCCCCAGATTGATGGCCAGGACCCGGGCAGTGTGAGCGGCACTGAAAACCAGCTTGAGTGCTGCCTTCAGCACGCGTGCCATAGGTTGCCTACCCCGATCTACATTCTTTGTTCCTAGATCTATACTTTTGTATTTGACCACATTAAAACGCATTGTTTGCTTGTGCCCAGTTTACCAAGTGATTCAGATCACTCTTTATCCATGACATGACGCTTCACTATCTACTACTCCCCCAATTTTTGGGCCATCTGCAAACTTTATCAGTGAGGATTTTATGATTTATTTTCCAGGTCATTTAAAAAAAACAGTAAATAGCCAAAGGTCTACAACTGATCGATGTGAGACCCCACTAGAAACACACCCGTTTGATGATTCACCATTTACAATTACATTTTGAGACTTATCAGTTAGCGAACTTTTAATCCATTTAATGTATACCATGATAATTTTGTATCATTTTGTTCTGATTTTTAATCAAAGTGTTGTGTGGTAGCAAGCCAAGATGTCTCATAAAACGCATTCTGGGACACATTCTGATGACTTCCAATAAGCAGAAAGTATCAGTAAGATTTCAGAGACGATAATTTTTTTAAAAAAATAGTTAATTTTAAAAATTGTTCTTTGCTGAGGGTCCCTCATGCCTAATTAGTGGCAACAAACACCACAATCCTGAGTTTAATTCAGTTTTCATTTCATCTTTCCAGTTCACTTTTAAACAGACATCAGTCATTACAACTGAATTCTGGAATCACGTATCACTTCTGCCTTAATTCAGAACTTCACAGGGCAATCAAGATGCACCCTTTTTTGTTACACCTACCTCCTCAGTAAGTTTAGTGTTGGATTTTTCTAAAGCATCCACTTTTGCTTGCAGATTGTTTACAGTGGCACTGTCAAATTAAAGAGATAAAGCTACTGGTTACTTAAAGTATAAATATAACTACCATTTTATGTCTCTTACATCATACCATAATAGAAAGAACTTGTTACCTTAAGTGTCTATTGAGTTCTTCTACATAATTTTTCTGGTCCAGAATAGCAGTTATTTGACCATCTCTGAAAAACAGACACAGTGAATAGTCAGAGCTTTCTGATGAGCAGTTCTCTCCTGACCTACAAGCAACGACTGTCTCATGGGACTATAGGAATGGCTAAAGCACAACCCATGGCCAGCTCATCTTTAATCCTTCCGAAACTGGTCAGTTCTGTGGCATTTCCTGAGGCCTCTAGGGGGTAATTGTTCTTCACAGAAGGGAAGGCCTGTTACCATTGGAAAGAAAGGTCAGGACTACCAGGCAGAGCTAGTCCTACCTCATCCAACCTTCCCTACCAAGAATGTCCCCTTCATTTTGACTTGTTTAGGTTGTTGCTGAAGGGGGAGAAAGGGAGATTCCTAGGCATGAAGTGGTTCCATGATGAAGGGGCTGTGTGAGGCAGAAGTAACGCAGGCATGCAGTCACTTCAAAATGCTTATCTAGGTCCAAAAGCAGAACAGAGTGGGAGCATTCAGTGGGTGAAGGGGAGAGGAGAGAGAGAAAGAAAAAACAATTTCTCTTTGCTCCCATCTCTCAACTTCAGATTCTAAAGGTCAAAGATATTCATCTTTAAAGCTCGCAGAGTACACAGGTCAGTGCAGACAACGTTGCTTTCTAAGAACTATATGTAACCGAGAGAAGGCTATGTGGATTGTGATGGAGTTTACAGGACTGAGTGTGAATTCCTCCATGTGACACATGTATATTGAAAGATGAGCAATTGTGATGTCTCTTTATATAAATTAGTTACAACCCTTGGACTTCGGACAAGTTGTCAGTACAATCTTTAGCAAGACAAAGTTTGTATAATTTGCACAATTAAATGCCCAGTCAATCAAGGAAGACATTTTGATCAGAAAGAAAATTCAAACAAACAAGTACCCGTATTGTTCTGCGTACTGCCTTCAAGCTTAACAAAACAAAGTCATCCCCCTATGATCCACTCAATAAAAGCTGAAAGTTTTATTTCATGCATTTCCAGCATGAAAAGTTAAATAAAAACAAATTAAGTTTCAAAAATGACAAATACAAGAGGAAAGTGTAAACTACTTCACCTCTGAAGAATCAAGGTAACACCAAATTAATAGAAAATGATAGAACATCTGATCAATGAAGAGGATTTAATGGATTTCAGAAGTACTGCAAGTCATATTTATATGTATTGTATCTTCCTGTATTTTCCATCTCCTGTTCCTATACAGTGTTATACATCAACTTGCATGTATGCAGATATAAGAACTCAAACTAATCCGTAAGTACATTCTGTTCATTTATGCAATGGAGGATTTATTTCTTATGCATCCCCCTCTGATGCTAGTGATTGAAGACTCTCTTACTGGTCATATAATTGTTTGGGGGGAAAAAAATATCCCAAACCACACAGCTCAAAAAACTCAAAAAAAATGGCCCATCACAAGTTTGATTGCTGAGCCTTTTTGCTTTGTAAAATGCTCTCTGATTTAATTGCTGGTTAAGTCAAAAAAAAAAAAAAAAGCAACCCCTTGCCCCTAGGATTCAGGATACTTTCCTGTTCTTTCCTTTGTTAGCTTTCTGAATTACAACCCAGAACTATAATTAAAACAAAAATGGAATGCAACATGACTGCAGTGTTTTAATATAAATTACAATATTTTAGGGCAACTTGTAATGCTACTCAAAAAAAAAAAATACCTACCTCCCACTCCCAAGGACAAGTTTCCCTTCGTACTTACCCTTCATTGCCCTTACTGCTATTCCCGTCCTTCAAGTACATTGAAAAATCAATAACGCCAACCTACAAAAGGAAGATTTTAGTATTTTACATAAGGCTCTATAACTCTTCCTAAATATTACTCTTTTTATCTACACAATTTCAGTATCATTGGTGTGTTTATAAGATCAATGCATTTCTTATGATTTACAATCTAGGATAAATCCACTATACCAACGATCTACCCAGAACTGATAAAAACAAGGACCAGCTCAAATAGAAGGTCAGGTTGCTACCCTTTGTAATGTAAATGGAGTACTGGAAAGAGGGAAGAACAGCAGATCTTGATCAACACACTCTTATGCACTCCAGCTATGCAAGCTGAATCAGACATGCATGTTAATTTAATTAGGAAAGCTAATACATGCATGTTAATTTAATTAGGAAAGCTAATACTCCTGACTCCGGTCAGAGCAGCATTCCCCTTCTATTCACTTCTCTTCCCCAGCTTCATTTCTCAGTTTTCACTTCCTCTTCCTTTGTCTTGTAGTAAGTTTCACTCTACTGTTTATGGCCTGTATGTAGATCACAATGAGGAGCAGTAGCAAAGAGAAACAGAAGGGATGGTCTCTCAGGCCGGTCATTTTAAAAAAATGAACATAGAGAACAGAGGCAGTGACACTGTACCAGGTGTGAGATAGATCATTGGTGCACAGAAGGTAGCAGTGGAAAGTGTTCTGACAGTACTTCAATGTAAAAGAGATGTTACATCTAAATGACTAAACCAAGTACAAAAGGTTCACCACTAACGGCAAATGTTAAGCAGGCGGAAGGTAGAATAAGAAACAGCAGCAAATAAGACACACACACACACACTTTTTATCCTGCACAACCCAGCATTACTGTTTGGAGCCAATACAATCCCAGAAGCTAATACTTAAAGTATTCCGTTTGTTTAACTAATTGGTATAATCTAAAGCTATATAATCAAAAACCAGTATAGTTTTAGTGAATAAAATTCATCGTAGAAATACTTACAACAGCTAGGTATTATTATGATTATTAATATCCAATACCTGTGAATCCAAGTCTTCTCCTTTCATGCAAAAGTTTGCATCAATGACATTCAAACCTACTAGGAGGCCAGCAATTATATGACCTTCTTCTTCCATTATGAGAGCATTAGGCTCATAAAATTCACTGCAAAACACACCAAAAGAGACAGTAAGTGTTACATCACTAAAACCTTTAAAAAACAACAAGTTGGAGTTTGAAGAGACACAAAGACAAATTGGCATGAGCTCTATTACTCACTACACTCCTACCCTGTGATCTTCTAAGACGGGGGTGGGGAAACATTTTGGCCCAAGGGCCACATCGGGGTTCCAAAACTGTATGGAGGGCCTGGTATGCAAGGCTATGCCTCCCAAAACAGCCTGGCTTCGCCCCATATAACCCCCTCCCACTTCCTGTCCTCTGACTGCCCCCCTCAGAACTCCCAACCCATCCAACCACCCCACTCCTTGTTCCCTGATCGCCCCTGCCTGAGACCCCTACCCTAACTGCCCCCCCAGAACCTCACCCCCTACCTGCCCCCCCGCTCCCTGTCCCGACTGCCCTGACTCCTACCCACCCCACACCCCCGGGACTTCCACTGCCCTATACAACTCCCCTCATTCCCCAACTACCCAGAACCTCCGCCGCATCCAACCTGCCTCCTGCTCCCTGTCCCTGCTAACCACCCCCTGGGGCCTCCTGCCCCTTATCCACGCTCCCTTACCATGCTGTGCAGCGTGTCTGGCTCTGCACAGCCTGCGGGAGCTAGACACACTGCCCTGCAGGAGCATGGAACATGCAGCGCCACGGAAGCTGGATGCAGGAGCTACGGGCCAGAGTGCTGCCCGCGCAGTGCGCTGAGGCAGCGGGGAAGTGGGGAGAGCCGAAGAAGGGCTGCGGGAGCCACACCAGCCAGGAGCTCGGGGGCCGGGCAGGAGGCCTGTGGGCCATAGCTTGCCCACCCCTGTTCTAAGGCAACAATAAAGTGTTAACACCCTCCCCTCATACTGGTTAGATGGCTGGCCGCTAGTGGACAGTCTATATATCAGCTGTATAGCAGACATGGCTCTATCAATATACTACTATTCTGACCTGAGAGAGATCTAGAAAGGAGGACCTCTCAGTTTGCTAAGTCATGAATGTGAGACAAAGGCCCAATGTAAGGGAGGCTTGATAGTCCTATAGGTATGTCCTGCACATGGTAAGTTACTGCAGACAGTAGTCTCAGGTTTCCAGCTTTGATGGATGTAATATATCACTCAATTATGTTTCAATTTAAAAGCCAAAAAAAGTCATGCATGCTAAGCTAATATTAAACTTTAAGGATGTTACATACCCTAATTTTATTCTGTTATAAACCTCCCTTCTGACACCAGACAACCCTACATTTTCCTAATGGTAATTTCAAGTTTCTCCACCCCCAACTCAAGATAATTTAAGGATTAAAAAATGAATATTCATAAAGCCAAAAATACTAAAACCTCATAAGAAAAATATGCATGCAATTATGCAATACTACTTAGCACTTTTCATTCATAGATCTCAAAGAACTTTACACAGTATCATTATTGCTGTGATCGGGTGTCCACACCACACAGGACTGTAAAGAGATAAGGTGGCCACATAGGCCTAATAACTCCACAGCCTGCACCTAGAGAAAGAGACAGGGAGCAGGGATTGACTGTAAATAATCTCAGCTGGGAAGGAAGAGGCAGGGCCTATAAAGCTAGAAAGCTGGTAACAGACAACGGCTCGCTGCTGGGAAAGGGCAGTCACTCCCTGGGAATAGGGAGGAGTGTTTGGAGGCTGCAGAGGGGTATATAGCCAGCAGTTGCTCCCTGAGAGGAGGGTATGTGAAACTAGCAGACCCTGGGAGAAGGAAGGGCAAGTCAGAAGAGCAGGAAGCAGCCCAGAGAGTACACAGCAACGCTGGGAACTGAGCTGACTTTGGCTGTGTATTGTAGGGTTCCTGGGCTGGAAGTCAAAGTAGAGGGGGGCTCCGAGCTGTCCTACCAGCCACTGGGGAAGTGTCACTAGAAGGGCACTGACCAGGAAGACTGCCTGAGTCACTGTGGGAGTGACTGTACCCCAGAATGGGGGGGGGGGCGGCGAACAACGTTGAGCGACCTAGCCAAAAGGCTGAGTCAAGAAGAGGATAACACTGAGGTTCTTGGAGCAAGAGAGGAGCTGCAGACCAGAGAGAGACTGAATGATGGCATGCAAACCACACAAGGGGCATCAACTTCAAGAGCTAATCCCCAGAGGGACCAGGAGGTGGTGCCAAACAAGCAGTTTGACAATTTCCATTTCATGGTTGGGGAAACGGAGGTACAGAGAAGTGAAGTGACTTGCCCAAAGTCTAAAAAAAGTTCAAGTCTCCGGATTCCGAGCCCTGTGCCCTATCCACTGAACACTGCCTCCCCACTATACCGACCCCTTACTCCAATTACCTGTGTTACAGCATTTCTTTATAATAAATGAAATGTTTGGATCTTTTGCATACTGTTATTACAACAGTGGAAGATAATAGCTTTTGCATCACAAGCAGAAAGCTGAACAGTTCCCCATCACTCAAAACAAGCTCTAGATTTCATCAGTGTCGCTGTCCTAAAACAGAACTACAAGTAAAGCTGTTATTCTAGTGTTGAAGAGTAATAAAAATGCATTATAAAATGTCCTTTGAGCGCAATGGACTTGCATCACTTGAGAACAGAGAAAGAAACAAAACTCTCAGATTCAAGAGAGAAAGAATTTCTCACCTGAGAAGATCCTTTCTGTTAATCAAAGCTTTCATGTATTCCGAAAGCTTCTTCTGCATTAAGGCCAGGCGAAGCCAGGCTCTTCCTCTACCCGCCGGCGTCCTATCAAAGCCCAGAAAAAAACCAAAGAAATTACTCTCATATATTCACACAAAGCTTGAATGTCTTACTCTGCTTGAAATCTCTGCAATCTATATATTATCTTGAAGTTGCAGCTTTCAGCAATTACTGTAGGTGGAAATTTGGGTATGCACTCATATACAGTGTTTATCCATGCAATCATTTATCTTTTTCTCCTATTTCCCATCTTCCATTTTTACTCCTCTTGGGTGCTGTTTCTGCAGAGAGCTAGCAATATTTATCTAGACAAAGATTATCGGAAACATTCAGAGAAATCAAGTAATGGGGCATGGATATAGAAATGGGTCAAATGCAATTGTTATACTAGGCAAGTTAATTGAACAATTCAGCCACATTCATTCTGGACTTCAACACAGTATGGGTGCCCAAATGTATCTCTGATAACCAATGCTCAGCCTGTTCAAGAACTAAACAGGGGTGTTGGAGTACTGATTAAATAAGATTCTCTCAATGCTAGGTGAAGTTCTGAACATATCAAATAAGAATGTTTTAGGGTTCTAATAGTTAATCTTTCACACTTTATTCCTTCCCTCATTTCAGTCAGCAAGTGGAAAGTACACAGTTATAGAAATGTAGAACCTGACATGCTGGATCAGAGCAATAGCTCACATAGTCTGGTGATACAGCAGCCAGTGCCCAATGGCTCACCTAGTGTGGTATGCTGTACAGCTGCCAGTGCCCAATGCTTCAAAGGAAGGTGTAAATGTCCCATATAAATGGTAGCATAATTAGAGGGAAATTATTTTTCACCTCCCAGCACTTTGTCAGCTGGCTTGTATCATGAAGCATTTGGAGGACTCCTTTTTCTTATTCCAGCTAGTGCATCTTAAAATATTTTTGTTATCCTTGTACGTTTTCTTTTTTAATGCTACAGTGCTCTGGGCCTTTGTAACATTTTGTACCATTAGTTTACATGTGTACAAACTTTGGGGTTTTTTGGTTAATCTGTTTTAATTTTGTTACCTTTTAATTTTATTGTTTATCCCCTTGTTCTTTTATAAAAGGAAAGGGTAAATAATGCACCCTGATTCTACAAGCTGTACCATTCAGGCAGACTCTGCATAGAGCTCCAGGAAAATCACAGGGCATGAGGCTCTATCCACATGGAACAACTTTCAGCATTAGAGCCTCAGGGTATGTTTATACTACCCATCTGATTGGCGGGTAGTGATCGATCCATCGTGGGGTCGATTTATCGTGTCTAGTCTAGACATGGTAAATCAATCCCTGAGCACTCTCCCACTGACTCCTGTACTCGACCACCATGAGAAGCCAGGCAGAATCAACAGGGGAGCAGCAGCAGTCAACTCATCACTGTGAAGACGCCACGGTAAGTGGATCTAAGTACGTCGACTTCAGCTACATTATTCTTGTAGCTGAAGTTGCGTATCTTAGATCAATAGCCTCCTCCTCTCCCTGCTGTCCCCCGCCAGTGTAGACCAGGGCTTAGTTATGAATACAGAAGACACTTTCTCTATATGATTTGTTATTTTATGTACCTCTGACACTTCACCTATTCATCTTCTCTCTGAACTAAGCAGCCTTAATCCTTAGTGCCTCCTCATGGGGAAGTTTTCCTATGCCTCTATTCATTTTTGTTGTATTTCTGTAGCTATTTTCTATTTCTGCTATATTCTTTTTGAAAGGGGGAAGCAAAGCTGAACACAGTATCTCCGGTAGCTATGTAATATAAAGGTACTATATATTTCCAGAATTATTCTGTCTCCCTAGTGCGATCTAACATCTTGTTTGCCTTTTTGTTCATAACCAAGTCTTACTTTTATTTAAATTAAAAGAAAAGGGTCTTTAAAAAAGCCGATCTGTATCTGCAGTGTTCCAAGATATCGCAGAAAATGCCTATCTAATGTTCTCCCTCTTTTTCAAATCCCTCCCTCTTTAATATCACTTGTCTTGAGCTAGAGTGAAAGATATTGAATAAGGCCTGTTTCTGGTCCCTCCACATATCATCATTAATTTATTGCCAGTACTAAGTGTGCAGTTGTTCAGGAAGCCCCCTTGCTCTTTTATAATGAGAAAACTTCCTATCCACTTGTTTTGGTTAGAAGCTGCAGATAAAGCCATATTAATTGCTTTCACTTTTATCTCTAAGCCCTTGGTTACACTTACAGCTTTATAGCGGTTTTGGTTATCCTGCCCTCATATACAGCTATAGGGATAGCGCTATAGCGTGTCTACACTGAGACCTGCCAGCGGTATAACGTGGCCACATTTGCGGCACTTGCAGCGGCACGGGGAGTGGTGCATTATGGGCAGCTATCCCAGCATTCAGCTAGGTGCAATGTGCTTTTCAAACAAGAGAGATGAGGGGAAATGTGTTGTGCGTATGCGGGCAGAGAGAATGGATTTTCCTCGAAATACAAAGTCTGCTAGTCTTCTCTTTCAACAGGTTCACTCCGTAAACATTTGCATTGCTTATTTGCCGAGTTAAGAGATAAACTCTGTAAACGTACTTCCGCATTCCTCCAGCCAAGGTCAAAACAAAGGGAAGACACGTCAATTGCCTTAAATGGCTTAAAGGCATCTCCAGAGATCACAGCATAGTATTGTTAATACCCATTCACACTGGAGATAATACGGAGCACTCAATACGCTATAGCTGTTAATCCTCGGGGAAGGGAGGATTACCAGGACCGGTATAACTGTGGATTTATAGCGCTCTACGTGCCTTGCCAGTCTGGAAGGGTAGGAGGATATAGCGCTCCTGGAGGCTTTATAGCGCTATAAAGTGCCAGTGTAATCAACCCCTTACTTACAATTAAACCCTATAGTATTGAGTCAAGAATGCAATGCTGTTGCCAAAAAAAAATGTGGAGTGGGGGGATGCAATTTTGGATTGCATTAACAGAGACATAGCATGCAAGTCACGGAGGTGATAGTACCCCTTTACTCAGCACTGGTTAGCCCTCAGCTGGAGTACTATGTCCAATTCTGGTCACCAGTGTATAGAAAAGATCCAGAGGCGAGATGATTAAAAGGGATGGAATGCAAGCCATATGAGCAAAGGCTGAAAGAACTGGATATGTTTAGTTTGGAGGTTTTCAAAAGGAGGCTGGATAGCCCTCTATCTTGGATGGTTTAGACACAATAAATCCTGCATCTTGACAGGGAGTTAGATTAGATGACCCTTGCAGTACCTACTAATCCTCTGGTTCTACCTGGAAAGCAACAGATCAGGGGACAGGTCTACACTGCAATAAAACACCTGAGGCTGGCCAGTGTCAGCTGACTCAGGATCGCAAGGCTCAGGCTGTGGGGCTATAAAGTTGCAGTGTTGGTGTTAGGGGTCTGGCTGGAGCCCAGGCCTGAGACCCTCCCGGCTTGCACAGGTCCCAGAACCCAGACCTCAGACTAAATGTCAACACTGCAATTTTAGTGCCCCACAGCCTGAACCCTGTGAGCCAGAGTTAACTGACATGGGCCAACTGTGAAAGTATAGATATATCTAGGATTTCACTTACTTAAGCCCTGGCAGATCTTTAACACTTGCTGTGATCTCTCCAGCTTCAGGAACAAGCTTCTCTACCAGCTCCAGAGGTCCCCAAAATGACTTATTTTGTCCTAGAAAAGTCTTCTTGGCTAGAACAAGAAGATATAAATAGACAATTAGTTTCTCTTGCAGCTGTACTGTCTTAAATACATTCTCAAATTTGTTCAAAGTGGAATTAAAAGCAGAAGTGAGACTGACCCAGCGTGTCTGGCCCGGTAAATGAAGCAGGGCCAGCTCTCTTATGCCAGTGCAGGGGCTGCATTTGGCAAATTAAGAGGGCAAGGTGACACCTGGGGGTGGTAAAGTGAGGGAACGCCTTGGTGAGAGTAATTCAGGAGAATCTCTCAGGAAAGCTGCAGAGAGCAGAAAGCTCTCTGAAGGCCCTCCCTGGGAAGAGACTACGTTTGGGATCTGGGAGAAGGCTGAAGGTGGGAGAGCAGCAAGAAGGGTGTGCTGGCTAGTGTCCTCATGCCAGAGAGCCAGCACTGGAAGAGGATGATGGCAGGAGCAAGCAGCAGAGGGAGCTGCCTGCTGGCCCTAAACCAGAGAGGGCTGATGGCAGGATTGCGCATCAGCTGGAAGGGCTGTACAGCTTATCCATTGACACCTCCAGGGCCAGAGACTTGGATCCAGGGGTGAAAGTAGGCTGGTACAGGCCAGTACAGCATTCTGGTAAGAACCCGTACTGGCCCATATTCACCCCACATTAAAGCGCTGCCGTGGCAATGCATCAACGTCCCTGCCCGTTTGCCTCCTTTGTTGGGGGCCTTACTGGTAAAGATCCTAGCAGCAGGATCGCTAGCTGGGTGGGGAAAGGGCAGCACATTAAAGCACAGCTCTTTAACATCCCTGCCCCTCCCCATCAGCGGGCCTGCTGGTAGGGTTTGTACCAGCAGGCCCCTGACAGGGGAGGCAAAAGGGCAAGGAATGTCTAAGCGCTGCCATGGCAAAGGACCCTTAAAGCGCTGACACAGCAACACTTTAACATCCCTTCAGAGAAGAAAAGAACAGCTACAGGCACTTATACAAGGTGGGCCAGGGCTGGTTCTGACCCCCCAGTCCTGCCCCTTCCATGGCCAGAGCTGGCCCAAGCTCAGCCCCGTACCTGTGTTTACAACTACTTTCACCCCTGCTTGGAACCAGAGGAATCATGACAGGGCCAGGGGAGTAAGAGATGCCCCCAGCACAGAGGCTGTTCCCACTGGGAAGAGCAGGGTTGCACACCAGTTGCAAGGACTGTGCTGGAGAGCCGAGACTTGGGGAAGGATGCTGGACCTGTATACTGAATGTACTGTTTGGACTATGCTGGGGAAATCTGGACTATGATTGTGTGACCTTGATTATGATTTATGTTCATGGAACTTTTGTAATAAATGAACCCCACAAGGACTATCTTTATACTTGGGAGGACTCCATGGACTATTTCTGGGGACTCGGAAGAGGGGGGGAAACTGAGGCAGGTGTGCCAGTCATGCCACAATCTGCTACAGGAGGGTGCTCCAGTCCAGACCTCTAGAAAGTTCTGGTTTCAGAATTATTACTGACAATGCTCTCCTGCAATTTATATTTAATTTTCTGTAAACAGCTGGGTTCAGGAATCAGTTCAGAACCCGAGAATTATACTTACTACTTGCCCAGTGTATTGATTTTTATGTTTTCAAGCATAGGAAATATTGGTATCAGTATGGATAAAGACACTGCACTTGCTCAGGGCTTGAAACAGACACTTCATAAGCAAAGGCAGATAGCAAATATGGTACCTGGGGGGCCCACCTGTGAGAGCCAGAACAACATACAGTGAGCACCCTAGCCTTTTCACCAACAGCAGCAGATGGGCTATAATTTCTACCAGGATGCTGTCATGGGTCTTTCTTCTGGGCATGTCATCTGTCAGATCATCTTGCTAGTAAGTAACAAGTCCATTGCCTCTAGCTACTGAATGAGAGAAGCTTTGTCTCTTTACCCTCCTGTGCAGCCTCCAACACTCATTCACGAGATTTTTTTCACTCACTACTGATTGGACAAGTTAATTTTTCTAAACCTGCTCTGTAGCACCACTTTGCAATGCTGATGATGTTCTATTGTTATAAAAAAGGAACACTAATCCCCCAAGCATACTGCTACTATAGCCAGCATAAGAATTACTAAGGTATGGTTACACTTACAAGATTATAGTGCTATTGGTTATAGCGGTCCCCTTATACAGTAATATGTATAGCGCTATTGTATGTCCACACTCAGATGCTCCTGCGGTATAGCATGGCCACATTTGGGGCACTTAATGCGGCATTAAGAGCAGCGCATTAGGGCAGGTATCCCAGCATTCAGCTGGGTGCAACGTGCTTTTTAAACAAGGGGGGTGAGGGGGGACACGTTGTGTGTATGTGAAGGGAGAGAGAGAGAGGTTTTTCCGTTCTTCTGAAAGCCTGTCAGCGAGCCTCCGTTCACAGAAGGCTTTGTTTTCACACAGGCTCCCTCCTTAAACATTTGCATTGCTTATCTGCCGAGTTAAGAGAAACTCTAAAGAGGTACTTCCGCATTCCTCCAGCCGAGTTCAAAACCAAAGGAAGAGATGTCAATTGCCTTAAATGGCTCTAAGCATCTCAAGAGATCACTTGTAGTGCAGTGGGTGTCCACATTCTTGCTGTAGCGCTACAGCAGCTGTGCTACAGCTCTTATTCCCCATGCGGAGGTGGATTACGAGGAGCGCTATAACTCCGTGGTTATAGCGCTCTACGTGCCTTGCCAGTGTGGACGGGGAGGAGGTTATAGCGCTCGTGGGGGCTTTATAGCACTATAAAGTGCCAGTGTAACCAAGCCCTAACTCAATAAGTACTACTGTAAGCCACTAAAATAGCTTGCAGGAAGTACTTATAGAAGTTGCAGGGAACTTATACAACCTCCTGTCAATTTTTCAAAGCAACTGCAATTTTCATTTCAACAAAATAATATTATTTCATAAAGGCAGTAAAAAAAAAAATCAGTGAAGACTGTTTAACATTTGATCAGGTTTATAAATGGATTATAGATTATAACTACAGATTATAAAGTCAAACACACACTGCTTGCCCATTTTGAAAAGCGCACTTCAGGTTTAAGCCACACAACCCCTAAAGTTTACAAATGTAAGAAAACTAATCAGAAACACTCATGGTGCTACAGTAAGCAAAAGGAACACTACTACATTTCTAATGCATGAGGAGGAACAGAAAGTTAGGGAATCATAAGTTTGTCCTTTGGCTTGGTGCATGAAAAAAAATTATTCTTTTATCAGGTGCTGGAATCTACTGTATCAGATCCTCAGAGCTCCCTTGCAACAGCAGCTGAGGCTACTCTATCTGTGGGCTGATGTAGCCAGTCCAACATCAGCCATTTCTGGCCCTGCTGGCATGGTGGGTAGTCTGGAGCACAATGCACTTAAGCAATCCTGATTGGCAGAACAGTCCCTTGGGAATGGGCATTCACTGGCATGAGTTAGAGCAGCCTTGCAATGGAGACTGGCTCAGTCCTGGCAGTGCTAGGTTCAGAGGGGCAAAAAGGTAGTATAAAGCCACTTAAGAATCCTTGTCTCCCCCTTGTGGTTGAGTATACCCCAGGTATGCTAGAGCAGCAGTCCATTTTATTTTATGTACTATAAGGACTCCATATACATGCCAAAACTCTGTAACACATGACATTCTGAAGTCACTTTCATTTACACCATGTCTTTGTAGGACATCAGTCCTTATGCGTCTTAAGAATCAATTTTGTCATCATTATTAGTAGAATTAACAGCTGATGGGAACGAATGCCTCTGGTAGTCACCATAACAACATCAATCATGACTGATTAATTTATCACATAGGATACAATGTACAATCCCAAAGGGATTGTACTGTTATTTACCTATAAAACTGGCACACCATTTTGAGAGCATTGCTTAAGAACAATGTAGCAATATAGTATCTGTCTTTTTTTTAAGTCTGACTTGTTTCATATAATTAAAAAGTTAGATTTTGAAAATGACTATCCTTGGCATTCATATCCCCCATATACACCACACTGGTAGGCATTTGCAGTTACATTCTTACCTTTCAAGCCATGTTTAAGGCAGTGTTCCATCACTACAAAGAACTGCTGAAGAGGTGCATAGTCAGAGTCCAGTGTTCTGCCCAGATTAAGTGCTGATTCAATCAACCCCTTTATACTCAGTTTGGCCATATTCATCAGGTTCATGCGTTCATTAGCCATAAGATAATTAGGATCTATAAGAAATCAAAAGACAAGTACAAGTACAATGCATCATATTTCTATTTCCTTGGTCTTCAAAACTAAAGAATTTAAGGGCTACATTTTTCAAGGGGCAGTGGCCCAGTTTAACCTGAGGCACACCTTTCAGACCTTTTGTTGAGAAAAATTCTCTCTATCGGAATTGACCAAAGGCTTTTTTAAAAAATTTTATTGGCAAAGTTGGAAAACTATATAAACACAGGAAGATAACCAGGCACATGATGCTGCTGCCCTGATATTTAATTTGTTAAATGAACCTTAAAAGGAACCGTGTTGGAAGATATTCATTAATAGTTTACTTAATGTCTTATAATGCATTACTGAATGTCACGGCAGCCTCGCTTGCTCTAAGGCCTTATGTAATCTGGCAGGAGGTTGTACCTTTGTTGCATCTGGAAAAGAATGAACAGAAGAAGGGCAGGCAGTTAAATGCCAAGAGTACTTTGCTTGTAATTGACTCTTCTCTCAAACACAAGGAACTCTAAATTCAGCTCAGAAACTGTAAGTGATACACATATAGGAGAAAGATTCTTAAAAAAAAAAAAAAAAAAAAAAGCAAAATATTGTGCATACGAAAACAAAATATGAACAGCAAGGCCTCTGGGTGGTAACTGTCCTGATCCTTCAAGCTATAGTTTGAGCCCCGCTAGAATAATCAAAAACAACACACAGCTGAGACTTCAGAGAATTGTTTAACATTTAAAAAGCCTGTTTGTTCTGAGCCCTACTGAAAATTGCAAACATGCTCCTCTTCATCTTAAGGATTTATTCACCAATTTATAGTCCTTGGTCTTGTCTCATCTCCAGTTCTGATGTCTTGTTAATTCAACTGCAACACACCCCAAACTGAGTTGCTTCCCACTCAAAACTCTTTCCATCACACCAATGTTACTAATATGCATACTTCTTGTGACCACCGACTAGTCAAACTGCAGGTAATCTCTAATGCCTCCTTTCCATCACCACTGCATTCAGGCCTTTTATTCTATCTTATATCTAAAGACAGTTCCAGAAGAGCCTTCCAAGGTGAGCATGGGGGGCAAAAAAACCTAACTGGCTTCAAGACTGAGCTTGATAAGTTCATGGAGGAAATGGTATCATGGGACTGCCTACAATGGTATGTGGCTCATTGGTGACTGCCAATAGCAAAAATCTCCAACTGGTGGTGATGGAACACTAGAAGGTGAGGGCTCTGAGTTACTACACAGAATTCTTTCCTGGGTATCTGCCTGGTGGGTCTTGCCCACATGCTCAGGGTCTAACTGATTGCTATATTTAAGGTCTGGAAAGAATTATCCCCTGGGTCAGATTGGCAGAGATCCTGAGGTTTTTTTCCCCTCTCTTTGCAGCATGGGTCACTTGTGAATTTAAACTAGTGTAAATGGTGGAGTCTCTGTAACTTGAAGTCTTTAACCCATGATTTGAGAACTTCAGTAGCTCAGCCAGAGGTTAGGGGTCTATTACAGGAGTGAGTAGAAGAGATTCTGTGGCCTGCGATATGCAGGAGGCCAGACTAGATGATCACGTGGTCTGACCTGACGTCTATGAGACGGATTCTCCTCTCACTGCTAGAGCCAGAGTATGGACAAATTATTTCCCACCTTGACTACTAAAACTTCCTGTTTTCAGGCCTTCCCCATCTTCCTCTCTTCCTTCCAGCCCGTACAGAATGCCAATTCAAGTAGTATCTTTTTTTGTCACTCTGCCCATCTCTTTATAGCACCATCCACACTATAATCTTTAAAAAAAAGTGCCAGGGAGCCTACAGATGACATGACTGTCCTCTGACAAGGATGAAAATTGCCATGCACCACTATGCAGGAAATCTGGATTGCTAAAGCATTAGCACATGTATGGGTCTCAGTATTGTCTACTCAGTTACTTTCATTATTGTAACTAGAACAATGAGTACTTGTGGCACCTTAGAGACTAACAAATTTATCTGGGCATAAGCGTTTGTGGGCGAAGTGGGTTTTAGGCCACGAAAGCTTATGCCCAAATAAATTTGTTAGTCTCTAAGGAGCCACAAAGTACTCCTTGTTCTTTTTGTGGATACAAACTAACATGGCTAACTAACACTCTGAAAACTACTGTAACTGGGTCCCTCTGTTGTATTTTAGCAAAGATAGTGCCTCTATAGGGGGAGAAACCAATCATCTGTTTCGCAACTCCTATCCTGCCAACATCACTTCCTTGATGAGCTTTTACACTCCCTCTTCCAGCTGCCTGTTTTCCATCCATTGACTACTCCTTTGTCTCCTTGCCTTCTTACAGGCTGTTCCTTTCACTTGGAACCGTGTGCCAACTAACTTATGTCCCTAAACACTCTTCTTTCCTGCTTCAAACGTTCCTGGAAATATATCTTTTCTGCAAAGCTTTCCAACTGTAATGATCAACCACCATTGTGTTTGTTCTGATTTGAATTGTACACATTATTTTAGACTAAAAGCTCCCCAGGGCAATAGATTCCATTCTTTGTAAGGCACATTCTACCTATTATAAAACTCCACGTGAACCACAGGTGGGTCTATACTGCAAGTAGACATCTGCAGCTGGCCCTCCCAGTTGATTGAGGCTGACACAGGGCTTGGACTGCAGGGCTGTTTGGTTGCTATGTAGACTTCTGGGCTTGGGCTGGAGCTCAGGCTTGAGAACTTGACCAAATGGGAGGGTCCTAGAGCCCAGACTCCAGCCCAAGCCTGGAAACCTAAACTCCATGAAACAGCCCCGCGAACCTCAGTCAGCTGGCACAGGCCAGCTGTGGGTTCTTCATGTCAGCGTAGACATATCCTTTGCCTCTTCGTATGCAATTTACCCATTCTCCACATTTGTTAGTAGACCTGCTGGCAGAAACGATTGAGGATCACTTAATGACTATACAGAATGGTATTCTGTCCTACAGAAACATGCACCTATTCAGCAAGCAAGTGAAGAAATAATTGAAACTGAAGCAAGATTATATATTTCTATACTTAAATACATGACAGCTTCTCAGCTATGTATGGTGCTGGAAGCCATTTAAGTACTTGAATAGAAAAACCTTAAGCAGTAGTAATGTAATCCAAAAGACTATTTCCTCTCTTATAACGCATACCATTAATATTCTAAATTACAAATTTCGTGCTACATTTACTTCAAAAGGAAGAAGAAATCTATGGGGAAAACCATATTTCATATTTTCCCGTTAACCACTGGTTAACAATGGGAACTGGAATTGCCCATAAAGTAAAACAGAACAAAAATTCAACATGAATTCACCACAACACTCCAAAGTAATCGATGCACTTCCAGGAATGTTCATAGAATATCAGGGCTGGAAGGGACCTTGGGAGATCATCTAGTCCAGGGGTCTCCAAACTGCAGCCCAGAGGCTGGATCCGGCCCACAGTGTCAATTTGTCTGGCCCCCCGGCCCCAGCTGAGCAGGCACGTGGAGAAGTCACCGCTGCTCCACCACGTGAGTTGCTGCCAGTGGCCCCATGTGTGGAGGGGCAAGCGCCCCTGCAGTGTAGCTGGAGGAGAAAAGGGGGGGAGGGTCATGACAGAGGCTGGAGGAGCGGGGGGTGGGCAGCGCAGCAGCATGGCCGGAGGAGCAAAAGCAGGGGCCATGGCAGCAGCCTGCGAAGCCCCTTGAAAAATCTAATATGGCCCTTGTCTCAAAAAGTTTGGAGACACCTGATTTAGTCCAACCCCCTGCTAAAAAGCAGGACCAATCCCCAACTAAATCATCCTTGCCAGGGCTTTGTCAAGCCTGACCTTAAAAACCTCTAAGGAAGGAGATTCTACCACCTCCCTAGGTAACCCATGCCAGTGCTTTACCACCCTCCTAGTGAAAAAGTTTTCCTTAATATCCAACCTAAACCTTCCCCACTACAACTTGAGACCATTACTCCTTGTTCTGTCATCTGGTACCACTGAGAAGAGTCTAGATCAATCCTCTTTGGAACCCCCTTTCAGGTAGTTGAAAGCACCTATCAAATCTCCCTGCAGTCTTCTCTTCTGTAGACTAAACAATCCCAGTTCTCTCAGCCTTTCCACATAAGTCATGTGCTCCACGCCCCTAATCATTTTTGTTGCCCTCCTCTGGACTCTTTCCAATTTTTCCACCTCCTTCTTCTAGTGTGGGCCACAAAACTGGACACAGTACTCCAGAAGAGGCCTCACCAACGTCGAATAGAGGGGAACGATCATGTCCCTCAATCTGCTGGCAATGCCCCTACTTATACAGCCCAAAATGCTGATAGCCTTCTTGGCACCAAGGGCACACTGTTGACTCATATCCGGCTTCTCATCCACTGTAACCCCTAGGTCCTTTTCTGCAGAACTGCTGCCTAGCCATTCAGTCCCTAGTCTGTAGCAATGCATGGGATTCTTCCGTCCTACATGCAGGACTCTGCACTTGTCCTTGCTGAACCACATCAAATTTCTTTTAACCCAATCCTCTAATTTGGCTAGGTCCCTCTAAGTCCCTACCCTCCAGTGTATCTACCACTCCTCCCAGTTTTGTGTCATCTTCAAACTTGCTGAGGATGCAGATGACTGCCCTCCAGATCATTGATAAAGGTATTGAATAAAACCAGCCCCAGGACTGACCCTTGGGGCACTCCGCTTGGTAACAGCTGCCAACTAAACATGGAGTCATTGATCCCTACCCATTGAGCCCGAAAATCCAGCCAGCTTTCTATCCACCTTATGGTCCATTCATCCAGCCCATACTACTTTAACTTGCTGGCAAGAATAGCGTGGGACGCTATCAAAAGCTTTGCTAAAAGTGAAGGAACAACACATCCACTGCTTTCTCCTCATCCACAGAGCCAGTTATCTCATCATAGAAGGCAATTAGGTAAGTCAGGCATGACTTGCCCTTGGTGAATCCATGCTGACTGTTTCTGATCACTTTCCTCTCCTCTAAGTGCTTCAGAATTCATTCCTTGAGGACCTGCTCCATGACTTTTCCAGGGACTGAGGTGAGGCTGACTGACCTGTAGTTCCCTGGATCCTCTTCCTTCCCTTTTTTAAAGATGGCACTACATTAGCCTTTTTCCAGTCATTCGGGACCTCCCCCGATCACCATGAGTTTTCAAAGATAATGGCCAATTGCTCTGCAATCACATCTGCCAACTCCTTGAGCACCCTTGGATGCAGTGCATCCAGCCCCATGGACTTGTGCTCAACCAGCTTTTCTAAATAGCCCTATAGTGAAGCGGTGACTCACCCCTGCGGCACCTCCTGCTGGTCTGTCTGGGAATTAGCTCTTCCAGCGTCCGGAGCGCCCTCTGCAGGCCGATGTCCCGCTTGCTGCTCGGCCCAGTGTCCCTCCCCGGACCCCGGTGCCCTCTTCCCTAGGGTGCTGAACTCTTGCAATACCCCCACAGTCTCACACTGGGTCTCCCCTCCCTGGGGAATCCCCACCTCCTATCCCCACCTTGCCTCAGTCTAAGCAACTGCCAGTCACCACTTGCCCCCGTTCACTGGGGCAGACTGCAGTATCTTTGCCATTCATCATTAGCAAGGAGGGTTGGCCTGCTGCTTCTGCCTCTAGAGCCCTGGGCTGCCCCCTGCAACCCCAGTACCCCTTACTTGGGCCATCTCCTAGGCCCTGCAGCCTGGGGGTTTCCAGGCCAGAGCTTCCCCAGCTCCTCTTGCCTTGCCCCAGCCCTGCTTCCCTCTAGGTACCTTGCTCAAGCTCCCAGCAGCCAGGCCTGTCTGCCTCTGTAGTCAGAGGAGACTCTCTCCACCAAACTCTAGGCCCTTTTATCAGGGACAGCTGGGCCCTAATTGATGCAGCCACAGCTGTGGCTGCTATGCCCACTCAGCCTAGGAGCTTGCCTGCTCCCAGTCACAACCCTTTCCTGGGCTGTTTAAGCCCCTTTTAGCAGGAGTGGGGCAGTGGCCCCACTACAAGCCCTGAACCACTTCTTTCTCCACAGAGTGCTGGTCACCTCCTCCCAATGCTGTGCTGCCCAGTGCAGTAGTCTGAGAGCTGACCTTGTTTGTGAAGAGAGGCAAAACAAGCATTGAGTACATTTGTTTTTCCCACATCCTCTGTCATTAGATTGCCTTCCTCATTCAGTAAGGGGCCCACACTTTCTTTGACTTTCTTCTTGTTGCTAACATACCTGAAGAAACCCTTCTTCTTACACTTAACATCCCTTGCTAGCTGCAACTCCAAGTGCGATTTAGCCTTCCTGATTTCACTCCTGCATGCCTGAGCAATATTTTTATATTCCTCCCTAGTCATTTCCCTATCTTTCACTTCTTGTAAGCTTCTTTTTTGCATTTAAGATCAGCAAGGATTTAACTGGTAAGCCAAGCTGGTCGCCTGCCATATTTACTATTCTTTCTACACATCGGGATGGTTTGTTCCTGCAACCTCAATAAGGATTGTTTAAAATACAGCCAGCACTCCTGGACTCCTTTCCCATTCAGGTAACATGTTGCTGCTATTGCTATATTATTTAAACCCCTGAATAGACTCAATTCACATAACAAACAAACATATTGTACATTGTTCCAGTGTTCAAAACTCTAACCTAAGGGCTTGGCTACACTTGCAGATGTAGAGCGCTTTGAGTTGAACCAGCCTTTGGAGAGCACATTAGACAAAGTGCCACAGTCTGTCCACACTGACAGCTGCATGCGCACTGGCGTAGACACATTTGCAGCACTTGCAGCAGCATTGGGAGAGATGCATTATGGGCAGCTATCCCAGCCTTCAAGTGGCTGCAACGTACTTTTCAAATGCCAGGGGTGGGGTGGGGTTTGACAGCGAGTGTGTTGTGTATATGTGGGGGGAGAGTGGGATTTTGGGGTGCTAAGAGTGTGTCAGCATGCTGTCTTGTAAGTTCAGACCTCCCTAACCCCCGCCTCTCTCTCTCTCTCTTTCTCTCAAAGAAAACAGTAAATGTTTGTTTTATCTTGGAGCAGATAAGCAGCCGGCTCTCTGAAACAGAGCTTTAAAAGCGCACTTCTGCATTTCTGCAGCCGATTTCACAATGAGAAGAGAGGCCACTTAAGGGGATTATGGGATGTTTCTGGAGGTCAATCAGAGCGCAGTAACACAACTCCTCATTCACACTGACGCTGAAGTGTCTCACCCAATAAGCATCAGACATTAATCCTCTCACCAAGGTGGAGTACCAGGAGCTCTCTAGCCAGGGAGTCAGAGCGCTTCTACATGCCATGCCAGTGTGGACAGGGAGTAAAGTAGAGCACTCTGGGTGGCTTTATTGCAGTATAATGTGCAAGTGTAGCCAAGCCCTCAAGTCTTAGCCTGCAGTCCAAGTGAAAAGAGTTTTCATATAAGAATACCCAGAAGGCTTTATGGAACTGCCTACAGTTCATGCTGGAAAACAAATGACTGCTTAAGCTACAAGAAGCATAGTTCAGCCAAAATCACTATGTATATAGTTAAGTTTAGGATCTTAGATCTAACCCATGTAGTCTGCAACTCTTCTCATACTACCATTATCTCTGTGAGCAGCCCTGCTTGATTTTCACCATACATAAGAAGCAGCAAACAGTAAGGATGCAATCTTGGCCCCACTGAAATTTCACTTTTGACTTCAATGTGGCCAGGATTTCGCCTTAAGTTTTCTCAAATATACTTTCAGTGGATTTTATAATATAGAATGGAAACTTCCTCAGAACAGACATCTTTCTGGTGCCAATATTTAAGTGTTGGGTGCCAGTAGTAATGCTCAGAATAAATGAACTGGAGTTGCACACAGATTCTCCCACAATACAGGGAGCCTCAAAAACAGCCTGTCTGGCCAATCACACTGCTTCCCTGAGATTTTTAGTCTTGTAAAATGTGTGTCAAGGGTAACCCATATTTCATCTGTAAGTGGTTGCATCACAGGCCTCTCTCCATCTTGCTCCATGGAGAAGCTAAGTGAGGCAGGGGATTAAAATTTTCAAAAGCAGCAAAAGTGCTCATGAGCCTAAATAATTCTCCAAATGTGATTTAGGCACTGAGGAACCTAAGTTTCACAGAAAGTCAATGTAATTTAGGCTTCCAAGGACTTATGTCAATTTAGAAAAAGGGAATGAAGTGGTTCTAACCCAGACTGCATTTCTCCCTTCTCTCTATCGCTAAATTCATTTTGAAAAATTAAGAAATAAGCCAACATTAAACTACAAGCTTTATCAAGTACAGGATATTATGGGATATTTCTGTCAATGTGATCTAATCTATTTAGGGTAAGTCTCATTCATTAGAATACTTTTAAACGCTCTCAAATTTCATCTAGGCCAGGGGTCTCCAAACTTTTTGAGACAAGGGCCATATTAGATTTTTGAAGGGGGTTTGTGGGCTGCTGCCGTGGCCTCCCCTTTTGCTCCTCAGGCCACACTGCTGCTGCTGCGGCCCCACCCCCTTTGCTCCTCCAGCCTCTGCCGTCACCCTCCCCCACTTTGCTCCTCCAGCTACACCGTGGGGGCGCTCACCCCTCCACACATAGGGCCACCAGCAGCAGCACACGCAGGAGGGCAGCAGTGGCTTCTCCACGTGCCTGCTCAGCTGGGTCTGAGTGGCCAGACAAACTGACACTGCGGGCCGGATCCGGCGCCCGGGCCATAGTTTGGAGACCCCTGATCTAGGCTCCAAATCAGGGGTCGGCAACCTTTCCGAAGTGGTGTGCCGAGTCTTCATTTCTTCACTCTAATTTAAGGTTTCACGTGCCAGTAACACGTTAATGTTTTTAGAAGGTCTCTTTCTATAAGTCTATAATATAGAACTAAACCATTGTTATGAAAGGAAATAGTTTTAAAAATGTTTAAGAAGCTTCATTTAAAATTAAATTAAAATGCAAAGCCCCCTGGACTGGTGGCCAGGACCCAGGCAGTGAGAGTGCCAGTGAAAATCAGCTTGCATGCCATAGGTTGCCTACCCCTGCTCTAAATGTATAGAGAGAATCTTAACCAAAACACCAGAAAGATCATTTCCATGTATTCAAAATGAATATTTTGAATACATTGAATATTACACATAAATATTTTGAAGTGTAATCGGTTTATCCCAATTATATATTGTGAAGCACTATTTTTGCCAAGTGAACAAGCCTCATACCTTAGACAATATCACTTTGTATCATGGGCCTGGTCTACACTAAAAAAATCAAGTGAGCTTAACTAAGTCACTAAGGCGTGTGAAAAATCCACACACCTGAATGGCATAGTTAAGCCAACCTACCTCCCAGTATAGACAGTGCTAGATCAACCTAGCTACCATTTCATTACCTATGCCAATGACAGAGTCCCTCCCATCGCAGTAGGTAGGCTACTTCTGCGATTTAGAGAGCATTAAAGCAGCCCCGGGTGTCCTAACTCACGACATGTCCACACTGGCAAAGCATGTATAGTGCCCGGACTCTGTGGCTGGAGCACTCCTGGTAATCCATTTTGACAAGAGGCATAACGCTTGCTGCGCCCCGGCTGGAGCCCCAGTGTGGATGCCCTGGTCTGTTAATGCACTCTGATCGGCCTCCAGAAGTGTCCTACAATGCGTTCTAGCCACTCTGGTCATCACTTTGAACCCTACTGCCCTGCCCTCAAGTGACCAACTGTCAGACCCACCCTTTAAGTTCTCTGGGAATTCTGAAAACTCCCTTCCTGTTTGCTCAGCCAGACATGGAGTGCTCTCAGAGAATCTTTCCAGGTGATCATGCCACCACACGCCAGGCGATCCCCAGTATGGAGCAATAGCAAGGTGTTGGACCTCATCAGTGTTTGAGGGGGAGGAAGTTGTCCAGCCCCAGCTGCGCTCCAGCTGTAGGAATTATGATATCCCTTGACATCTGGCCGAAGGTATGACAGAAAGGGGCCACAACCGGGACACACAGCTGTACAAGGTTAAAGTGAAGAAGCTGCAGAATGCCTACCACAAAGCCCGCAAGGTAAACTGCAGCTCCAGTGCTGCCCCCGCGACCTGCCTTTTCTGCAAAGGGCTGGACACAATAGGTGGGGGCCACCCTACCTCCACTCTGAGGACCACCATGGATACTTTAGAGCCCAGTTCAACTAGGCAGAAAGGAGGAGGAGGAGGAGGAGGAAAGCGGGAGCAAGGGTGCTGAGGAGGAGGGAAACACCCCAATATTCCTAGATGCAAGCAGCCAGGAGCTGTTCTCAAGCCAGGAGGAAAAAAGCCAGTCACAGCAGCCAGTGTTTGGGGAAGGAGAAACAGTAGAGGAGGTGCCCGGTAAGCAGCTTTTATTTTGGCAAGGAAGTTGTTCGGTGCAGACTCTTGGGATGAGAAGGGTCAGGGCTGCATGCATGCCCAGATGCGGAATAGGACGTTGATGTACTCTATCACATCGTGGTAATCGGCCTCAGTGATCTCTTCAAAGGTCTCATGCAGAAGCTGGGCAATGCTCTTGGGAGAGCTACTGTGCTCCTTGTCCCAGTCAGGCTAACATGTCCATGCCACTGTGCTGTGAGGGGCTGGGGGGATGATTGCTGCACACAGACAAGCTGCATATGGGCTGGCGGAAAGCCGCATTGTAGTAGAAGACCCTCCCTTGCTTCCCAGGTCATCCTCAGCAGCGAGATATCTTCCAGGATGAACTCCTGTGAAAAATGTGTTCAGTACAGGGGCCCTGTGCAGCTGTTGGCTCTCTCCCAGGCACAGAAACCCAGAGGACAGTACGGCCATGAAACAATCAGTCCCCCTTGACCCTGTGCTTGCTTACCATTTTGGGGCTCCCGTGGGTTATGTGCACTCGCTTTGAGACAGGCAAATTCTGCTACTGTGTAGACTGTTCTTAAGTATGGGGGAATCATTGCTCTGTCTCATGTGAACAATCCTGCCTCTATTAAGTGTTGCACTTTGCCTTTACAGATGCAACCCTCAGATTTCAGCTGTCCGTGTTATCACCAGCTGAAAGACTCCAAAGAATTACGAAGAGGTCATATAGACGAAAAGAGGACATGCTGCATGAAGTAATGCAGCAGTTCCTTAATGAAAATCAAAAAGCGCAGGAGTGGCTTGAGAGTGAAAGGAGGGTCTGCCAAAAGAATGTGGAGTGCTGGCACAAAAGTACAGAGTAGCTGCTAAGCATTATGGAGCACCAAACGGATTTTATAAAGGCGCTTGTAGCCATGCAGGTGGAGCACTACCACGCCCACCCCCCCTGACGCCCTTGTCCCAAAACTCTTTCCCTTGTGCCCCCATGTCACCTCCAACCCACTTTCCCCCACATCTGGGTTCTTATCGCCACCAGCTGCCTCCAACACCTGTAGCTTCACTATCCAGCCCTACAAACTACGACCCTTACCCACTGCACTCAACCCCCTCACCACGCATTTTAGCCAGCCTGAAGGGCAGCACTCATTGCACAGTACTCCAGACAGGACGACAGAATATGATAACAGGACATACACAAATCTGTGATTGAACAGTTCCCCAACCCACCCCCTAGCCCTTTCCGTTTACCAAGCAGTTGTGTTTCTTTTCAATAAATGGATTTTTTGGCTTTGTAAACATTCTTTATTATTGCATTAAGTAAAAGATACCTTAGCCCAGGGAAGCAACCAGCATAGCAAGCTAGTGTAGCAAACACAGATTCCTACTAACATTGGAACCACCACTCATCACTCCGGTGCAGGGCACCGAACATTACTGGTGGCTTTCAGACTCAAAATGCTCCCTGAAGGCATCCCTAATCCTTGCAGCCCCACGCTGGGCCCTTCTAATAGCCCTGCTCTCTGGCTGTGCAATTTCAGCCTCCAGGTGTTGAACCTCCAAGATCCAAGCCTAAGTGAATCTTTCACCCATCCCTTCACAAATGTTATGGAGGATACAGCATGCGGATATAACTGTGTGTGTGTGTGTGTGTGTGTGTGTGTGTGTGTGTGTGTGTGGTGTGTGTGTGTGTGTGGGATGTCATCAGCCAAGTCCAGCTTTCCACATAGATAGCACCAGCAGCCCTTTAAACGGTCAAAAGCATACTCCACAGTCATTCTGCACTGGCTCAGCCTGTTGTTGAACCACTCTTTGCCGCTGTCAAGGCTCCCTATGTAGGGTTTCATGAGCCATGGCATTAAAGGGTAAGCAGGATCTCCAAACATCACAATGGGCATTTCGACTTCCCCTACGGTGATCTTCTGGTCTGGGAAGAAAGTCCCACTCGCAGCTTCCTGAACAGGCCAGGGTTCTGAAAGATACGCACGTCATGCACCTTTCTGGGCCAGCCTGCATTAACGTCAATGAAATGCTCATGGTGATCCACAAGCGCCTGGAGAACAATAGAGAAATACCCCTTCCCATTAACCGTACTTGGAGGCTAGGTGGGCTGGTGCCAGAATTGGAATATGCATTTGTCACGGAGTCTCCAAGGCGATGCTCTGGAACTGCTCCCTACGAAGCCAGTCAGGACTCTTGGGGAAAGCTTCCGCCCTGTGAACAGCCGGTGTCCAGGGCTAGGAGCTTCACAGCTTACAGTTTCCACATTCCTGAGTCTGACTTTGGAGCATTCAGCACCTTCTGCCTCTCCATGAGCTTCCCCCAGCGAGCCCACCCAAAGACAACACCTCCTTTGTCTCTTGGGCAGAAGGTGTCACCTCCTCCCTCCCCACCTGGGCTCAGGTTACAGCCCCAGGTCTCATTCAGAGAGGGAGTCTGTCTCCCATCCCCCACACACTATGCAGAGGAAACATTAAGAACATTCCCATTCCGTCACAGCGTCCCATCTATCGCCTCTCTGCAATTAAGGAAACCCATTTGTGCAAAGCCAGCCACAACATCATGCATGTTACCCAGAGTCATGGTGGTTCTGATCAGGATGCAATTGCAATGGCCCTGAAAACTTGCATCAACACGTTCCAACGGTCGACTTTGCCACTCCAAACTGGTTAGCAACCAATTGGTAGCTATCTGGAGTTGCCACCTTCCAGATTGCAATAGCCAACTGCTTCTCCACCAACAGGGCAGCTCTCAATCTCGTGTTCTTGTACCACAGGGTGGGGGCGAGCTCCTCATGCAGTCCCATGAAAGTGGCTTTTCTCATCCGAAAGTTCTGCAGCCACGGCTCATCATCCTACACTTGCATGATGATGTGATCCCACCACTCAGTGCTTGTTTCCTGAGTCAGAAGGCAGCATTCCATGTTGGTAAGCATGTCCGTGAATGCCACAAGCAATCTCGTGTCATACATGTTACGTGAGTTGACATTGTCGGACTCCTCACTGTCAGTTTATAACTTCAGGAGTAACTCAACTGCAAAACGTGATGTGCTGGTGAGACTCCTCAGCATATTGCTCAGCACTTCGGACTCCATTCCCACAGACCAAAAGAGAAGACAGAGTGTGCAGTACAAAAAACATTGAAAGATGGTGTCAGATGCGGACAGAAGCACAGGGATTGCTGGGATGCAAAGCGATGAGTCATGGGGCGTTGGGACAGGAACCAGAATGCCCCTGGCACCAGCATGGGAAAAGGTGCTATATGGGATTGCTGCCCATAATGCACTGCTCCCAGTGCTGCTGCAAGTGCCACAAATGTGGCCAGGCCAGTGCACTTGCAGCTGATGGTGTGAACACACTGCAGCGCTTTCCCTACTGTGCTCTACGAAGGCTAGTTTAACTCACAGCACTCTACATCTGCAAGTGCAGCCATGCCCTAAACTAAAGCATTACAGGGGCGCAACTGTGCTGCTGTAATATTTTAAATGAAAACATACCCTCAGGCTTTGTCTACACTGGCAATTGAGTGACAAAACTTTTGTCTTTCACAGGTGCTTAAACTCCCCTTCCCCTGAAAGAGAAAGGTTTTGCCGTGGCCAGTAGCAGTGTTGACAGCAGGAGTGCTCTCCTGTCATCAAGGCAAATCCCAATAGTGGGGGGTGGAGGTATTTTGTCAGCAAAAGTGCAAACGGCGTTTACATTGGTCGACTTTTAGCAACACGTCTGTGCCGCTAAAAACTGTGTAGTATAGACAAAACCTCAGTTAGTATCCAGATTCATTTGTGTAAAACCAATTTTAGCAGCTCAAACTATTGAGCTTTGAAGTCTGATATAATTGTAAGTACATCTAGAGAGAATACATCCATTGCTAGTTTATAAATAGAATTTCCAAAGGTCGTAAAGCTCCCTAGAAACATTATAGAATATAGTGAATAATCAAGATAGGGAAAATTTACAGAAAGTATAAATTTGCAGTCTCTCTTTTGAAGAGCTCGTTTATCCCTCCCTCAATGTGCTCAGCTTCTTGCAGTTCAAGATTCTGTATCTGCCTCCAAATACAGTTTCTGCCCATTAACAATGTGCATTCTACAGAAGTGATCAGTGGCTTTTTCAAAATGCACTAAAATAATTTAGAAGATGAGCTTGCATTATAAAATTACAGTACAACCTCATTTCTACAGATGTAATGAAGAGCATCAGATAAGTTTTTGGACAAAGAAATTTTTCAGTGTAATTAAGAGATACTCATGGACATGACCCTTCAAAGTCACAGGGAATCTCAAATAATTGAGGCTTACTGACAGTCTCTCTGGAAGTCTATTATGCAAAGTACTTGTAGTTGGAATGGAAAATAGAATCAATAATAGCTGTAACAGAGTTATAAGCAAGTTATAAAATCCAGCTTCTCTCAGGTCCCCACATAGACAAGCCAACTCAAAGTTGAGACAAATTAACTAAAGGTGTGAAGTTAAAGCATATTACTTATGAATGAGAATGTCCACATGGGTGTAAAGTGACCTTAAATTCACTGGAGGAGGATTAAACTGAACAGAAATATAGCCATTTTACTTGTGAATGTGAGCATCCACTTCACAACTTCAGTTAATTCAGTTTAACTTTCCTGATGGGCCTCATGCAGACATGCTCTGAGGTTCTAATCTTTCATCAAGCGCTAAAGTTCACTGGCTGCCATTTTAAGGAAAAGGAATACAAGTGGGAATAAATGCTCAGAGTACCACACACGCAAAGAAGTTGACCTGTAAAGAAAAAGAAAATAGGCTTGTAACTTGTTTCTCTACAATGTAACAAAGCAGAGTACGTTTTTGCAAAAAGCTTTCTTCTTCCTTGCATTTTTTACATTATAAATTCAAGTCTTGTCTACTCTGGACAACTAGGAGAATTGGCAAACTGGTAGGATAACAGCACAGATATTAAAGAAAGAAAACCTGATTTGCTTAGAGGGGAAGTAATTTTTTTTCAGACTTAACAAAAAAAATCTTTTTTTGTACAATATCTGCTTTATTTGGACACTTGAGAAAAAACAAACATTATCTGTTAAGGATTTAGCAGTCTACCTCTTCTGTTTTTTGGAGGAAACACTCCTTGGATGACTCATCTATAGGGAGCTTTCCCAGTCCTTAACAGAAGAGGAGATGCAGGGAGGAGAAGAGACAATCTTGATATTTCTAATACATCTCAAGGGAAAAAAAAAAAAAAAAAAAAAAAAAAAAAAACCCCCCAAACTAAAGGCTCTCTTTTTAAATGATGATGAAAAAAAACAGAATGTTTTTCTTTTGCAGGTGACCTTGAATAGCCTCTCCATGGAAATAGTTTAAAAATCTAAATAACTTTAAAGCTATGGTGTGATACTTTTCCCATAATAAGGAGAAGGCACAGTTGTATTAGAATACAACACAGAAGCAAAAGCATAACACAAAATGCAACATTTTAAAGGAAAGCCTTATTTACGGAGGGTACAATACATCATTAAAAGCAGTCTGTAAATATTTTTGTGCTTCAAACGGACTTTCCCGAATAGCTGAAAGGATTTACACTATCTGGAACGCCGTACATTAAAAAAAGTTTAGTTTTCCTGTGTAAGGTATACAATACAAAAGAAATATTGAAATAACTGAGATACTTTTATATAGACACACTAATCCTATATCTAGAGGATAATCAAGGAAGACATACACAAAGGATAACTGAATTAATCCCCTTGCCCCCATTAGCTTTCTTTTCCTTTCCTCACCCCCTCCCCTCCTCAGGAAAACATTCAACTCTCCCTCTCCTCCAAAGGATGTATCAATGGTATAGTGGTTCACAACCTTTCCAGACTACTGTACCTCTTGCAGGAGTCTGATTTGTCTTCTGTACCCCCAAGTTTCACCTCACTTAAAAACTACTTGCTTAAAAAAAAAATCAGACAAAAATACAGAAGTATCACAGCACACTTACTGAAAAATTGCTAACATTCTCATTTTACCATATAATCATAAAATAAATCAACTGAAATATAAATATTGTACTTACATTTCAGCATATGGTATACAGAACAGTGTAAACAAGTCATTGTCTGTATGAAATTTTAGTTTGTACTGACTTCGCTAGTGCTTTTTATGTAGCTGTTGTAAAACTAGGCAAATATCTAGATGAGTTAATGTACACCCTGGAAGACCTCCAAGTACCCCTGGCTGAGAACCACTGGTATAATATATACACATATATGCATGCACATTGAGTTTGTGTTTAAATAATCTTATTTAAAAATGGAAATGTTAACGATATAACAATGATCAATATGTTACTTAACATTACTTAATAAACACAAATTTAATATTGTAAATTCTGTATTAAGATATGTATGTATATATGTCAAATCAATGTAATTGTAATGTCTATTGATATTTTGGGTCATTTACAATAATAAAATATTTCCTAAAACCAAACAAAAAAGTTAAAAAAAAAGTTACACACTTAAGCGGCTCTTCTATACATCATCTCTTCAAGCTTCCTTTGGTATCTTGCCTTCACTACTATAAATTATCAGGAAAGATAAGAATCTTGGCAGTTTATGAAAATCATTTTTTCTTTATTAAAATAAGATTTTATTTACATGTAAAGAGTTCTTTACTTTCTTCCCATTTTATAATCTTAAATTGCTTAACTAGATACTTTATACATTTAATTAGCTTCCCAATTGTTAGTAGAATTTCCGATTGTAGATTTCACACTTAAAATGTTCACCTGTGCTGTAAAAGACAAATCAAGGACCTCATTAACATCCTTACAATGAGAACATCACAAACTCAATCAAAATACAAACACTGATAAGCAATCGGCCTGACCTATATTTGCAACAGTTAGTTACCTTCCAATATACTGAGCTTCTACAAGTCAAGAAAGCTGAAATGCTTCAATGAGGCTATACCTGTCAAGAACGGTCTGCAGTTTGAAGAGTATGGGACCTGAGCATCTAAATTATTTAAGTATATTTAAAAATCCCATTCTTAGGTGTCTAAATTTGGGTTTAGGAGCCTATGTGAAAAATTGGCCTGTGTGTATAAGAGTTCACAATTATTGTACTAAGGTACTTAAAGTCTAAAAAAAAATTTTAACTAACATCGAAGCAATTTTGTTTCAACTGACAAAGATTTTACCCACTAAAAAAATTAATATTTTAGTGTTTGCCTATGGCTGTTTTATAACACTCAAATAAGATACCCTACCACTGTATTTTTAAAAAGCATTTGTAATTAATTTTGTTATACAATAGCACAAGTTTTCAAGTTAGTTTTAGAAAACCTCTACATGACAAATCCACAACTGATTAAAATACAAGTGATTTTAAATCACTTGTTTAAACTTCTTTGATTTATATTGCTCTACTCTGTAAATTTACATTACAACTGTTGTACGCAGTGTTGCTGTAGCCCTGTTGGTCCCAGGATATTAGAGAGAGAAAGTGGGTGAGGTAATAGAACTGTTGGCTCATGAAGATGACAGCCGAAGACAGCATTCATCAGGATAAAGAAGTTAATCCCACATCTTTTACAGTTTCCATTATTGTCTCATCTTCATTTTAAGTCTTTACACACAGGAACTGTCGCTGTTTGAGAGGTATGACAGATACTAATTTATTACTAAGCAATATCAATTGCTTTTTGTTTTTCCATTTAAAAATATTGAATTAATAAATAATTAAGAAGGCAAGACTATCTAGATGGGACCAACGTCAAGTTAGAGCAAATTTGGAACCAAAAGTCTTCACAATATCCTTTCAAAAGATAAATAAGTCAAACAAAAAAACATGCACATGTGCTTATAGTGACTGAAAATATTTTCTTTAGAACCCTAACAGTAGTAACTATACATCAATACCAGAAAGCAACTAGTCATCCAGTATATTTAGACTGTGAACCCAGTTCAATCAGACAAGCATATTTGGAAAGCCACAGTTATTGCCATTGCAAAAGAATACTGTAGCTGGTGCTCAGGTTCAAAGTAACACATTAAAAGCCAATTAAAAGAGGAAATAATAGCTGAAAGATGTTGGTGTGACACGCACCTTCAGTATCATCACGCAATTGCTCCACCAAATCTGTCAAATCCTCCCAAGAGTCTTTGCAAACAGCAAAAAGAAAGGAAAAGAAAGATAAAATGTCATGCAAGCCATGATATAAAGGAAAGAATAAAAATCAAGATATAACAAAGGGAAAATGGAAAAGGAGATTTCTATAATACAACACTCCATTTCCAGTAGTAAGAGATTTGCAATTCAAAAGGATTTATCAGGCTGCACAAAGTAATACAGCAAAGCTTTATTAGAGAAGAGAAAGCAATTATTGCACAGTTAGGTTTGGAGATTTTTGTTTAAAAAGGCTGAATGCTGATACTTTTGTAAAGCATTTATTAATAAAAATCCAACTAGAAATCTTTTTATTTTAGAACTATACAAAATCTAAGTACTGAAGTTCTCGTATTTAACTTTACACAGCTTCAGCATTGGCCTCAGTCCTCTTTCCGTGCGACCACCTAAATATTCCTACAAACAAAAAACAAGCCCTGTAAAGCCCTGTTTTTTAGAATAAAATGCATGTAAAACCAATTAGACTAGAAAGGACCACAACTCATATTTCCAATATGCTGCAGATATGTCCAAGATGACTTCAGTCATGTCACAGTTTAAATTGTCACACAAATTAGGGTACACTGACATCTACATAACTAAAATGTCTCTTACTCTACGATGCAATTCTGCAGACAGCAGATAGGCATGGGGGCGGAAGTAGAGATCCTGGCAGAGAAGTGAGGACGAGGGAGGGGGAAAAAGAACTGATTTAATATGACCAGTAATTCTGTTATCAACACCAGAAAACAAAGTTACCAAACAAGTGTGTATATACTCAACAGGATTCTGGGCTTCATACTTACACTAAGTTTTTCCTAGAGCACAAATCTGCAGTTATATTGGTGTTTGACGGGTTAGAAAGGTTGAATTCCCTCTTATATGCCGAACTCCTTCAAGGTACTGAGCAAAGTACACATTCCACTAAGATCTCCTTCCTGCCCCACCCCCTTCTCCCTGGAAAGCCACAGCTAACCACCTACTTCAAAGAAACTGTGCTGATTTATAAATAGCAAAGAAAGTCAGACCCTGCATATAAAATAAAGTGAAAATGTGATAGAGATCCTAAAATTATTGAGCAGAAAATAAGTCTCCCATAGCATATTCTTACTGACCAACCTTAATATTCTAAAACTAAGCAGATTATTCTAATTATTTTTTGTAAATTAGTTTTACACCTGAATTCTTGTATTTTCCAGATGTTCCGTTTTTCTTATTCTAAAGCAAAGCTGTTGCATAGATTGATAGTAATGGAATGAAACTGCATTTCATTTTCCCAGGACAGAATCTTCAGAAGTATTGAAGCTAGTGTCATTCAGCAATTTAATATTTGTGGGAAATACTTTCTATAATGAAAATATTTAAGATAAGAGGTGCCTAATATCTACTGGATACCGTTTTGTACTTTAAATCATAAAAGGGTCTAGTCATTCTTGTTAATTAATAGGATTTACAGGCATGGGTAAAGAACAGCCCCAGCACCTAATAATTCCGTAATCTTTATTTACATACATGTAAAGGACTTCCAAACATTTTGAATCAGAAACACATCACCATCAGAAGCAGATGATTAAAGATTCATTCCTTCTTTGTGCAAATGTTCATGGTAATAAAGAATAAATGAGAAAAAAAAATCCACAATGTTAAACATTTCCAAATACAATGGTTAAGAAAAAGGTCCACTAGGCATCGGAAGATTGTTAATACACTTTTTTTCCTCTGCTTTAATTTTTGTCATCCTCCAATCTAACAAATGCATAGTACAAGACACTTGTAAAGCTCCAATTCTATATTTGCTTTCTTTCCCTCGATCCTATATCTTCCCATGGACCTCCACATCTAAAACTGACGACATCATAAGATATTTTCACCAAACCCTAGGCTTTGATATTATGATCATTCCTGCTGATGAGTGCATAAACAACAGATTTGATTTATCACTTTTTAAAAACTTAGATATTATAGCGTGCCTTCTTGCAGTGACCTTATGACATTTCGATTTTCTTCAGCTGTTAATGCACAAAAATATCCCTGAAAAGGCCAGTTTCCAACAGATGAATCACAATATTAGGTCAAATCAGTAAAGTCCAACTAGTCCAATATTTTGTTCAACAATATTAGCCAGTACCAGATACTTCAAAGGAAAGTGCAAGAAATCTTTTAGTGAGTATCACATGGGACAAATCTGGTGCACAGGACATATATTTGACACCCCTGAGCTAGGGTTTTAAATAAAAACATATTTCCAGGACATTTTTTCCATACAGTACCATAAGTATCGATCCTATTCACTTTTATAGCGGAGAGCGGCACAGGAGCTGCATAAATTTGAGCTGACAGCTGAGGCTAAAGCGACCATTAGCTCCATAAAACCAAATTCATGAGAAAGAGTGTGAGTGAGTGAAAGAAAAACTGGTACTAAGAGAAACTGAAACACCTTAGAAGTTACTTTTGTCTAAAATCTTAATACAAGTAACACCCAAACAAGTTTACAGCAAAATGTTTGTTTCCTGTTTATTTCTTAGTTCACTTGACAGCACTTTGTGTATGGTCAGTTTCTAAGTTAACTCTGTTTTATCAGTTTCCCCCCATTTGTATGGGTCTCACACACAGCAAAAGGAACAGAAACTTTTTTAGAGACAGGAAACACTCAAAATTGTGAATGCTGGAACAGCTGTAGTAAGTGAAAATACTTAACATTCATTTTTTAAGTTACAAGGAGTCCTGTGGCACTTTAAAGACTAACTAAAGTATTGAAGCATAAGCTTTCATGGGCTAATATGCATGCATCCAACGAAGTGGGCATTAGCCCAAGAAAGCTCATGCTTCAATACTTTAGTTAGTCTTTAAAGTGCCACAGGACTCTGTCACTTCTGCAATTCCAGACTAACACGGCTACCTCTCTGATTCATTTTTTAAATGACTGTATTTCATCTTCATGACATCTCTAACTGCATTTCCAACTTTAATTCTGCTTTAGCCATCATCACAGTGTTCCAAGTCTTAATTACTGTACTAATCAACCCAATTCAGAATATAAAAAGATAAAGACTTCAGTTCAAGACTGCAAAAAAGAAAAGTTTCACAATTCAAACTAAAATCTTGAAAAGTCTAATGTTACAGATTTTTAATATCAGAAAAATAAGCATACTGTGAAGCTTCTTTTCTTTGGAAAAGTGAAGGAAGAAAAAAGCTTTAAGGACAGATTCATATTAAAACCATGTAATATACTAAGTATCAATGCTGCCTGTGTTTTAAGGAAAAAAATACTGTGAAATTTCATATGTTATAAATACAATAAATTATTTGTAATTAAGCCTATCTTCATCTATTTTCCAAATCAGAGAGGTGTTGCTACTTCAATACACAGTAGAAGTGTGGGGTAAACGTTACAGTGCCACAGAACACACATGCATGCTGCTTAAAAATTTTTAGAAAACTAAAAGGCTGTATAACCTGAAGCAACCCCCAGACACAAATGATTATCTCTAACAATGTGTGTATATTTAATATATCTACTTTGTCTACTAGTCAGTAATAAGTGGCTCTTTTGCAGCGCACAGTACTGCATTCAGAAATATTTTCCCCAATATTTTCACACTTCTGTCAAAGAATCTTCTGTATTTTTAAAATTTTCCTTTAGTTACTTAATTTGTAAAGACAGTTTTGTCCAGTGTATAAGGATGATTTTAAATAAATCTACCTGACCTTTATTTAAAAGTGTTCATAAACATTGACTGAATGAGTAAGGAAATGTACAGGCAACGAGAGAATGAGTGTGCATGACAGGGCAGCTGTCCTCTGTTCCACCATTTCATTTCTGTTATGAAGAACCTTATGAAATGGTGGCTACTCCTGAATGGCCCACATATATTTCCATTAAAAAAATCCTTTGTCCTTCGCCTTCATAGGGGTGAACAAATTTGCAATTTTTTCCTTTAAGATTCTAAACCAGACACAATACTTAAAAGATTATGTATACCAAAACTCATAATAAGTAGTGCAGCTAATAATGGACCTTGGTCATACATATGTTCTCCTGTATGAGAAAAGGCCTTAAGCAAAAATTCTTAAAAAGCAGAAAATACTAGGGCATTTAAAAAGCTGCATTTTCATAAGCAAATAAAATAAAAAAAGAAACTCAACGTCCAGTAAGTTTTTGACAGCTCTGTTGACTGCTAATATACCAACTTTTTAAAAGCAATTAGTGACGAGAAATGCTACATAACAGCTGTGCACAGTTTTCTAAAAATGAAAATTACGCTGAAGACAGACATGGGTTGAGATAGAAATCCCTTAAAATATTTTAAGTCAAGGAAACTATAATGCCGGTGCCATACCCAAGCCCATTGTGGATATCCACTTTAGCATGCTTTCCCAAACAGTTCACTCATTTCCCTTGGCCTATGTGCTATGAAGAAGAGACAATATAAGTTGTCAAAAAACAAACACAAGGGGGAAAGTAGTGAGATTTCACAGCACTGCCCAGCCTCAAAAACCTCTACACAAAGGACTTACTTACAAATTAAGGGAGTGGGGGCGAGGAGGTTGTGGCCTGTGACATAGTGGGAAGATCCAGAGTTAAATGAAATAATCTGCTTGACTTACATATTTTTCTGATTGATGATTGGTGGGAGGAAATGTACAGCAACAGCCCAGGACAGATATTCCTTTAAGTTTCTTCATTTAAATAGCCCATATATACCCTCATAAAAAGCTGAGTGAAATCCTATCGCACTGACTTGCACACAAATACCTATATATTTCAAATCAAGCAGACTTCAAAACTGTAGTTTTTAAAAACTACAGAGGGTACAGGATAACCATTCTCTGCTTGAGTTTCTACTCAAAGATATTAAGGGGGCTCAGCACATAGTGTGATAATACCTTTAGCCATCTCCCACTGTTGTAGGAAGTCCACATTAGAGTAGGGGTCGGCAACCTTTCAGAAGTGGTGTGCCGAGTCTTCATTCATTCACTAATTTAAGGTTTCGTGTGCCAGCAATACATTTTAACGTTTTTAAAAGGTCTCTAAGTCTATAATACAGAACTAAACTATTGATGTAAAGTAAATAAGGTTTTTAAAATGTTTAAGAAGCTTCGTTTAAAATTAAATTAAAATGTACAGCCCCCCAGCCCGGTGGCCAGGACCCAGGCAGTCTGAGTGCCACTGCAAATCAGCTCGCGTGCCGCCTTTGGCACATGTGCTATTGCTTTCTATTTTCCGTGGCTCACCTACCTAGGTCCACCGTATTTTCTAATATTGTGTATGCAGATGTAAGAAAGTGGCTTGCCACAATTAAGTACAATGCTCTGGCATTTGTAGAATCAGATGGAAATTCACAAAAAAGTGTTATACAGCCTTAAAATCTTATGTCAGATTCACATTCCTCTAAACATGGCTTAAATGGAAATAAATATTTTGTACATAGCTATTATGACCTTAAGGAGAACCAGAAACGTATGCTATATTTAAAAAAGAACAAAAAAGAACTCCATCATGTTGGAAAATGATGCAGTATTTAAGCAAAAGTGAATGAGGGCATTTAAGCCAGTTTGTCGTTACCTATTATGAAATGCCTAACTGGGAAAGATTAATTTAAAATACCAATAATCAATGTGTACACGATTAAAGAAATACATCAGACAAAAATTATCTGGGAATCTACGGACTAAATTGGAGAAGACATCAAGTTTAGGTGCATTTCAATCAGAATTCACACTAAGAATGGTTGGAAGAATAAATGGGTTTGAAAAAAAAAAAATATCCAGATTTGGTGTTTTTCTGTTCCTTTTCTTTCCCTTTTGAAACTGTATGCAGAGTGGAAATATGGAAGTTAGTAGACTATTCAGCATTAGTTATGCAAAATTCAAAAATTTTCTTTCACAAGATCAAACGAATATTTGATAGCTTGGTGGAGAGGGAGCATCAGGATTGCCTCCCCACTCTGAACTCTAGGGTACAGATGTGGGGACCCGCATGAAAAAAGAAATAACCCCCCCCCAAAGCTTATTTTACCAGCTTGGGTTAAAATGTTTTTCCCCAGAACACAACTTCTTCTGTAGCTGGACCTGGTACGCTGCCACCACCAAACTAAGTCTAGGGTAGTTTGGGACCCTTCTTTCCCTTTCCACTAACCCCCCAAACTTCTTCCTTCCCTGGAAAGCTTGAGAGAATAAAAAACCAAAACCTCGCCTGATCCTGCGAGACGTGCCCGATCCAAAACCAGGATCTTACACAATGGAAAACAAGCAGTCAGATTCTTAAAAGAAAGATTTTAATAAAAGAAAAAAAGAAAGGAATAAATCCCTTATAACCATCAATAGAACAGCATCTACCATAATCAACAAAAGGATTCAGAAACCAAACCTCTCCCCCGAGGCAACTTTCTCCCACTATTGATATCTCTGCTGAAGCTTACAATATCAAGAAGCACCCTGTCAACTCACCACTGAGAACCCTCCAAGTGATAAAAAGAAGGTAGCTTACTGACTACAGTACTTGATAGAATCTATAGTTACAGTGAAGACAGAGCTGTGTTCATCCCATAGCCGAGGTGAACAGAGAGAGAACCCAGAGAGAAACTGAAACTTAAAATCCTTTGTCTCCTGAGGAATTTCTCATTGGTCAGTTGTCCACCTCTCAGGTTACCTTTAGCTTAACCCCTTACAGGTAAACACTAATTCTAGGCTACTTCACACTTATGACAAGGAGGTATAGCTTAGTGGTTTGAGCATAGGTCTGCTAAACCCAGGCTTGTGAGTTCAATCCTTGAGGGGGCCATCTGGGGCAAAAAATCTGTCAGGGGACAGTACTTGGTCCTGCTAGTGTAGGCAGGGGCCTAGACTTGATCTTTCAAGGTCCTTCCAATTCTATGAGATAGGCATATATTATATTTGTCCTCTCATTTCAACTTATGCACAATATTGAGAAAATACCTATTTTTGTATTAAAATATGAAGCCACTATTGTCATCAAAGTAAACTTATCTTATGCCCCAAATCGGTCCCTCCTCCACTTCAAAATACAGGAACTCTTCACATAACGTTGTAGTTCTGTTCCTGAAAAATGCGACTTTAAGCAAAACGATGTTACGCGAATCCAATTTCCCCATAAGAATTAATGTAAATGAGGGGGTTAGGTTCCAGGGAAATATTTTTCACTATATACATATACACACACACACACATATACACACACACACGAGTAAGTTTTAAACAAGCAATTTAATACTGGTACACAGTAATGATGATTGTGAAGCTTGGTTGAGGTGGAAGAGTCAGAGGGTGGGATATTTCCCAGGGAATGCCTTACTACTAAATGATGAACTAGCAATTGGCTGAGCCCTCAAGGGTTAACCCTCACACTTTACAACAGGGGTGAGCAAATTTTTTGACCCGAGGGCCACATCGGGCTTACAAAATTATATGGAGGGCCAGGTAGGGAAGGCCCCGCCCCCAATCCGGCCCCTTCTCACTTTTCGCCCCCTGACTGTCCCCCTCAGAACCACTGACCCTTCCAACCCCCTGCTCCTTGTCCCCTGATCAACCCCCGCCACTCTAACTGCCCCCCCAGGATCCCACCCCCATCTAAGCCCCCCTGTTCCTTGTCCCCTGACTACCCCCTCCAGAGACCCCCTGCCCCCTAATCACACCGCAGGACCCTACCCCACATCCAACCCTCCTGCTCCCTGACCCCTAGTCACACCACCGCCCCTGACAGACCCCCTGGGACTCCCATCTACCATCCAACCCCACCATTCACTGCACCCCAAGACCCTCTGCCCCCTTATCCAATCCTCTGCCCCAGGCCCAGCCTTGCCACTGCTCGCTTACCCCGCCACCACTAAGAATAGCGCGTCTGGCCCGCAGCCAGACATGCCGCGCTGTTCCGCTGGAGCGCACCGCATTGTCTGGCCCGGAGCCAAACATGCGGTCGCGCAGCCCCACCCCTGAGAGCTGAGGCCACGGGGAAGGGGCCAGAGCAACCTCCCCAGCCGGCCACACGGTTGCGCAGCTGCGTCCCACAGGGCTGCTGCCTGCGACTCGCAGAGGCTGCAGGGGAGGGAGAGAACTAGGGAGGGGCTGGAACAGCCTCCCCAGCCGGACCTCGGGGGCCGGTTAGGAGGAGCCTGCAGGCCGGATCTGGCCCGCGGGCCGTAGTTTGCCCACCCCTGCTCTACCAGACAGCAGGAAAGGCAGTTAGAGACATACACCGTGTGTGTATGTGAGAGAGTGAAATGTGCATTTCCTCTTTAAGTACACTGCCTTGTTAATTAGATCAGCAAGCTGAGCTGCAGCAGCTGCCAGGGCACACTCCCTCCCACCTGAGCCCTGTGTCCCTGCTCTACGGAAGATGGGGTAAGCAGGGTGCAGGAGCAGAAGGGAGGGGGACACCCTGACTTTAACTCCTCTCTTCCTCCCCTCCCCCTTCCCCATAGCAAGCAGGGGTCTCAGGGAGCAGCTCCAAGGCAGAGGATAGGAGCAGCACATGGCAGCGGAGAGAGGGACAGCTGAACTGCTGGCAATTGATAGCCTGCTGGCCTGCTGCTGCACAGGGAACTTAGAGGAGTGGGGAGCTGATAGGGGGGCTGCCAGTCCTCCATGGTTTCAAGCCCCCACCAGCTAGGTGCAATGGGCTGCTCTTCCTGCAAGCAGTGGACAAAGCAGGCAGCTGCCAAACGACGTTAGAAGGGAGCATTGCACAACTTTAAATGAGCATGTTCCCTAATTGATCAGCAACGTAACAACGAAACATCGTTAACCAGGACAACTTTAAGTGAGGAGTTCCTGTAATCTAAGACACTATAACCCTGAGCAACTATCTCAGAAGTGGGCCTAATTTTCATTTGTAATAAAAAATGAAGGAAGTCTGAATTGCTTTGTTTTTCTCTATGAATATTTCACATTTGTCCATTCAACATCTGGTGCATATCAAACTGTGAATTGTTTTATCACATTTTCACAACAAGGAAGTATAAAAAACAAAAAGAAAAGATTGGAAACAGAGTGGGGAAAATTACAGAATCAGAAACACTAGTAAAAATGTCATAACAGCCAAAAAGGGTAGACTATAAACAAAACTGAGAATTTCACAAATAAAAATCAAAAGCTTTCCTGCACATAGGAAAAGAAAAATGCCTTAAAGATCATAAAGTTGGCTACAAAGTGTCAATTACAAAAAACTCCTTCCCAGCCAACATCACTGCATCCACCAAGCTAATATTTGAAATACTAAACTTAACTTTAAAAGTAGGAATGTACAAAAGGAAAAAGACATCTGTCACAGCCAAACCTCTGGATCTAGGAACTTACAGTTCCCATTGTACCACTGTGGCTACATTTTTGCTGACATTATTTGACCTTGGTGTGATCTGGCCTCCACACAGATGCGTTAATCTTATTATGGATTTCCTCCTACCACAGCAACACAGGCAACTTTTTCTTATTCCTTATGCCATTATTCTGAAAGAACAATTTTTGCTTTCCTAGCCATTGCACCATTTTCTCCAGAGATTTCTGAAACCATCTTCCTTGCCTCACATTCTAGTTTGTAGAGCTTCCAAGAGAAACTCTACAAACTCATCCCCCATGAACCCATCACATGGACCCTCTACGAGCTTCCCAACTTACACAAAACAAAAACAAAACAAAAAAAAAGGGGGGGAAACCAGGCAGACACTTCATATCTGGCCACCACACGCTTTCTGAAGGACTGTCAGGACTCATAGAAACCATCCTCAAACCACAGACACACAAAAGGCCAGCTTACTCCATAAACTCTAACATTAACAGCCTCCCTCGGAATACTGTCCTTGCCATCAAGGCTGTCACTTGCCTATAGTCTAATATCATTCACAATGATGGCATAGCTGCCTGACTACAATATTTACAAGACAATGAACAACCCTCAGATATTCACCCCAAACATCACCAAATTAATCCATATCATCCTCGCCCGTAACAATTTTACATTCAACAAACATACATTTTGTCCAAACCCTGAGAATAGCCACGGATACAAGCATGGCTCCTCAGTATGCCAGCCTCTTTATGGGCCACCTTGCAGAAGAATTTCTGGACAAATCCACCATGAAACCAGTGATATACGAGGGATACAGATGACAAATTCTTTCATAGATTTCCACTATAACTTCAACCACCACTACTGTCCATTAAACTCTTCCTGGAAGACACCCACACTAGCATCTACTTCCTGGACAACATGATCAGCTTCCGCAATGGAACACTTTGGACAACTATATACAAGAAACCCACTGATCTCCACATGTACCTTAGATCCAGGAACCACCCCAAACACACCAAGAAATCTGTTATCCACAGCCAGGCACTTAGATACCACACAATAAGGTCCGAGTACAAAGTTGACAGCTAATGTTGCCTTCAAACAATGACACTCCAGAGAAGTAAACTGCATCATGGAACAGGCAACCCAAATATCCTGAGAGAACCTACTTCGATACAGAAATAAACTGCCCTCTGACCACACATCTCTAGTTGTAACCTACTGCCCACCACTGGAACCCATATGGGGTATTAAACAACTAACCCATATTCGATGGCAAACCCATCCTGAAAGAAATCTTTCCTGACCCCCTCTTCTGGCCTTCAAACAATCCTCCAATCTCATCATAAGAAGCAAGATCCCCGCAGACCAGGACACTCCAACGGGAAGTGGCATCAGACTCTGCCACAACAACAGATGCAAAACCTGCAGAAGCATCTCCGCTGCTACAACAAAGTCCACCACAACATACCTTTCAAAATCCATGGATCCCACATGTGCCTATCACAACATGTGGTATAGCTCAGCCAGTGCACTAAATGCCTCAACAACAATTACATGGATGAAACCAAACAATCACTACACTCTTGAATGAACTGACACAGGAAAATTATAGCAGACAAAAACACAGTATCACCTGTGGGTGAACACTATTCACAGAGTGATCACTTTATATCTGACCTATCAGTCTTCATCCTCTAAATGCACAACGTTTTCAGAAGACGAGCCTGGGAGCTTAAATTGACAGCTTTGCTAAACACTAAAAATCATGGTCTTAATAAAGACATTGGATTTATGGCTTATTACAACAATCTATAACCCACTAACCCGCCGACAATTATAGAGGTGTTATCAGTTAACACTTGACCATGAATGGTTCCTTAAAATGTGTGCTAAGTACTGATGCTAAACTATCTGTTCAATCTTATATTTAGCTGACACACTCTTAGGGCATGGCTACACTGGAAACTTCAAAGCACAGTCATGGGAATGCTTCTGTGGCAGCGCTTTGAAGTGAGTGGGGGGGGGGGTCATGCGTGAGCACCGGGAGAGAGTTCTCCCAGTGCTCCTGGTAATTCATCTCCATGAGGGCATTAGCTCTGAGCGCAGGGAGCATGGCTCCCAGTGCTCAGAGCCTGTCCACACTAGCACTTTAAAGCTTTCAGACTTGCTGTGCTCAGGGGGGTGATTTTTCACACTCCTAAGTCAGCAAATTAGAGCGTTATAAAATGTAATTGTAGATAAGCCCTTAGTACTTTTCCCAGACCTGAAGAAGAGTTCCATGTAGCTCAAAAGCTTGTCTCACTCACCAATAAAGATATTACCTCACCCACCTTTTCTCGAATATCCTGGGATCAAAACAACATATTCCAGGGTAAAGTCAATGTCTTACATTTGCACTAACTTTTGTTGCTCTACTCACACCTCCCAATTAAATCCCAGTGTTTCTAGTGAAGACACGCTGTCACAAACTGGTTTTATTTTTCTCAGAATGTTGTCATTCCTTGTGTTAATATACTTGCTATTTAGCATGCATCTTTTTGTTTTTGTAGTGCCACGATCACGGACTAGCACTTGACATTGAGCAAGATTTGCATTCAGTTACATAATTCAGGAAAGTCATACATCTGTGATAAAGTGGAAGAGAATGAAAAAAGTTTGCTTACAAGGGAATGAGGGTCAGTATTTCTAGGTCCCCATCATTTCCTCAAATTGCACACATGCAACTTCCATTAAGGCCAGCTGGAATTGTCCACTATGGGCAAGTAATGGTACAACCGAGCTTCTGTTCTATTCCTATCTTTACAATGATCTTAGGCAAGTCACTTAACCTCTGTCCCACAATTCACCCATGTTTCCAAAAGATATAAAGGTACCTCCCTACTTTACAAGGGTGTTGAAGGCTTGATTCATTAGTATCTGTAAAGATCTTCACAGTCCTTTGGTGGGAATTGCCATTTAAGTGAAAATATTCTTTAAGAGATTCTTCAGAAGGCATTTTTATCTTGCCAAAAAGGCAACCCGTTTTCTTTCAAGAACACAAAAGCTGCCTCCTATTGTTTTAACCAGGAGTTTAGACTGCACTCATCACCATAACATCAGAGTGCCTTACAAAGTCATAATCCATTATGTAATTTAATCCTCACTCTTCCTCTCCGAATAGGTTGTCCCCTCATCCCTTATTGCTCCATTCCTCTTTACAAGAGGAAAGCTGAAGTCAAAATAAGTTTTACAATTGTTTCTCTCTACAAGCATTTTAACATATGTAGGTCCCAAAGCAGGTCCTATCAACTCAGGTCTTAATGTATGTCACTTGTCAAAAATATTATATTATATACATATATATATACACACACACACAGAGCTACTTGGGAAGGATTTGAAGATTCTGTAGTGATAAAATAAGTAACGGATATTGTTTGATTTTGAATTTAAAAACATGGAAGAATACCACTAAAGAAACAACAGAAAAACAATTTTCATTTTAAAAATGTGGCTCATTACATGGTGTACTTTGTTGATGGAGTAATAATATATGGGCAACATTTAAATAAAGCATTTATTTTTTAAATATCTATAAAAATTCTTCTTCATCAAAAATGCATTAATAAAAAAAGAAAAAGATTCAACCCAATTTGATATTAAACTACCAAAAATTAGATTAACACGAAAGATGTACCATTTTATCATGTAACTGAGTTGCTATAATTCAGCTTTCCAAATAAAGCATTATAAAGATAAGTGAAGTGGTGTATTTGATACAATAAATTCTTCCTCATATCAAATAAGTCTCATATAATACGGCTTTAATGCATACTGCTCATGCTCTCAATTGCTAACTGATCCCATCAGTACTCAAATTATTAAGCTAATGTGAAACTCTGGCTAAAGTGAAGCCATGTGTTTCAAGGGAGAGGGGAGAAATTCAACAGAACTTTCACTCCACCTCAGATGCACTCATCTTTCACTATCCTTATGAAAATTATGACTATTTTGCACTTTACAACTGTCCACAAAAGCTCAACTCTCAATTCCATCTGAATACTATCTGTCCACATGGACATTTTTAAATTAATCATTAAAAATCAAGTTCTCTCTACTTTTTAACCCATAAAAAGGGTGACTATTGAAAACAAAACAGTAAAAAACCTCTAGCAGCATCTCTCATTATTTTGTGTTATCTGCTTAACAAAAACAATGTTCCAATTTTTCAGTGACCTATCACTGTTCTGCCAAAATAAAAACCAGCAATGGCTAACTCTAATTTTATTCTCTGCATCTAGATAAAATTATGGCCTTTCAAAGTCACCAAGTTCACCACCACCAATAACTCCAGGAGTTGTAAAAAAAAGGGAAATAAAATGCTTTTATTTATAATTTTGTTCTTTTGAGGGTCTGTGGATGAGTTTTGTTTTGTTTAGTTATGACAGAAATTACTTCTAGAGGCTGAAGAGTTGTGCTAAATCTAACCTGGAGCAATATCCTACTCTCATTTACATCAGTGAGACAGATTCTGCTCTCAGCTACACCAGCAAAATCCAGAGCAATTTTATTGAAGCAAATGGAGTTACTCCAAATTTACACTGGTGTAACTGAGAGCAGAATCTGGCCCCAAAACATTTTTGCCTTTGTTTTAAGTGTGAGCAGAAATAGGCCCTCGGTTATTATAGAAACTAATATGACTGCAGTGAAAGGGTGGTTTTGTTTGGGGTTTGTTTTGTTTTTAAAATATCAGTGCCCGAGCAATGGTTTGGCTGAAGCTACTGAATTATCACAATGTCCTTATATTCCTGAAATATTAGTTCCTTTCTTGCCTCTCCACTTCAAAACCATAAAATCATTTTGAAACCAGCTTTCTTAAGGAAATTCTAATGTAATTCAGCAGCTCCTGAACAGAGGAATGACAGAATGCCTCTCTTCATAAATAGTGAGCACCCATTGCGCTGAGCCTCATTCTGTTTGAGAAATTAGTATTAGACACACAAAGGTTCTGGTTTTACACACATTCTCCATCTAGTCAAAAAAAGTCTTAACATTCTGTATATTCACATGATATTTCAGGTTGCTTTTAAACTCTTCTTCTGATATTTGTCTGACTAGAATTATCAGTATGCAATGTTTTGGTGCGTCATACAAAATCAGAATAACTGATAACTTCCTTCAATTGCCTGCTTTATGTTTAATACACATTTTCTTATTAAACTTGAAGTAAGGAGTCAACAGAAAATGACAACAAAATGAACTTTACACTGCTTTTCTGGATCACTGAAAAAAATATTAATGTAATATTTTTGGTTTACCAGAAATCCTGCTCTCTCAGCTTCAGAATACCTAAAAGAAAGCAGGAACTTTCTAAAAAAAAAATTAAATCGTATTGTAGCCAGTCACACAGAGGTAAGTTTGAAAATTAAGATGCTCTAGTACCCACCTACTGAGAAAACTGGGAGCCCAAGAGAGTTGAATCTGGAAACCACTAAAGCCTCCAATGTGGTCCAGCAGCAGAGCTTCACAGGAAGTTATTGAGGGCAATAAAATATATGGTATAGTCCACATAAATAATAAATCAAAATTCACTAAATGAAAAGCTCTCTTCATTGAGTCTTCTCTGTGTCCCCCATTCTCTCTACTTCTCCATCCTCCTTTCATTTATTGTCCTTTTTTTACTTTCATTGAAAATTAACACTTTTCTTTCCCTAGCTCCCCTTTCTTTATAAGCAAGCACAACGCTCCTTCCTGTTTCTTATTTCCACTCTGACTAGTTTGTCGTCATCTGTGACATGTGGACACCACCAACGTGGGGGAGGAATCTTAGGTACTCAGATAACATATTAGTCCCAGTCGCAGATCAGGATCACATTCTGCTAGGCACTGTACAATCAGAACAAAAAGACTAAACTCTTTGGGGCAGGGACTAAGGGCTTGGTTACACTGGCACTTTATAGTGCTACAAAGCCCCCACAAGCGCTATAACCTCCTCCCCGTCCACATTGGCAAGGCACGTAGAGCGCTATAACTGCGGAGTTATAGCGCGCCTCGTAATCCACCTCCGCATGGGGAATAAGGGCTGTAGCGCTACAGCAAGAATGTGGACACCCACTGCGCTACAAGTGATCTCTTGAGATGCCTAGAGCCATTTAAGGCAATTGACGTCTCTTCCCTTGGTTTCGAACTCAGCTGGAGGAATGCAGCGGAAGTACCTCTTTAGAGTTTCTCTCTTAACTTGGCAGATAAGCAATGCAAATGTTTAAGGAGGGAGCCTGTGTGAAAACAAAGCCCTCTGTGAACGGAGGCCCTCTGTGAACAGAGGCTCGCTGACAGGCTTTCAGAAGAACGGAAAAATCACTGGCTCTCTCCCTCCGCATACACACAACACGTCCCCCCTCACCCCGCTCATTTAAAAAGCACGTTGCACCCAGCTGAATGCTGGGATACCTGCCCTAATGCGCTGCTCTTAATGCCGCATTAAGTGCCCCAAATGTGGCCATGCTATACCACTGGCGCGTCTGAGTGTGGACATACAATAGCGCTATACATATTACTGTATAAGGGGACCGCTATAACCAATAGCGCTATAATCTTGTAAGTGTAACCATACCCTAAGCAGAAGACTATAGACAACAGATGATTCCAATGGGTCCAGGTACAGGAAACAGACTATTGCTCACTGTGGTTTCAACACATGAGCCACCAAGCCATTATCAAGATTTTTGTTGCCATCACAGCAAAGGCAAGTTTAAAGGAGGGATTTGAAGGAGGATGGGATAAATGAAATGCGGTGTAGCTCCCTTTAATGGACACCCAACTAGCTGTAAAATCTCTGTTGGTAGCTGTTTTCTACATGCTTTACCTGTAAAGTCCCCCAGGTTAAAAATAAATAAAAAAAAAAAATAAGGGAGCACCTCACCAAAAAAGCCAATGGGAAGGCTATAACTTTTAAAATTGGGAAGAAACTTTCCCTTTGTCAGTTGTTCTCTCTGGGCTGCAGGGACACAGAGCAGCAATGCGATAAGTGGGAATGCTGTGTAAGGTTTGAGCCAGGTATGAAAAAGTATCTTCCATACCTAGAAGAAATTATTTGGATATGGAATGTTTGATTAGACACAATCAAGTTTATTTCTTATTTTAGCTTGTCCATCTCCTCTGTGATAACCCCTGATGCTTTTGTTTGCTTGCAACATTTAAGCAGAACCCCCAAGAAAGCTTGTTTGGGTGCTTAATTTTTGAAATTGCTCTTTTTTAAAAAAAAATCTAGCAAAAGCCTAAGTTCCAGATGTATTTTCTTCCTTTGTGTTTTTAATAAAATTTACCTTTTTGAAGAAAAGGATTGGATTTTTGGTGTCCTAAGAGGTTTGTACATGTTGTTTGATTAGCTGCCAGCACAGCTAATTTCCTTTGTTTTCTTTCTCAGCTCTTCCGCAGGGGAGGAGGAAAGGGTGTGAAAGGGCTTGAGGGAACCGCACAGCGAGGAATTCCCAAATGTTTCTTCCTGGGTCCAAGGGTTTTTTTTGTTTGGTTGTTTTTTTTTTGCATTTGGGTGGTGGCAGCATTCACCAAACCAAGGTCAAAGAAAAGCTGTAACCTTGGGAATTTAATACAAGCCTGGAGTGGCAAGTAATTTTTAGAATCATTGCAGGCCCCCACCTTCTGTGCTCAAAGTGACAGAGTAGGGATTAGTCTTGACAGAGAATAATGAGGTAGTTTGTGGATGTTTATGGGGAGCTCCTTCAACGTGTGAGAGGCAGTATGAAAAACCACAAAGGTGCTTGTTTGAATATTTAGCAAGGGAGGCTGGCATCCTTGGGAGACAGAGGTCAACCTTTCAATAGTAAATGAGAGATGATGGATAGGGTTGGTATAGGGTGTGAAGAGCCTTGTAAGTGAAGACAAGTAGCTTATGTTTGATGCAATAGATAAGAGGCAGCCAGTGAAGGGATGCAAAGAGAGATAAAAATGGCCTTGGAGAAGCAGTCTGGTGCCAGGACAGAAGCCCATCCCTGATTCTAAGGTGCCACGCCTAAAGTACCTGGACCAGGGTGGAATTTACTATCTACCGTTATTTGTAGTAAGGCATGACAGCTCAGACACAAAGTGTCCATCCCACAACAAATAAACTAGTCTTTTTAAATTATAGAGCTATAAACATCTATATAATGTCAGTTTTATGATAAATTAATTTATATCTCAAAAAGGATTTTTAAAAACCAAATGTGTCTGTGGGATGTTCAACTATATTTTCTAATAGCTTCTGATATTTAAAAGATAGCTATCATAACAACTAGAACTAGAAACTAGATTAGTTACTGTGCAAAGTAATTACTTTGGTAGAAGATTTTTCTTTTAGTAATAATGCTTAAAGTTGACTTTAGAGGTATTTACATGGTTTGAATTGGTACACAATCATATTAGACAAGTAGGATAGATTTTCAACATCTTCTGTGAATGGTACTATTGAGTCCATATAAAATTAATTAAGCAGGAGGGGGCCAAAACTGAAATAATTCAAATTCTACACCATCATTAACTTTGGGGTTTATATGCATTGAGACCTGGATCTAAACAAGCCATAGGTTACAGAATCAAGATCTGACTGAATAGGTTTTCCAAAGCCACAATAACCTCCTGTTTTCCCATCTCCACTATTAGAAATACCCCAGGTTTCCCAAAACAGCATTAAAATGATGTACTGCAACAGCTCAAAGGGGTAGCTATATTTTATCACACTAACCTACACTACTCCAAAGAACATTCTATGAAAAGCAAATATCATAAGAGAAAAATGAAACAAATTCAAAGAACATTAGAGTAAGGTCAAGGCTGACATACAGAGAAACAACAGTAAGTAAATTTTAAGTCACATATGTCTGCTCATCCTTACATCTCCCATTATTTGTATTACTTCAGATATGTAGGAGTCTCAAATGTGTGTGCTGCAGCACCTAAGCACAATGAGACCAGCTTAAGATGGAGTTTCAGCCTCATATTTTGAAGCCTCTTGCTATTGTCAGTCTGAAATACTTCGCCTTTGTGAGTAAATCTGAGTGAATGGATTTCTATCCTTGAAATTATTTGACAGGTGAAGTTTAAATTATCTTTTTTTACCTGAGAGAATCTTATTTAATTTCAAGAGCAATTCCACACAAGAGAAATTCCTTCTAGCAAAATATCAAAATAAGAATATGTTACTATTTGACAATGGCAATGTCAAGTGGCTTGACATGGATTTACATCACGATAGTTACTGAATAAGGGGCCTAATACTGAAAGGTATATGCTGACAGTCATTTCAATAGGAGACCAGCACTTTGCAGGATTCAGTGCCAAGTGACTAGTGGATCACAAGTAAACAGAGCAAAATGCTTCCATGCATTATTTATCATTATTATTTTTTGAAAGAGACGGGGGGGAGGGATGCTTTGTTTTCATTCTTGCAAAGCTTTACGTTGGTTCTATTTCCCAACTTCTCTATACTTGTCCTGTATATTAAATTGTGTTCATCACAGCCAGATCACAAATAATCATTAGTCCCCTTAGAAAATTAAAGACAGAAATGTGTTTTATGTATCCATATTGTAGGCTTCAAAGCCATCTTAAATAATTGCACAAGATTCCTGATAATATCATAACATGATATGAGATATAATTACACAATTCCTTGGGCTTGTCAAAATTCTCCTCATATCATATATTAATCAGAATTTTGTTGATGTGCTCCATTTTTGAAAGCTGCCTATTTACAAGACAGCTGCAAATTTCTTAATAACCAAGGTTTAAATACGGAGATCAAAATAAAATGCATCATTAACAAAAATACTCAGGTTATTTTCTTCCGTGTGCTGATATGACAGTACAGAACCTCATCTATTATGATGCAACTTTGGGCTTCTAAATAAAACAAACAAACCACGAAGACCCTCTAGAAAGAAGTCTGATTTTAAAAGATTCTGAAGTATCTTGTCAGAATTTATTATATATATATTTTTTGCTAAGGCATACACAATTTTGGTCATGTTTTCCAGATTATGAAGCCCTTGAAGCGCCCTCCTCCCCCCCCCCACATATTCTGTAGCTGTAACAATGAGATGGCTGCAGGGCTCTCAAGGTAGAGAATTGGACCATACCTTCATGGGTAGGTTCTGGGTCAGGGGTAAGTGAGATGTCATCCAGCTCACGCAGGCAGAGCCATTCTCCATCCATAGACACTCGGAATTTGCAGAGATAGATAGTCTCCATGGCAGCCTGCGTGATCTTGTCTGTAGTGGGGGTTGGCATATCGCTTTGAGGCGTCAAGGCAGACATGATGACTCAGCTGGCACAACAGAAAAACTAAAAGGAAAAGCCTTCTGAGAAAGATAATAAATACCTTGCTGTGTAAGAACAAATATGCTCAAATCACACAAACTACAGTAGCTTTTTCATATATACAGCAAGGTATAAATGATGCTCCCCTTCAGACTCCTCCTCTTTTCTCTTCCCCAACTAAATTTTCTTCAGCTATGCTAGATGCTATTATTCCTAAGCAACTACAGAAAATCTGGTCACTGCATAAAAGAAAAAGCTTCCTTTGCTAGTTATCAAAACTAAGAAAAGAAAAAACAAAATAATGTAAGTCTGTAGGAATAGATATCCAGAATTGCTAGAATCACTACTAGTCTCTTTCTCCCCCAGAGAAGCCTGGGCACAGTGAGCTAATAGGATTGGTTGTGCGCAGCAAGCAGGGTGTTGACCAAAATGGCTGACTAATGAACTGAACTGAAAATTCAGACTCATGTGACCAATTGCTCAGATCGTAGGGCGAGCAATTCCCAGGATGCTCTATAGATGCTGCTGATGCAGGGAGAGCAGTTAGGCTGATCTTGCTCTTTTCATCCACAGTCTCTTTTCAGACTATGCTAGTCTATCTGCAAGCAGGCATAATATAATGCACATATTTCTCATCAGTTCCTCTCGGAGTATAAAGGAGTGGAGTGTCTATTTGATGACTACTATGAGAGATCTGCATTACTTTCATGTGCCTGGGTGTTTCCATATAAATCAAACTGGGTGTGCAAATTACAGCGGAGCTTCCAGTGAGTTTAAGTTTCTCAAAAACTATCTTTCAAACTAAACTTTCCCATCAAAACAAATATTACATGGATTTACACTCTGAGATAGTAAAAGAAATTTGAACAAACCTAGTTTTAAGTGTTTGCAGTGCATCACTGACCCAGATTTTAGCCTCCACTTTTTTTTTCTTTTTTTGTGGTAATATACATTAAAGGCCAGATTGCAAATTAAAAATAAAAAATTTTAATTAAAAACTAATGCAATTTTGGGTAAGTCCGACTAAAAGCTAGTTCTACTGAACATGAAGTAAAAATTGAAAGATACTTTTTAACCCTGCATGGTACCTTTTAGGTAATTTGACTCCTCATGCCCTCAACCTTAACATGCCTCCTGTGGGAACTGCAGTTCCTGTGCCTGAAACCTTCTCCCCAAACTGATACCTCAATAAATCAGTGACCTCAAGGTCATTGCCTAGCCATGGTAATCTACATGACAGGACATGGCCAGCACTAAGGTACATATAATATCAGATTATAACCTCATGTGGTTTTTAAGAATTTTAACTAAGATTTTTTATTAATTCTGGTCCTCAGTGACTGCAGTGTTACCACATCCACTGCCCCTACATCCACAGAATATGGCAACCTAGAGGCATTTTACTTTTAAAACTACATGAATAAAAATGTGTTACATAGAAAACTGCCCTCCTCCTCCAAAAATCAAATTTAAACAAACATTTAAACGGTGTATTTGGATGCACAGAAACGTTTGTAGTTTGAAATGTAGAAACACATGACATTTCACTACAAAATTCAGTTCCCCAATAAGTATGTCTCGAAAAAGGGGACAGAAAACAGCCACCAAGTTATCTTTCATTATATTCATAGAACTGGAAGAAAAAGTCAGCAATAGTTTACAGCAGTTATTTCTAACAGGCAAAGAAAAGAAGTTGCTTACCAATATTGACCAGGAATGTGACAATTGATTAGTTAGAATATGTACACAGTCCCCCTTAAGGTAAAAAAATAGTTCTCTAGTGTATTGTTAGAGATAATACACACAGTGCACATGGCAAAAATTGTAGGAAGCTTTCTGAGAGAAAACAACTTTTTAAAAAACACTAACAGTAGTTTACCATGTTGATGAACGAGTGTAATTACTAAGCAAATATCTCCAGTTTCAATGTTTGGATTTTATCACCATCATCATCCTGGACAATGAAACTAGACAGGTCAGTCTCTTTATTTAGTCAGTCTTTTTTTCAAATTCAAATACAATGGCATAATACTTCAATGTTTATACTTTAAGTACTAGAGCAGAATGTTTGAACAACAAAACCACTCAAAATTAAGCAATATAAAAGCATTGGCATTAATAGTAATTTTTGTTAAACCTAGTTTTGCTTTGCTGGTACTTTTAATACAAAACCTGAATTTTGAATAGTGGTCCTTAACTGATACTTGTAACATATCTTTTTTTTTTTTCTTTGTAAAGCTGTCCTACCTTTTCAAAAAATAATCTCAACTACACCTGGCCTAGACACTAATTATTTTAACCAGACATCTTCAACAAAGAATGGAGCCTTTGAGTATTTTATTTGAAAGGTTGGCCGAGTTATTTTTAAAGATATTTGATACATGTTTTTCAATCCCTGAGAATTCTTTTAGTGTTCTCTGAAATTGGTACACTTGAATGTTCTGGTGGAGTCCTGACCTTTCATTTTTTAAAAAATGTTTAGAATATATTTGTAAGTTTAGAATATAAGTGTAAGTTGAGATCAACAAAATTTAAGAGTTCTGAAAGAACAGCATGGCAAAGCTGCTAACAAAATTATATAATGTACTGTATGACAAAAATCAGCTGCTATACTGGAGAGCAAAAACTGTAGTTATCTTTAAAAGAGCACTGGGGTGGACAGCCTGGGATTCACTGCCCAGATAACCTTAATTCAGTAGTAGGAAAATTGGTTGAAACTAAAAACAGAACTATAAAGCAACCATGTTCACACAATACAAGAAGGGGCAAACATGGTTTCTGTATATGAACATTTTGCCTCAAAAGCTACTAGAACAGGGAAAAAATTATAAATATTTTTTGTTTTACCATAAACACTTTGATATTAAAAAACGAAGTAATCACAGGGCAAGAGGTAAAACTTTGTCATGGCTCAAACGGGTCAAGGGATAGAAAAAGTGTAGGATTAAATGGTGAAGGAGGCTGACAGTGGGTATCATTTCATTAAGGTGGAAACAGCTAGAATATGTTAAAGGTATTGCAAAAATGTTGGCATTATCAAAATATTTGAAAGCTAGAAATTTCAGATCAAAGATTTAAGCAACTGACAAACACTACAGTTCTTTAGGCAATTTAAAAATTAAGTTCAATTTTACTAAATGAATCGAACATCTGAAAGCAAGCCAATCCATGCTACCATTACTATTCACGTTAACTCTAGATAACAAGACTTACTTCAAACTTTGGTCCTGTGCATTTAATATCAACTAAGTTAGTCCAATAGGACAAGCCAATATTTTTCTTTCCTCTCTTTTTTTTTTTTTTTATTACAAAGTGACAAAAAGAAGAACTTTTTGAATTCCAGTAAGTACCTCTACTTTTAAAGTGACAAATCAGGAATCCATTGTCCACTTCAGTTGTAGGGGAATAAACTCTAACACACAGACCTCACCTTATGCTAAGACGTTCTAAAGGAAATACTCGCCTTCGTGTGAAATTTTAGTTCAGAAGCCAAAAACCATGTTTGCAATAAAAACTGAGTTACAGCCTTAACCATACAGAGCCTACCAACTCACCATAAAAATGTGGAGAAGGAGTGAAGAATAAAATGGCAAAGTTTTGGGATGAAAACATTATTTTAGTTATTCAAGATGGCAGAAGACTGAGGAATTACAAAACAACCGACCAACACTAGGTAAATGTACAACACTGACAGATGAGATTCACTGCAGATAAAGTACTCACATACATAATAATGGGTTCTATATTAACTGTAACCACTCAGAAAAAAGATCCAGGCAACACTGCAAACAACAGATAAAACTGTACAGCATATACATCTACAAGTTTCCTAGCAACAGAAAGTCAACCACTAACATCCAGGAATCAGGAAGAAATTTCCCCCATAGACAAGTTACTCCGTACTTTTCACCATAGGGTTTCTTGCGTGTCCCGCTGATGAATTTATATGGCCACACACAGGCTGTAAAACTAGATGGGATATCCATCTGATCCAAATTGGCAGCTCCTATGTTTCCAAATTAAATAAATCTTGATAAAAATCAGTTTTCCCCATTCGCCAGCTATGAAACTTGCAGACAGAACTACAACCTTGATAGTCTGCTCCTGGTGTCCAATATCTTTTCCACCTTTTAACTTAGCTGGATATAGAAAGGCAGGTAGCAACATAATCACCCTTAGCATGATTTCCTTCATCTCTCTGTTCCTGCTTTCAATGCTGTACCTCAATGACAATGGCAGCATGCCCAGTCCCCCAGTTCATAGAATATCAGGGTTGGAAGGGACCTCAGGACATAATCTAGTCCAGGGGTCTCAAACTCAAATGACCATGAGGCCCGCATGAGGGCTAGTTCATTGGCCCGAGGGCCGCATCACTGACACGCCCCCTCACTGCCCCCGCCCCCACCCCTTCCATGAGGTCCCACCCTTGCCCCGCCTCCTCCCATGAGCACACAGCTCCCTGCTCCTCCCCCCTCCCTCCTGGAAAGTGATAACCGCCTGGAGGTAGAGAGGGGCATGGGGAGCTTGGCAGCTGCAGGAAATTAAGTAGGGGGAGAGAAGGGGCATGCGGAGCTTGGCTGGCCCCAGAAAATAAGCCCGCGGGTCACATGTTTGAGACCCCTGCCTTAGGTGAACTACTCCATCACCTAACAAATCTGAGCCTCATACTCAGCCTCACTGTTACACATAAGACGATACAAAAGTATAGTAAAAAATATTTTTCACGGTGCATCGAGTCGTAGTGCCGACACGTTACACTCCTTGGGAGCAGCAATCGTTTGCTGACAAATAAGGCATTGAATTTTATCTTTTACCTCTGTGAAAAAAATATAAATTCTCTCATGTGTCTTGGAAAACTCTCTTTTCTTCCATGAATGTTCTTCTTTTTGATGAATTCATTTCCAAGCAGTTTTAATAAAATATATTCACTTAATAATGCACCTCATTCAAAGGACCAAACAGGAACTTAGATTTACTTCTCTTACAGCACCCTCCTGGACTGGGCTGCACGCACACTCCACTCTTGCTCCGCCTCTTCCAACCCCTTCCACAAAGTACTCACCCCAGCTCCGCTCCCTCACTTCCCCCTAGTTCAACCCCTTCATCAAAGTTCCCACCCCAACTCCACCCCTCCCCACCCTTAGTCCAATCCCTTCCCCAAATCCCCACCCCTTTCTCTCCCTCCTCCCCTGTGCACAAGGCTTCCCACTCCTGGCCCCTCCCTCCCAGAAACCTCTAAGCCGCCAAAGAATAGCCTGGCAGTAAGTGGAGCAGCGGGAAGCAGCAGCACGGGAGAGAAGCACGTGCAGAAGTGGGGGGGGAGGCAGCAGGGAGCTGGGTGGAGGGGCAAGGGGGCATCATGGGCCACAGGGAAGGGCTTGGCGGGCCGCACGCGGCCTGCGGGCCACACGTTTGAGACCCCTGATCAAGTCCAATCCCCCTGCTCAAAGCAGGACCAATCCCCATCTAATTCATCCCTGCCAGGACTTTGTCAAGCCTGACCTTAAAAACCTCTAAGGAAGGAGATTCTACCACCTCCCTAGGTAACCCATTCCAGTGCTTCACCACCCTCCTGGTGAACATGTTTTTCCTAATATCCAACCTAAACCTTCCCCACTGCAACTTGAGACCATTGCTCCCTGTTCTGTCATCTTGTACTATTGAGAACAGTCTAGAGCCATCCTCTTTGGAACCCCCTTTCAGGTAGTTGAAAGCAGCTATCAAATCTCCCCTCAATTCTATTTGTGTAGGATTGTAAGGCATAAAAATATTGTCTGAGGTAGGGGCTGCCTCAAAACGTGATAATATGAATAAGAGATATTTAAAAAGACTCAATGAAACAAGGCTGGAGCTCACCTTTACATATGGACTGCCCTATTATCAACACCGAAGTCTTCTGTGATAGAGCAGCAGGCCATTCTATGGGGTATATATGTTAAGAGAGATTTCTGTTCTCTTTAAAAACTCATATTGCATGTTGTATAATTTTGATACAAATAGCTTAAGAAAGGTCATCTTTTTCTTTTCTTTCCTCCCTCTACTTTATATATATATTTATGCAGAAGTTCTCTGTTCAAGTTCCTTTCTCACTTTCCTTTGGGAAACAAATGAACATCAGAGGGCCCTGACCCCTGGGAATCAACAGAGTGGTCTTAACAAATAGTGGAAAGAGACAGGGACTAATTGCCCTGGTTTAAAACTGAAAGCATAGGTGAGGCTTGATGAGGAAAGCAGAGTCTGGGCTAATCAGGACCAGATAAAAACAACTCTCCTAAGTTTGGGGAGAATGTAAATCAAATACTGCAAGCAACTGGTGGCTTCCTGAACCGGCTAGGGCAGTTAAGCTTCCTACACCAGCAGAGCACACTGGCAGGGGTGGGGACCTTGCTGGGGAACCTGAATGTTGACTTCTGTAGATTACACAATCCCAGTTCCCTCAGCTTCTCCTTGTAAGTCATGTGCTCCAGGCCCCTAATCATTTTTGTTGCTCTCCTCTGGACTCTTTCCAATTTTTCCACATCCTTCTTCTAGTGTGGGCTCAAAACTGGACACAATATTCCAGATGAGGCCTCACCAATGTCGAATGGAGCGGAATGATCGTGTCCCTCGATCTGCTGGCAATGCCCCTATTTATACAGCCCAAAATGCCGTTATCCTTCTGGCAATAAGGGGACACTGTTGACTCATGTCCAGCTTCCCGTCCACTGTAACCCCTAGGTACTTTTCTGAAGAATTGCTGCCTAGCCATTCGATCACTAATCTATAGCAGTGTACGGGATTCTTCCGTCCTAAGTGCAGGACTCTGCATTTGTCTTTGTTGAACCGCATCAAATTTCTTTTGGACTAATCCTCTAATTTGTCTAGGTCCCTCTGTATCCTATCCCTACACTCGAGCGTATCTACCGCTCCTCCCAGTTTTGTGTCATCTGCACACTTGCTGAGGGTGCAGTCCACACCATCCTCCAGATCATTGATAAAGATATTGAGTAAAACCAGCCCCAAGATCGACCCTCGGGGCACTCGGCTTGATACCGGCTGCTAACTAGACATGGAGCCATTGATCACTACCCGTTGAGCCCAACGATCCAGGTAACTTTCTATCCATCTTATGATCCATTCATCCAGCCCATACTACTTTAACTTGCTGACAAAAATACTGTGGGAGACCGTATCAAAAGCTTTGCTAAAGTCAAGTAATAACACGTCCCCAGCTTTCCCCTCATCCACAGAGCCAGTTATCTCCTCATAAAAGGCAATCAGGCTAATTAGGCATGACTTGCCCTCGGTGAATCCATGCTGACTGTTCCAGATCACTTTCCTCCCCAGTAAGGGCTTTAGAATTGATTCCTTGAGGACCTGCTTCACGATTTTTCCAGGGACTGAGGTGAGGCTGACTGGCCTGTAGTTCCCTGGATCTTCCTTCTTCCCTTTTTAAAAGTTGGGCAGTACATTAGCCTTTTTCCAGTCATCTGGGACCTCCCCCGATCCCCATGAGTTTTCAAAGATAATGGCCAATGGCTCTGCAATCACTTCCGCCAACTCCTTTAGCACCCTCGGATGCAGTGCATCTGGCCCCATGGACTTGTGCTCAACCAGCTTTTCTAAATAGTCCTGAACCACTTCTTTCTCCACAGAGGGCTACTCACCTCCTCCCCATGCTGTGCTGCCCAGTGCAGTAGTCTGAGAGCTGACCTTGTTCGTGAAGACAGAGTCAAAAAAAGCATTGAGTACATTTGCTTTTTCCACATCCTGTCACTAGATTGCCTCCCTCATTCAGTAATGGGCCCACACTTTCCTTGACTTTCTTCTTGTTGCTAACAAACGTGAAGGAACCCTTCCTGTTACACTTAACATCTCTTGTTAGCTGCAACTCCAAGTGTGATTTGGCCTTCCTGATTTCACTCCTGCATGCCTGAACAATATTTTTATACTTCTCCCTGGTTATTTGTCCAATCTTCCATTTCATGTCAAGTGGAAAGGACTCTCACTTTCCTTTACTTTCTTCTTGTTGCTAACATACCTGAAGAAACATATTTTCAGAATTTTCAACTCTAAACTTAAATAGCTTTACAGTATACAAGGCACCCTTTCCCCAATCTCCTCAAGTTTTCCATTAGTACTCTCAGGGTCATCTATATTTGAGCAGGTAGTTGTGATTCCCAGTTTGTGTAGATGTACTCATAGTAGCTCTTCTCAGACTAGCACCTAGATACAGCAGCATACCCACGGTGACTCAGGCTATCCACCTGAGCACGTATCCAGGCATCAGGCAGGATTGTACTCAGAGCAGCTAGCCCAAGCGGTCATCTGTGCTTTCAGGGACACACAGCTATTTTTAGGCTCTAGCCATGGGTGGCAGGTATAATAGGCCAGGGAAGGCTAACACTTGGGCCGTAGTGGCCCTGCCCCTTCCCTGAGGCCCCTGCCATCTGCTGCAGCTCACCATGTCCCTCCTCTTCGGGAGTGAGGCGGGAATGCGGCAAGCCAGCGGTGAGGCGGGTCTGGTGTGGGAGTGAGGCAGCTCAGCCATGTGCTGGGGCTGGCTGGGTGCAGGGGGAGCGATTAGGGGAGGGGCTGGCGGCGCTCAAAACGACCGAGGCCAGCCTGGTGCTCAGCAGGGCTGACGGCTTGGCGAGGCCAGCCCAGCAACTCGACCCGGCATGGCCAGGGCCGGCCTGGCAGCTGGGGCAGCTCGGCCCAGCGTGCTGGGAACCAGACTGGCGCTTAGGGGAGGCCAGGCATGGCTGGGGTGGGTAGGCCTGGGCTCCTCCTGTTACAGGTGTGACGGGTTGGGATCACAGAAACGCGCTTAGAAGCTGCCAGACGATAAGCCAAGGCTACTCCTGCCTCTGTTTTCCTGCCCAAACAGCTTAGGACATCAGTATCCTGCCTGGTTTGAGTCAGACTCACTAGCCTGCTGCAAATCCAGACTCAAGTCTGAGTCACATCCTCCAACAGCTGTAGGCTTGTCTGGAAACAGGTTAGGAAGTGTTCCTGCCTTTGGCACTCAGATCCTCAACTCCCAATGAGATCCAAACCCTGAATAAATCCATTTTACCCTGTATAAAGCTTATACAGGGCAGACTCATAGATTATCATTGTTATAGAGGGTGAACAAAGAGATATGCACAGCTGCTTGCTCCCCCCCCCCCCAGGTACTAACACGTACTCCAGGTTAATTAATAGGTAAAAAGTGATTTTAATAAAGACTTCAGTGGTTCCAAGTAGTTACAAAAACAATACAAAGTGAATTACCAAATAAAATAAAATAGAACACGCAGATCACTACTACAGTGAAAAGCCTCACCCTCAGATGTTTCAGTGAATTTCTTCTTTCAGATTAATCTCCCTGTTAGTCTGGGTCCAGCTATCACTTGCATCCACCTTGCAGTCAGCTGTCCTCTGTTCCAGTTTCCTTCAGGTATCCTTGGGGCGGGTAGAGAGGCTGTTCCTTGAGCCAGCATGGAGGGATCTCCCAGGGGTTTAAAATAGACTCTCCCTTGTGAGTGGAGACCCTCCTCTCTCTTTGTGAAGAATCCAGTCACAAAATGGAGTTTCAGAACCACATGGGCAAGTCACACATCCCTGCAAGACTCAGTTCCTTCCTGCAAGACCAGCCAAGACACATTTCTGAGGAAGCTTAGATGTGGATTCGTGTCTCTCTGTTCACTGTGGGCTTGATTGTTTCTTGACTGGGCATTTACTGAGAATAGTTCCTTCTCAGAAAACTGCCCACCTGCTTCAGAGAGATGATTTAAAATTAACAAAATACATAGCCGATACTTATAACTTTGAGTACAAAAATGACACATATACAAACAGGATAAACATAACCAGTATATCATAACCTTTACATAGATATGTTACATGGCATATGTAGCAAAACCATATTCCAGTTACATCATACATACATTTATAAACACTCCCCCATAAAGCCTTATTGGGTACAATATCACAATGGGTGATAGGGTGCAGCCCCAAAGTGGGGGTTCACCTGCCACAATGGCTCTCGCAGAGCTAGCATAGGCACATCTACTTAGGCTGGGACTCAATTCTCAACTCAAATGTAGAAGTAATATACACTGAGATGAATGGAATTCACTTTCTTCAATTGCTGAAATATAGTATCTACATCCTTCCCTCTTCTAGTCAACCTTTTTCCATTTGCAAACCCCTAAAACATTTCAAATGGAGGTGCAGACCCCTTTGGAAATTTGACAGAGTTTGAAAACCACTGTTCTGTCGTAATGACAACCTTTCATGGACCCTTCAGACATACCTCCGAGGGTCTGCAGGCTATGTGGATCACAGGTTGAAAACCACTGTATTACAGCATTCCCTCATGCAATTTACAAAGCTATTTACTGGCTACCTCAATTTCCAGCTTGACTGTAGACCAGTATAAAGTTCCCCCTTCATCAGTAAACATCTCACTATAAAGTAAAAAACATTTTCTCCCACACAGACTCCTCTATGAAAGAACACAGTTAAATATAACATGAACACCAAGAATTAAATGTTTCTTCAAAGTATTTTGGAGTACAGTTTTTCCGATGATTTGTTTACTGGTCATTTACTAGTAAGAGTCTTATAATGTACACAGAATGCCATATCCATGACAAACTACATTTCAGCAGAGATTACTTATCATGTTTATAACCATCATAACTTCCATGTCAGGCACAATCCAGCTGACCATTAATTGTTGGGAAAAGGGCCCTTTATACATTTCAATCTCTCAATTCCCATAATCATTAATTGCCAGGAAATACCCTTCCCATTAGTTGTACTTAAAACTCTTCTCTCCCTTTACCACTGTGCTGGAGGGTTTAAGATTTACGAAGTGCTTTTACATTCCTGACTGAAAAGCACTATAAGCACAAAATACAGAAGTAATCTTACTACTCCTTAGTATATACCTTAATTTTTAAAATGATGGTGGTAGCAAAGTTTAGGGAATCCAGGAGAACCACACACGCAATCAAAAGTTTCAGTTCTAGTTGTGTAGGATCATAAGGCATAAAAATATTGTCTGAGGTAGGGGCTGTCCCAAGCCGTGGTAATATGAATAAGATATTTAAAAAGACTCAATGAAACAAGGCTGGAGCTCACCTTCACATATGGTCTCCCCTATTATCAACACCGAAGTCTTCTGTGATAGAATGGCCTGCTGCTTTATGGTGTATATATGTTAGGGGAGATTTCTGTTCTCTATAAAACTCATATTGCATGTGGTATAATTTTGATATAAAATAGCTTAGGTTATCTTTCTCTTTTCTTCCTCTACTTCATATATATTTATGCTGAAGTTCTCTGTTCAAGTTCCTTTCTCACTTTCCTTTGGGAAACAAATGAGCATCAGACGACCCTGACCCCTGGGAATCAACAGGGTGGTCTTAACAACAAATAGTGGAAAGAGACAGGGACTAATTGCCCTGGTTTAAAACTGAAAGCATAGGTGAAGCTTGATGAGGAAAGCAGAGTCTGGGCTAATCAGGACCAGATAAAAACAACTCTCCTAAGTTTGGGGAGAGTGTAAATCAAATACTGCAAACAACTGGTGGCTTCCTGAACCGGCTGGGGCAGTTAAGCTTCCTACACCAGCAGAGCACACTGGGGTGGGGGGTGGGAACCTAACTGGGGAACCTGAATGTTGACTTTAGGATTTTTATGTTTGGAATGTTTTGGCACACATGCTTTCCCAGCTCTGGAGAAGACAAACAAAACTTTTATTTCACTCTAGAGAGATAAGAAAGCACTTGTGAATTGTTTTATGAAAGCCATACCCACCACTCAAGGCATTTCTGCAACATCTTTATAGACCACCTCATCAATAAACATATCCACATCACAGAGCACTGTACTACTACTATAATAATAATTATAACCACTCAGGGATACCATAAGAAGTTGTGGCCTAAGAGGCTTCACAGAGTCTGCAGGCCAGTAGGGCTAGTCCCCGAACTGAAACATAAAGCAAAACTCTCCAGAAAAAAATGTAAACATTGTTTTATTGTTAATTCCAAAGAAGTGAGACGTGGCAGAAAAGTTTGCTGCTACTGCCCAGACAGTGAATGAGGAAGTATTGCTACTGCCTGTGATGCAGGAAGTGAGAATGAGGGCAAGGATGAAGACTGCTGACCTACATGCAAGCTTGACCCATCAGTAAATGCTGACAAGCAACACCATGGGAACAATTTATATTTCCTCTTCCCTTTCCCTCCTGCTATGTCACTAGGCTTCTTCCAAAGATATCTGTATTACCAACAGCTGTTGTAGAGCAACACCTAGGAAGAGAGGAGGCTAATGAACTAGAGACTCCTGAGTTCATATACTGGCTTTGACTCCCTCAGGCTTGGGCAAACATATTAAGCTCCCTGCCTCTGTCTCCCTACTTGTGCAATAGAGACTCACTCAAAAAGGATGTTGTAAAAATCAGTGTTTGCAAGAAACTTTGAAGATTAAAAGCACTATCTAAAATGTGACATATTAATCAGAAAACCTTGGAGTATGCTAAACTCCTCTTTGTAAATACTGTATGCTTGCAATAGGGCAAGTTAAACACTTTCACCTATAACACTGCTCTACAGCCAAAATGCTTCTGAAATAAATGTAGTCAAACTTTACTAATTCTGGGTCACTGAGAACAAAAATGATGCTTAAAATTGTTGATTGGCTCTAGTTTTCAAGATATGCTATTGGGTCAGTATATACGACCCTTGACATGGGAATGGCGGAGGATAAGTGAGTTACAAAGGGAAGGGAGCTCAATTTAAACCAGAAATGAATAAAATACATCTTTGACTGGATCTATGAATAAATCTATGACTGGGTTTGGACAGTACTTGCTTTTTAGGCAAAACAATGAATGATGCAATCTGAAGCTGGTATTGCATCATACATGATATGAATTGCATCATGTTAGTCCTAGAAGTCACGGATGATGCAATCATAACGAAGCTTACATCACTCTGCTGAACAAATTGCCCTATATCAGCTCTAGAAATCATACAGTGTCGTGCTCTCTTATTTGTCAGTGTTTGATTTTGCAAAGGGACACATTTCTGTTTAGCCAAAGTGAGCAGAGATGCCTCGTACTTGTGTGAACAGTGCAGATAAACGTCTGCTATGTTTGTGGTGAAGTGACTTTTGCATCACAAAAGCGCAGTATAACCACTATGGTTAAGAAAGCCTATCACCTTTATTTTGGATGAAAAATTGGAGATCAGGACAAGAGGTGGGCCCCACACATATGCTGCAACACTTGTGCAACAAATCTTCACCAGTGGTTGAACAGGAAAAGAAAATCTGTGTCTTTTGCAGTGCCAATGATTTGGAGAGAGCCAACAGATCATACCAGCAATTGTTACTTCTGCATGGTGCCTCCAGTTGGGAAAGGTGTGTCAAAGAAGAAAAAGTGGACTGTGCATTATCCAAACATTCCATCAGCTATACGCCCAATACCCCACGGAGAAGGACTGCCAGTTCCTGATGCACCAGAATCACTCTCACTCGAGTCGGAAGAGGAAGAAACTTCTGGTCCTGAACCATCAATGTCACAGGACCCACATTTTCTCCCATCCTCCTCCTCTGAACCACACCTCATAACACAAGCTGAACTGAATGACATTGTCAGGGATTTGGAACTACCCAAGAGTAAGGCAGAGCTGTTGGGCTCCAGACTACAGCAGCGGAATCTCCTGGCGGGTGATGTTAGGGTTTCCATGTTCCGTGACCGTCAAAAGGATCTTGTCCCATTCTTCTTCATGGAAGGTGATCTTGTAGCCTGCAACAACATCGATGGTGTGATGGCAGCCCTCAACATCGTTCACGATCCAGATGAGTGGAGACTCTTCATTGATTCATCGAAGACGAGTCTTAAAGCTGTTTTGCTGCATAATGGCAATGTTTTGCCATCAATTCCAGTTGGTCATGCAGTCCATATGAAGGAAACCTATGACAACATGAAACAACTTTTGAGGTGCATAAACTATGACCAACATCAGTGGCAGCTTTGTGGCGATTTGAAGGTTGTTGCTCTCTTGCTTGGTCTGCAGACCGGATACACAAAGTACTGCTGTTTTCTCTGCGAATGGGATAGTCATGCAAGAGATTCCCACTACATCAAGAAAGATTGGCCACTCCGACAGTCATTGGAGCCTGGGAGGAAAAGTGTTCAGCATCCACCACTTGTTGAATCAAGGAAGATTTTGTTACCACCCTTACACATCCAGCTGGGTCTGATGAAGAACTTTGTCAAGGCCATTGACAAAACACAAGCAGCTTTCAAGTACCTCTGTGGAAAATTGCCAAGGTTAAGTGAAGCTAAGAGAAAGGAAGGTGTCTTTGTTGGTCCTCAGATTGTGAACTTCTTCGAGATGATGCGTTTGACCATGCACTGCGTAGCAAGGAAGAGACAGCATGGAAAGCCTTCCAGTCAATGGCAATACATTTTCTCGGAAACAACAAGGCAGACAACTACAGGTTGTTGGTGGAAAACCTCCTCAAGGCATACAAAAGCCTTGGTTGCAACATGTCACTAAAGATACATTTTTTGCACTCTCATCTAGATTTTTTCCCACCGAACTGCGGAGCAGTGAGCGACGAGCACGGCGAGCGACTTCACCAGGACATTGCAACAATGGAGAAACGCTATCAGGGCAAATGGAGTCCATCAATGCTTGCAGACTATTGCTGGACAGTGACAAGAGATGCTCCATTTAATGAATACAAGAGACAAGCCAAGAAGCGCCGAGTAGACACTGAATAGGACTAAACTATGTACATAATAGTTTTTTTGCCTTTTGTTTCATAATACATTTTATTTATATAACCCTTTTGCTGATTTTTAGTGTGTTACATAAACAGGACAGCTGCAATATTACCATGTAAAGCAACCATAAACACATGAAAAGACCTAGGTTTACAATTTATGATTAAATCTATACAATATACATAGACATAAAATGTAAAAACTTAAATATCTTAGAAACAGTAGCCGATCAGTTGTTTTAATTGTCATATTTGAATTCAGCATATCAAAATACATAATAAATATCACATTTTATCTCTGAAGCAGATGACTTCTAAAAAATTGTAGACCAGTGCCAGCCTTTGCTAAAATACAACGAATAACCTATCCCCAGTCACAAACAGACTTCAAGATAACCCCACACAATTACATAGCCTTGTCAAGGTGGAGAAAAACACCCTGTATGATACTGATTTGCTTTAGGACACAGCGGCAGGAGGCGGGCAGTCAAAGCCAGCCTATCCCTGAGAACCCATACCCATCCTCTCCGCCAAGCATGGCAATGTAGCTACTCAAACTTCTAAGGACTGAGAACTCCTTCCCCAAAACAAGGGGAGTGGAGTGGAGAGAGGAGGCTCATGATTATTTTTAAAGTGGTAACTGAGTTTGTGGATGAGCATTTCATACAGCCAGGCATACGAAGCATCTCCTTTCAATGCATCTTCCACAACTTTTGAGGTCCCCACCACAGATCTCCCATCTCCTGCCTTCAGTTCAGATATATACACTTTACTCTCCTGTTGGGGAGATGACAGTGATATGATGGAGGGAGCACTATGGGCTCCTTTCTTCTGAAGATTCTGCCATCAAGTTCAAAGGGGTTTTGGTGTGATTTCCCCATACCCAGTGGAGTCATTACTCTCTGGATACTGCTAACTCTTTCCTGACATAAATGACTGATCCCCAGGGTTCATACATATTTGAATGGAATAAATCAAAATGACAAGTCAAAAATAATTCACAGAAGCGCAGCTACTTGCAGCCTATTTGCCCTCATCTCTTCTAATTACAAAGTAGTCAACCCACCACATTCTCTTAAATAGTCAATATATTTTTCAGAAACAAAGTATAAACATTTTCACCAGAGCACAGCTTAATAGAAGTTACCTTGGCCAGTTGTGTTACCTCCTTCCTCAGCAATGAAACTAGTTTTCCTTTACAGCGGGAAACCCAAACTCCTTTGCCTCTGATCCCTCTCCGATACTTACACCCCCATGTACCTGGGGTTTATCACAGGCCAGGGCAATGTGTCTGGGAGCCCCCCTTGTTGAAAGAGGGCCAGTAAGGTTAAGGGAAGAAAGGGGAAAGGCGGCTCTACAGCTACGACCACCACCAAAACTCAACTTCAAGTCCAGGGGAGTTTGAGTAGGAGAGAACCTGGGAAGGTGAATGGGGGGGGAGGGGTTTGAGAAGGGATCAGGGAATCCCTGTGTAAGGGCGCTGGAGCTCCTGAACTGTGGGGAGCAGAGACCTAGCAAGTAGAGAACAGCAATGCTGGGGAAGGGCAGGAGACCAGGCATACCAGGGTTCGGTCTGAGGAAAGGGGTGCCGGCCCCTCGGGGGGTGGCAAGCCCCCTAGGATGGTGTGAGGGTCTGATGGGAGAAGACGCCCCGGGGAGGCGGTGCCGGGCGGGGGGTGGCTACTCACAGTTGCAGGCTCGGTCCTGTCCCGAAGTGGGGCCCGAGGAGCTCAGCAGCAGCACGGGCAGGGCAGCACCGTCCCCGGGGGTGCTCCACACGCTCTGTGGCGGCAGCCCGGGCGGCGCGGCGCCTCGATGGCCTGGATAGAGCAGGAAATAGGGGGGAGACTCGGGGGGAGACTCCTTCGCCGCCGCTTCCCTGTCTGCGGCCTCCAGCCCCACGGGCGAGGGACTGAGCCTGCCCCGCTGATCCATGATGGGGGGTCGCGCCGGCTCCCTCCGGGCAACTTTCCCAGCCGAGGTGGGGGCACAACAGCAGCTGTGAGTCCGCCTCCGCCATAGACACCGGCCCCGCCCCGGAACGGCCGGCCCCGCCCGCCCCATCCGCCCGCGGGGGCCGTCCGCCTTGAAGCTCGCCCCGCCCCCAGGGACCCACCCCACCTCTCCGCCAACCCAACACCCTCACGCCCACCCCCACCCCATCTCACCCCCCGACCAAACTCGACACCCCCACCTCACCTGCATTTGCCCTTCCCGGACCAAACCCAAACACCCTCACCCCCACTTACCATCCCCCAGACCAAATCCAACACTCCCACTTCACCCCCCAAAACCAAACCCAATACCCTCCTCGCCCCCACTTATCCCCGACCAAACCCGACACCTCCACCTCACCCCCACTTACCACCACCCCCGACCAAACCCCTGAAGGTGCCTGAACCCCCCCCCCCCCCCCCCCCCCACCCGGTGGGGGGGGGGGGTTAGAAAGTCTCTCCTGGGGGACTCCCAGCCTCACTGACCCCTCTGGAGGTTTCCTCATTCACTCTGCGTCCAGTTTCTCTCCCTCACCCTTTGGTGCTGTGAAGATACAGATTTCCCACTTGCCTGTATTTTTCCCTTTCTGTCCTTTAACTTCTTCATTGTGTGATTTAATGCTGTAAGTCTGGGGGTCTTGGTTTTTTTGGGGAGAACAGTGCAATTTATCCAAGTTGCTCTATTAAACAAAGGTGTACTGCATATACACATATAAGTAGTATTAATTAACAAGTATATATAGATCTTATTTTATAGTTAGCTCTCTGTTCATCTTTCAAATATGATTTCCAGCATAGTTATTTTGAGTTAGTTTTTCTCCTAAATATGTACAAGAGCTTACATGGCTCTCATGACTGCAGTATATGACACCCTGTGTCCAATACCAAATTTGTCTTTGCTTCTCCATTTTTCTTGGCACATACACAATATTGAATAATACTTTATATATAATGTACTGATATAGTACTTTTTGTGTTCCAGATACATAAATAATAATTTCCTTCCTAAAAGAGTGTCAAACATTCAAATTACAACAGAAGAATTATAAACATGGTTACTTTAGCACTGCCCATATTTTGCAAACCAAGGAACTCAGTTATTTTCTTTTTCATACATTATTTACCAATACTGGTTTCTCTTAAGGACTAATATTAAGAGAAGTTGTTGACCAAGTTTTTACCTTTGTCAATATCACCTCTAATACTACATAAATATTAAGAATTACTTTCAAAACTTCAGACACTACAATGGAAGGTATAAACCACACCAGATGTCAGGGTAGAGCTCATCCTGACACTGCTTACAAACAATCTTTTCTTTCCCCCTGCACCTGTTGATGATAAGAAATAACCTTTCCTTTCCTCCTGCACCTATTGATTTCAAAGGGCTTTACAAATACTAGTAAATCTTCAGTTTTCCCCTCTGAAGTAGGGAAGAATTTATTATCACCACTTTGCAAATAGAGAAGCTGAAGCAGAGGTTAAATGCCTTTCTCCTCACTAAAGGATTTTCTGCAGTGGCTACTTTCTTCTCTCTCCAGTGTCCAAATTTTAATCAGTATCAACACCTGACAAAAAAACTAATACTAACTTCCCTTTCCTTTTTCCTGTTAAAAGGACATCACCTAACACTCACTGCTTGCTGGCTGTTTAAAAGAAAACACTTGTCATTTCATGTGTATCCTAGTGTGTCTTCCCAAAACAAAAGTTAACATATATAAGGGAAGGATAATCTTGTGATTAAGTGCTCAATCCTGCAAGGTGCTATCATCCACTCCTAATGACTTCCGTGGGACCTGAAGACACTCAACACCTTGTTGCATCAGACCTTATATGGGAAGATATACATTCTATTTCTGTCATAGACATCCTTATGCAACTATAGGAAAGTCAAAACTGCTTTTTGATTCAATTTCGTAGCTGTAAAAAGGGTATGTTTATATATACGCCTCCATTACAGGAGTGTAGTGAGACTTTCTTTATCTGGCATTTTCAGATCCTTGGACAGACGTGCAAAATTGTTATTTTTATTATTTCAGACAAATAACTAGCTCACATATTAATCAGAAAATTCTAGCTGTACACGATGGACATGAAGAGTTTTTATTAAGATTTTCAGAGGTGGAATAAAATTTGGTGCTGATTTTAGGATTTCCACTTTTCACCAACTTAATTCTTTTTTCTTGAATCTTGCCAGACTAATTCACAGGTTCTGAAAAATATCCTATTATCTTTTTTTGCATCATGTTGTAACATCATGCCATATTGCAATGTAATAATATTTTCTCCCACAGGATAAAATTGCAAGAGTGGCAATCTCAAGACAACTCATTCCTAGAGACTAATTTTTTTCTTGTGCTGCCACTAATTATTTGCTACCCCAGTATGGTAAAATTTTTAATGGGTTTTGTCAGTGATAGGAAGAGTAAAGCAGTGTAACTGATATTTTGTTTCTGTTAGAAGCTCCATAGATGGGAGAGAAGATGCAATGCACTTATATAGTTTTAGGCAGCTGTGGGTTTACTTTTACTTCCCTACATTTCTTATTTAGAATGATCTGTTGGGTTTATACCCTCCATTGTAGTGTCTGTTCACACATCCACATGTTGATGCTGTCTGTATGACTATAGAATAACTACCAGGCTAATAGACTGGGTGTTGTGAGTGGGGATGTTTATAAGGAGATTTAATTCCATCTAGGTAGACTTGTCTGTATATTTCTCTTGCTTGCTCTATCTCAGCAATGGGGAACGTATGCTCCATAGCCAAGGTCACATATACAAAATAAAACCAAACACAATAGGTGCTAGTCTCCTTTGTGTCTGAAGTTACTAGAATCTTTGGTGTCCTGTCCCTCTTGCTAAAAGGTGGTATCTACAGATCTTCTTAGTGTTTTTCAAATACATATTTTTGTAAAAAAGAAAAATTCTGGTAAATCATGCAGCTTGCAGTATGTAACTCCTGAACATAAAGGATGAGCAGAACCTGCAAATGGTCTGGTCCAGCTTACACACAGAAATTATAGCTGGATGAGAAGACATATTAAAGGCTGTCCCAGGAACCCCATCACCAAAAATCTTGTTTGCTGAGGGAGACAGACAGTAAGGCAAGGGCTTTGCAAAATTTGTCATTAGTTTACCGAAGTTCCATGCTGTATTTCATAGCTCTAGCATCGCCATTTGATCAACCTTTTCTCTGCTTTTCCAGCTCCTTCCTAAGCAGTGCATCCTACCAATCACTAAGTGGAAGTACTTTGTGGTAGAGGGATAAATGTCATGTAACAATGGTAATTTAGATGTGAACAAGGAACTTTGTTAGAATAAGAAAAAGATTAACCATAAACTCACTCTGCCTCTCTCTGTCACTGTAAAGCGTTTCCCTAATTTATTTCAAAGCTTCCGTCATACCTTGCTTCCTGTCACAAAATTAAAAAAACGTTCTGACGTTTCACTCCATATATTTTACGGAAATATGCATATGAGTGTGAATATGATGTAACTAGAATATGCTTTATGCAAAACGTCTCTTGTAAGGTGTCATAACCTACTGAATATGTTCCTCCTACTTGTATGCATGTATCATTTTTGTATCTGAAGCTAGAAATATCATGTATAACTCTGAGGTCCTATTGTAATTATGCAAAGTGTGGACCATTAATGGTGGTTTAGAACCTTGATGGCTCCTGTTGACTAAGACAATTGGTTGTAAATGGCTCTGTTTACTTGCAAAGCTTCTGGGGTACATACAGGCCAGCCCCGGAAGAATGGAAAGTAGGGGGTCTCACAGGACATGTGACATTGTCACCTAATACTGAAATCCATCTTAAATCTGGTAATTTTCCATTTAGGAGGAGGGGTAAGAAACCCAGAGACAAGATTCCCGCCTCATGCCAAAGTTAAAAAAGCAGGTGTCCAGTCATGAGAAAGCCCCCGTCTCCCACCTGATGTCTGCTGGAACTAACAAGGACTGTACCAGAGGAAAAGTCTGGGCCCAGACTAGAAAGGCATCTAGTCTGTGAAAGAAGCTTGCTGGAACATCTCTGAGGGTGACATAATACCTGTAATCAGTGACAAAGAGTCCTGTGGCACCTTAAAGACTAACAAAAATATTGAAGCATAAGCTTTTGTGGGCTAATATACCCACTTTATCGGATGCATGCAGTGGAAGTGTTCAGAGGCAGGTATAATGTTTAATGTGCGAATCTATCAGTGTTATAGAAGATGGACAGTTTATGAGTTTACCCTATATAAGCTTTATACAGCATAAAATTGATTGATTTGGGGTTTGGATCTCATTGGAAGCTGGGTATCTGGGTGCTGGAGGTAGGTAATCTCCTGAGTGGTTTTCATTTAACGCCTGCAGTTTTGGGGGCATGGTTCAGACCCTGAGTCTGTGTTGCAGCAGGCTAATGTGTCTGACTTAACAAGACAGGGTTCTAGAGTTTCAAGCTGGCAGGGAAAAAGGGGCTCAGAGGTAATTTCAGCACATCAGGTGACAGTCCCAAGGGGGTCCCTGTAATCAAACCCATCACACATACATCCTCTCTTATGAGGTCTTTAAAATCATTTACCATCAGTGTTATCAGTAGTCTCCTAGAAGTGTCTTTTAGTTCCACTTAGAGATATAATTATATTACTTGCTTTGTAATGTTAGTAGTCCTTCCTTATTCAATATATTTAAAAGCCCCTATTAAAAATGATTTCATCTTTCAAAAATGAAGACTGTCTAGGCTCTGAATTAAACTGTAAATTAAATCCCAAGAGATTTCTTTTACAGGTTAGTACTACTTTCAAGTCTACAAGATTATGTGCACCATCTACTGTCTGGAGTGGGGTATAATGTTTCCTAAAAGACTAAAGATACAAGCTAAAATCAGTATGCTAAATTAATGTTGGCTTACGTTATAAGTCTACAATTTCTAGAGGCGAGGAAATGTTTGATATTGAAAAAGGGAGAAATACATTATCATCAGTTTCCATAAATCTGCTTGCCAAAGGCCCATCAATTTTATGCTTTAGCACAAAGCATTCTGCATACTTTGCCCTCAGGTTTTGCACATTAATTTGTTAGCTCTGTAGGTTCTACACCTTTAAGGATGTGAATGATAACAGGGTGGATAAAAATCAATGATTTTAAAAAAAATCCAATTATTTTATTTAAATCTGAGGGGTTTTTTGAGAAAATGTTTGACGGAAAAACCTATGTAAACATAGATATCTTTGAGCTATAATGTATCTCATCATAGAATAGTGATTATAAATTCTAATTCTATAGTATGAGACAATATAGTCATATAATGTTTAAGAAAAGTTTTGTAAATGAATTCCAACAGTTCATGGATTAGGGACCCAATTTTATGGAGTTCCACTGGCTTCTGCATAGATTATTTAGGTTAATCTTTCTATCTACTCAGTGGGACTCGGTGCTCAGTCTAGAACAGGGGTCTCGAACACACAGCCCACGGGCCGCATGTGGCCCGCCTGGCTCTTTTCTGCAGCCCGCCATGCTCCCCGGGCCCACCCTTCACACCCGCCTCCAACTTGCCTAGAGCAACTGCAGCCCAGCACGAACCAGAAGCAGGAAGCAGCCAAAAGCATGTGGTGCAGCCCCTTGGGGAGGAAGGGAAGCACAGAGCTCTCTTCCAGGCACTGCCTCTCTCCACTCCCATTGGCCGGGAACTGTGAATCACGGCCAATGGGACTTTTGGGGAGGTATCTGGAGGTGTAGCCATGACAACACAGAGTTTCTCTTCCTCCCTCCCTCCCTCCTCCAGGTTCCAGCCGCTTCTCCTAGCTGGGGGAATGGAACAAGGCAGGCAGGCAAGTAGGGAGCTTTTTCTGCCTCCCCCTCCAGCCATCCTGCAGCTCAGCCCCCTGCCCTGAGCTTCATGCTGCACCCTGCGTCTCTGCACCCTGACCCCCTGCCCTGAGTCCCCTGCCACACCCGTCCTCCCGAGTCCCTTGCCACCCCTCCTGCAGCACAGCTCCCTGCCGCATCTTGCGCATCAACTCCCTGCCCTGAACCTTTGCCACACCCCTCCTGCACCCCCTGGGGGTAGGGAGGGGGTGGAGTTGAGGTGAGGGTTTTGGGGAAGGGGTGGAAAGAGGGAGGGCAAGGGCAGGGCTTCATGGAAAGGCGGGGGGCAGGGTGTCTGTGATGCGGCCCTCAGGCTAATGTGCTAGTTCCCGTGCGGCCCTCATGGTCATTTGAGTTTGAGACCCCTGGTCTAGAAGATACCATCAGAGATGCTTAGTTTTGCAGTTCTCAAACTGTGGATTTGCGTCTCCAGAGGTAACATGCTAGTTAACAGCAATTTTTTTAAAAAAAAAGAAAATATAGAGAGAGGTGAGAAATAACAGACCTCAACCCTATTGTCCCTCTGCAAAATTGTGTACACAAAGTCAATCCCTTACCTCTCTCTAAAAGGGCAGTTTCAAAAAGTTCAATGAATAAAAGTTTATTGGGGGCGGAATAGAGCTAGAGGAGAAGTCATCTGGAGATAAAATGTGAGAAGCGAGGGACATATGCTTGTTTTGTTAAAATATTATGTTTGCTGTTGAACAAAAGAATTCAGACTATTTCACGTTGTTTTAGTTAAATAAATCAATGGAAATGTCTGTCTGGTGATGTTCTCCTACTAATACAGTACCGCAAGAAAATCCACCAAATATTAAAGATTAACCTGTTGAATTGGAGATAGTTCACCTCCCAAGGTGTACCTTCTAAAAAATGAAACCTACATCTATCTCTGAGTTGTGAAGAATATGTATTAAGGTTATAACAACCAACAAGAATGCACTTTTATTTAGAAAACCATGATTAGATCAAGTCTTCCTGATTAGTGATTTAAATCAAATTCACCCTGAATGGTAATATGAAAATCACCTTTACAGGAAATGAGCATTTCAGTTAGTGGCCATCTGAGAAATAAGATCAATTTGTGTTTTCAAAATTTTTACACACTGATATAACCACCCATTTGGGCAGAGGTTTTAATATTCCCTTCCCCATCCACCACCTCCACTCTTTCCCCCAATAAGGACATAGGCCTATTTTAAAAGATTCCTAAAAATCACCCAGAACTGAGGCCCTTCCAGGAGTGCAGCTAATGTATTGAAATAATACCAGCTATGAAATGCACAATGATAGTTTTTGGCTTTATGCTCCCAGCACACATAGTAAATGAAAGTAATTGTTATGAAGGAGCACTACACTCCCTCCATATTTAAGGCTAAACTGGGCTTCCCATCATAAACCTGATTTACAGTTTTTAAGATGAGCAACAGTAAGGGCTTGGCTACACATGCAGGTTATACCAAAATAAAGCTTCCCAGAGCGCTCTATCTTACTTCCCATCCACGCTGGCAAGGCACGTAGAAGTGCTCTGACTCCCTGGCTGGAGCGCTCCTGGTACTCTACCTTGGAGAGAAGATTAATGTCTGATGCGCCTAGGGTGACCAGATTGGAAGAGTGAAACACACTGGGCGGCGTGAGCGGGGGGTGGGGATGACGATGACGGACACAACAGGCACAGGTGCACAGCTCTGACCAGAGCCATGAGAGGGGGCGCACAGCCCTAAAAAGCTGAAAGAGGGATTGTAGAAACCACAGGGCCAGGGGTTAAATATACTATTATTTAGTTTATATATTTAATGAAAATAAATAATTTGATAGTGTTATATTGTGTGACAAAGCTCCAAGTCTGTACTTGTGGGTCCTGCGCTTCCTGGCAGATTTAGGGGCCTCAGAAACTCATCTAGGCCCCAGAGTGACCTCCCTTTCTCAGTATAATTGGCAAGAGTCACCACCTAGTGAGTTGCCTTCGTCATAGGCCAGTATGGAAGATGGAAAAAGGGGGGAGCCCGGGCCCGTCCTCTACTCTGGGCTCCAGCCCAGGGACCCTAATAGTATCAGCTAAGATGGCTGACCTTTTATCCACAAAACACAATACAATTCCCTGGGCTACTTCCTCAGAGCAGTCCCTGCTTCTTCAAACTCCACTTCACCCTTACCTCAGGGCCTCCTTCCTTCTGGATGATATGTTGTCCACCACTCAGTCTCACCAACAGCACAACCTCCTTCCACAGTCAGGTGGGTGTGGGTGTCAGGAGCTAACTGGGAGGTTTTTATCTGGTTTCAGCCAGTCCCTGATTGGCTTCAGGTGTCCCAATTAGGCTAGCTGTTTCTACTCCTTTCTAGAAGGTTCTTAATTGGCCCCAGGTGTCTTGATTGGCCTGGAGTAGCCTTTGTTTGGCTATCCAGGGAACAAGGACCTGCACATCCTGAGACTAATATACCTGCCTTCCAGCACTCTCCTATATCCTTCTGGTCTGACTCCGTCACAATTGTTATTTTTATTTTGCGCCCTTCCCTCCCACAGACTTGCAGGGAAGACCTGACAGCCCCGCACACCTTGGTTTACAAGGGGCAGGAGGTCGCACCCTACAAGGCACCTGAGCTTTCAGGGGGAGAGGGCAGCTTTTTTTTCCCTGGTGCACAGAGAATGGCAGCACCAAACTGCCTGTTCCTGCAACTGGCTTCCGCCCTTTGGTCCTCGCCACATCGCGCGCTTACCATATAACCATGCCCCCCAGTTTACCAATTGCGCTTTTGCACGGCTACGCCTTGCAGGGTTTTAAAGCGTGCCTTGTGGGTTTTTTTTTCTGCCGCGTGGTGGGGAAGATAGTGGTGGTGCCAGCTTTGTTGGCGGGCAGCTTTAAGGGCTCTCCCCCACCAGCACCCTCCAACTGGCTAGCACCCCAAAACACAGAAGCCTCTCTCACTCCCCAACCCCCCATCCCCACCTCCCAGACACTCCCCTTCCCTGGCCACACTCACCAGCCTTACTGGGAGGCCTTTGGCTCCTACGGTGAGAACAACAAGGGGAGTCTCCAGACTCTCCAGCCAAAAGCACTAGTTCCATGGCTCCCAGTGGCTGGGAAAAGTGCCAGTGGGAGCCGCTGGAGCCTGGAGCAGGGCTTGCAGTCAGGTAAGCAAGCAAAGCTCCCCCACACCCAACCCAAGAGCCAGAGGGACCTGCTAGGGGCTGAGGTAGGGAGTCCAAGCAGTGCTTACCTAGAGTGACCAGATCATAGCAGTAAAATATCGGAACACATTGGGGTGCTATAGGCCCCGCCCACTGTCCCCCCTGCTCCTCCCAGACTCCACCCTCACCCTGCCCCAGGTCACGCCCTCTTTCCCGCTCAGCCCTGCCATCACACCCCTCTTCACCCCCTAGCCTGTGCAGCAAGGGCCTAACATGTCATATGTGGTTCTTTCTGTCTCATCCTCTCCCCAGGGACAGGATTGTGTGAGCAGTGGAGTATTTTGTATTGTATGCTTGTTGTTTTTGTTTTTTTTATAAATTAAAGAAACAGTTCAGCGAAAGGGAATAAAACCACACCAAGTTTGGGCCCCAAAAGGAACATATTCATCACAGCATACTGGGTGAAGCACACATCACACCACAAGGCTGCAGTGCTTCCAGCAGTTATTGTAAATGCAGTCTGATTCATTAGCACTAGGTGCGGCACATTTCATTAAGAAGTTACATTTCTGTACGACCACTCGTGTTTAGAGGTGAATATCAAAACCGTTCTGACTCTGGCTTTTTTCCTAATAAAATAATTCACTACAGAAGTGCAAAACTAATTCTCCAGAGATTTGAGTGTGTTTTTTTAAACTCAGCAGTTTATAATACATAGAGGATTTAATGTAACTATTCATGGGGAAGGAAGCTGTTGAGTTTTATGGCCTTCTGGGCACACAGTTGGCTAAACATACCCCAGCATAGACCTCCCCTTTAAAAGTACCCTAACTAAGGGTTGACAAGGGATGAACAGCACTTGCTCTCCTTGTAGTAAATGCATCCTCTGTGTTTCTAAATGTCAATTACTTAGCCAGCTCTAGTTTCTTAGGCTACTTTATTTTTTAGTTATTACTCAGAGGAAGGATGGAACCATATGGTTCCCTGGCCCATGTATAGTGCAATTTAAATGAGAATGCTCCTTTGGGTGGTAGTATTTGGAATCTCAGCTTCACAGCCTCAGCAGAGATGCCAAAGTTTGCATTAGCATGGAGAGTGAACTGCTCTAGCCCCTAGAAGTGGTCTCTCCAGAACAGATTTGAGGAACATTAGCAGAGTACTGTATGGGAGCTAACCCTGTCTCTGCCAGTGCTGTACCTGCTCTACAGATAGTTTCTAGGACTGTCAGCTTTTAAAGAAAGTGTTTTCAGCTCCAGTACAATGTAGCAGGCAGAACTGAACCAAGCTCAGCCCAAAGATCAGGCAGACGATTTTATGCATTTATCCATTTATGCAAGTGAACATACCACCTCAGATGGGTTGTTAGGCATGAGGTCTTTGGCCTTGAACTGTAGCCACATGGCAACATTCCAGCAAAACACATGGCTTGTCATAGATTCATAGACTTTAAGGTCAGAAGGGATCATTATGATCATCTGTTCTGACCTCCTGCACAACCCAGGCTACAGAATCTCACCCACCCACTCCTGCAATAAACCTCTCACCTATTGTCTGAGCTATTGAATCCACCAATCACCTACAATTTTGCCACCTCACTGTTTACCTTTTCTTCCTGATTATTTCTGAGTATGCTGAATAGGACTGGTCTCAATACAGACTCATGGGGGACACCACTATTTACCTCTCCCCATTTTGAAAAAAAGTTAGGAATAAAAAAAATACACAGGACCAGCTCCACAGATGATGTAAATCAATATAGCTCTCTTGACACCAATTTACCTTATAGTTCAAACCACTTTACAAAGACACACAAAAAAATGTTGTTAATTTACAATTAGGATTGCTTAAATTTCCTAGCAATGCAATCACTTGAAATCCCAGAAATCACCAATTAAGCCAAAATTCAATTCCATGCTACCCTCAGTTCTAAGGGGCTTCCTCACAAACATTGTAACATCCTCTTCTCCCTCCCAGCACATCACAAGGAACTCCCCTTCAAGTCCAGCAAACACCCAATCACCCACCCATGCCAGCTAAGCGTGCCTAGCCCCCACCGTGGGCACGGGAACTGAGGAGCCCACTAGCTCTGGGGGGTTCTGTTCGGGGCAGTGCCGGGGGGGGGAGACAGGGCTCCCCAGCAGAGACTGGACCTGACCCCATCCATGCAGCCCTTGGCTAGATGTCAGTTCCAGCCCACGGAACCCCCCGGCCCAGGCTCGAGTCCCTGCGCCGCGCAAACACCCGCGGCTGTTGCATCAGGCGTGGGGCGCTGCACGGAGCCCCAGCCAGGACTCGGGGGGTCCTGTGCCGGGCACAGGCTGGCTGGCACCCAGGAGCAACCCGCACCATCTATCCAGCCAGCACCCCACTCAGCAGGGCAACTCCCTGGCAGCCCTCATCCCTGCGCCCCGCACCTGGATCTCTGCCAACAGCTGCTCCCGGCTCAGGCTGAGTTTGTCAAGTGCTTGGATGCCACCAGCCTGGAGCAACTGCTTGCAGCAGGGATCCAGGCTGTCGCTGAGCAGCACCTTGCTCAGTGTGGTGCTGGAGCAAGGAAGCATCCGGTGGGCCGGGGCCTGGTTGCGGAGCAGTGGGGGGGAGGGGCGCGGGACGCGGCCGGAGCCAGGTTGTGCGCAAGGCGGCCAGGGGCTTTCTGCCCGCAGCCAGCGCCTGCAAGCCACGCCCCTGTAGCATGTGGCAGTGCAAAAACTTCCTTGCTGCCTCTGTGCCTGCCTGGGGCAGTTCCTGCCGGGAGCTGCCCTAGGCAGAAGCAGTGAGTAGAGCGCTGGCACCTGACTGCCGGCAGCTGCGGTCCTCTCGGTACCGATATCGGGACAAAGGACTGATCTCAGGTCGGGACGCGGGACAAGTTCCCTAAAATTGTGACTGTCCTGATAAAATCGGGACGTCTGGTCACCCTATGCTTACCTAGGGCAGCCCTGTCCTCCTGTCCCAGGAAGTATCTGGCAGGCAGGTCCCTCTGGCTCCCGGGGTCAGGTCAGGACTGGGTCAGGGGGTGGCTGGGGCCAAGAAGCATCGGCAGGGGGGTCAGGGGCAGCAGGAGCAGAGTTGTGGGGGGGGGGCTCTCTGCCCCCTCTGCAAGCAGCCCTGCCCCTGCGGCATGCTTCATCGCAGAGACCTTTCCTGCTGGGAGGGACCTGGCCGTTTAGAATCTGCCTGGGGCAGTGGGGCGTGCAGCTGTGCTGCTGATGAGGTGAGAAGGGCCGGAGCCAGGTTGGGGCAGAGTGGGGAAAGCCAGGGGCTCTCTGCTCCTGCCCTCCTCTGCCGGCGCCTATGCAAGCAGCCCCCACCCTGCAGCCCCTGCAGCATGCACCTGCAGAGAGAGACCTGACCTGGCTGCCCTGACTTTCTCTCTGCCTGGACCAAAGGGGTGCAGTGGGGTCGATCGCTGATGAGGGGCTGGAGGCAGGGGGGTGGCCAGGGCTCTCTGCCGGCAGAGAGACCTGGCTGCCCTGACTCTGCCTGGGGCAGTCACGGACTTCTCAGCTGCCCTGCCGGCTCGGAAGCAGTGGGAGAGTGGTGCAAAGTCCCGAATATCAGGACAAAGGGCATCCCGACCATACTTTGGTCGGGACATGGGACAAGTCCCCTAAAATCGGGACTCTCCTGTAAAAATTGGGACGTCTGGTCACCCTCAATGCACCCCCAGTGGAGCACCACAGCGTCAGTGTGAACAAGGAGTTAAGTTACTGTGCTCTGACTGACCTCCGATAACCTCCCATAATCCCCTTAGGTCAAGTGGCCTCTCTTTTTGTTGTGAAATTGGCTATAGGAATGCAGAAATGCCTTTTCAAAGCTCAGCTTCTGACAACAGCTGTTATCTAATCTGAGACAAAAGAAACAGTAAATGTTTGCTTTGAGTGAGGGGAGGAAGGCGTAGAGGGTCCTGAATTTACAAGACAGCATGCTGACACACTCAGCATCCCAAACACCTTTCTTTCCCCCCATACACACACAACACTCCCTGTCACACCCCACCCCCTGCATTTGAAAAGCACGTTGCAGCCACTTGAACCCTGGGATAGCTATGCATAATGCACCGCTTCCAATGCAGCTGCAAGTGCTGCAAATGTGGCCAGGCCAGTGCGCTTGCAGCTGTCAGCATGGACAGACTGCAGCGCTTTCCCTAGTGCGCTCTCCAAAGGCTGGTTTAACCCAAAGCGCTCTACAGCTGCACGTGTAGCCAAGCCCTCAATAAGGAAGATACATTTTTGTGTCTGCTCAAAGAGCAAAGGACTTCAAGTTGCTACACTGTTGACACTAACCTTATTCTTATTCAGTCCAACTGGCAGTGAGGCTACAAGGATTGAGTGTACAGCCTAACCATTTGCCATTCATATGCAGATGGTTTTACAATGTACAACCACCATATTACAGAAGCGATAGTTCAGAGGAAGAATATCTTCAAGGGTGAGATTTTCAAAAGCGCTGTTTGGTCCATTTCTTTTTCCACTGAAGCCAATGGCCAACAATCAAATTTCCAGTGATTTCAACTGCAGCAGAAGTAGGCCACCACTGAGCACTTTTGAAAATCCCGTTCTATAAAACATGTAATAAATGCATCTTTCATAATAAAACCAGAGTTGAAGAAACCTGTTGGCTCAACACCACCACCAATCCACTAATATTTGGGAATTTTACACAAGACCCCTTTCAATGGAAATTTGGTAAATTGTTTGTGTGTGGATTGTACCAGCAGAAAACATGAACAGGCTCAAAATAATTATCCCAGGACCTGAGGGATCCCTTGCTTCATTCCTACACCTACCTGCAATCCTCCTCCTTTCTCTGAGATGTTGCTGCATCATGGACCCCAGAGAAGCCAGAGATGTGAAAATCACCCACTGCTGCCAGCCACTAGTGCTCCTGGCCCTCTGGTGTAGTCTGTGTTGGCTCACGTCCTGCTTCTACAGGTGCCACTGCTCCATGGCCAGATCGAGCTCAAGTTTTCTCTGTCACACCCACTACTGAAACACAAAAATACTACTTTGTTACCAAGGTCAAATTAACTATGGGTTCTATTCAGAATGCTATGTGCCATGAATGGTATTTGTATGATGTCAACGTGTACTCCTGTAGCATTTAATCATCAGCCAAACCATTTGTAGGTGCAAATCTCTGTGGGTGAGATTGTGGCCTGTGTTGTGCAGGTCAGACTGGATGATCATAATGGTCCCCTCTGACCTTAAAAGACTATGAGGCTATGAGGTACAGCACCACTGAAGTCAATGAAGTTACATAGATTTACCCTCAGGATTTGTCCCTGTGAATCCACATATTGAGATAAATTGTCTTTAGAATCACACTGCATAGCTGATTTCTGCAGTAATTTACATGACTATTACATAAGCTGAAATCAATCTCCTTTCATATGTTCTAGTCTCATCATATTTCTGCTATGCTTGCTTTCCCACTTGTTTTTTTCCTTTCACAAAAGCTCATGTACATTATTCGGTGCGGGGGAGGGGAGAGAACACAACTGGTCACTAGAAGTAAGTGGCACATAACTTCTGAACTTGTTTCTGTAGGAAAAAGCAAACAGACTGAGCACAACTCAAACATACATATTTAATATGAAGAGCAAGTGTCATCTCTGCAGTATTATTACATAACCAAAGACTATACCAATGTGTGGGCAAAACAGGGTTGTGCCACTGACATTTTACCTTTGTGCAGCACTGCTGTACAGGAATTGGTTGTCTTCCTCCATTTCAGAGGCAATTACACATTTGAGTGATGCTGTATATATCATTTATGGAATGCTCATACATTTAGATTGTCATAGCCTAAAAATCAGAATACTGAATTAGTTATGATGCACTTTCAAATCTTGGATTCCCCATGGAGATTGTCACAAGATTACTAATTCCAATAGCAATTCTGTAATGTGGATATGCGTCCACTAATCCACTCATTTCACATAAACCACTGGGCAGATTATAATGACTTTCATGCACTGCTAACCTGGGACAAAAAATCAAGCCAGACTTCCCATCCTGAGACATGAGCACCCAAAACTAGAACTTAACTGGACTTGTGTATGTTCAGCATCTCTCAGAATATGATTCACAGTGGTGCAAGTTATACTGTCGCATTTCCAAGAGATAACCACCTGTCGCTATTTCAGCATAACCAGAACTGTGAGTGTGCTCTCAAATGAAAGTGTCATTTTATTGATACTTCCCAGCAGGCCTTTCAGTCTGAGATTAAAACACAGGAAATGTGATTCTCCATAAGAATACATGGGAAAAAGAGGAGACTTTGAAAGTTGTAAGATTAAAAAAAAAAAAAGGCCTTTTATTTTTAAATTAAAGGTGGCTACATTGTAGAACCAATACCCTTTCTTAACTGTTTTGCTGCCTCAGTGCTTCGCATGATTTAGCTAGGAATACAGACAAGAATAAATCAGAGCAGGGGTTATAGCAAAGGTTAATGATTTTAAATGAACTGGTACTGGTCAATTTGCCCTTGTCTCTGCTTATACCTCAACTGCACTCAGCACCAATGCAAATAACAGATTGCTGACAACCAATTACTAAAATGATAGTACAGACCAGGCCAAAGAAATAAAGGTAACAATCAAACTGTTTAACCACGAAATAATTGTAAAAATAAATTGGCCCACTGAGCATAAAAAATAAACTTGTGAAGATCACAGCTTTTTATTCAATTGCTAATTATTGTTTACTAGACTTAAGATTTTTTCTTGTTAATGATTCATTCCCTTGTATAATTAGATTATCTAATTCTTATCTCATCTACAATTTTCCAAAGTATCAGAGGAAAAGTGGGAGTAAAGCACAGCACCACTAGAGGAATTACCATGGCAGGTACCTAATTCTACAGCTCATCACAGTTATTGGACCAAATAAACAGGCAACAAACTAGGTAAAGAAGATGGCAATGGTAGCTGCAAGGATGTCACTCCCCAATTCCCTCTCCACACAGAATCTTTTTGCAGACGCTGCCAAGTCTCTTCCCAATTGCCAAATCCTTTGGCCCCCTCTGTAAAGTCCTACCCCAACCTGATTCCCACCCCATCATCCATATTTCACTCCTTTCCCTCACAACTTTTTCTGTTTCTCAGTGAATAACACCATATAGGGAAAGTTACAGTAAGAGACAGTGATACAGGGAATAGCTTCTGTACACAAGAGTGAGTGTTCAGAGTTATTTTTAGAGAGGTGTACAATTAAAGAGGTGGTTGAATGTTCTGTTAAAAAAAAAAACTAGTACTTTCTACATTAATAAGTACTTAAACACCCACAGTGTTCTATTTAGAAATAGAACTATCTTCAGTTCACAAATTGCAGAGAGAATCATTTAAGTTTTATGCTTTTCTTAACTCCAGCACGAATGCCAGACAGTTCACCACCATATCTTTGCTCTTCTTTTCGAGCCTCACGAACTTGGCCCTTTCTACGAATCTTAGCACGTCTGAATTTCTCACGATGCTTGACTCTTGGGTTACGATCAATCTTCTTCCTTTTGGGTGTAAGGCCTTTATTCTTGGCAATCTGATATGTTATACCTCTCTTTTTATTTGGATCTTCTTCGAGAACCAAGTCCTCTTCTATAGCATTCTGATCTTCTTTTCTCTTCCTCTTCTGTTTCATCTTCTCCTCCATCTCCCTGTAAAATTTCAAGGCAGCCTCTTCATCTAAGTCTGAATCATCTCTTGGTTCTTTAAAAGCAGCCTCAACATTAGAGATCTTAGGAACAGATTTTGGTTTATTTTTATTAACAGTTGTCTGAAGAAGCATCATGGGTTTTTTCTTTCCTCTTCCATCATTTCTTTCATTACTGTGGAGCTCATTAAGGAGCCATTGGACTTCTGATGATAACTTTTCATCCACAATCCCCAAATCATTTATTAAATTTCTGTAAGTAACCAGTCTTTCAATAACAGGGTGGCCCTGAACTGGAATCCTCTTTGATTTCAGAACCAAGTAGAAGCTGATATTGGTGCAATAATTGAAATAGAGATGATACTTGGTCTGCAGATAACGGCTTCCTTTTCCTTTCGGGATGATCCCATTCCTGACCATGTGCATGAGTGGATCCAGTTCATCCTTGAGCTCTGTTAACTTGGCTTCAAAGTCTTGAATCAGCTGCAGCAGCTCGGGTGACTCTTGCTTCAGTAGCTTCAGTTGCTCCTTTCTGGAAAGCATCTCCAAATCCTTGGCGATCTTTGGCCCCATCTCCAACTGCTGCGTGCTGCGCTGTGCATCCACGTAGGCCTGCACCAGGTCCAGCCCGTAGTCATCTTCCCCCAAAGCCTGCGCCAGACGCTTCTGGATAGCTTGAGCCTCCTGCTCCTCTTCCAGGTCCTCGGCCTCGGCCTCCTCGCGGCTCCGCTTGTTTTTCGAGTGGGCAGCAGTCCCATAGTCCGTGTCGTAATAGACACGCTTGCGTTGTCCCCAGGAGAGCTCGTGGGGGAGGCCAGAGTTCGTGAATGACTCCTCCAGGTCACTGTGCATAGACAGGTCCCCATCCTCCATCTCCTCCTCTTCCTCGCGCCCCGGCTCCTCTTCCTCGTTCTCCTCCGGCAGCTCCAGGCCCAGCACCTCCTCCTCACTCTCCTCCTCCTCCTCCTCCTCGCTCCCCAGCGCCCCCATCACCGCCTCGAATTGCGCCTCGTGGAAATCGTCCACTTCGTCCGTGAAGATTTGCGAGACCAGCGGGCCCGGATCGGGCCCGGCGGGCTCCTCCCTGGCATCCTCCTCCGCCTTCGGCAGCCTCCGGCGGGGAGCGGCCCGGCGCGACCGACCCATGCTGCGGGCGTCCCGTGTGTGTGCGGTCACGGCGCTTCTCCTTCCCACTTCCGGCTCCGCCGCAGCGTGCGCACCGCCATTCCCTTCCCCACTTCCAGTTCCGGCACAGCGTGAGCTACCGCCATTCCCCTCCCAACTTCCGACTGCCGACCCTGAGCCAAAGCGATTACCGTCGTCACCACTCGCGTTCTTCCAGCCCCTTCCGGTAGTGCGGCGAGTGCCTCAGTCATGCCTTTCCTCTCTTCCGGTCGCTACTGTTGCGCCTGCGCGATCTCGTTCTCTGCTTCCGGCTGCGCTGTAGCCACGAGGAGCCAGTAGCTGTGGGTGACAGTGTGGTCCCTTTAACCCCCGGAGAGCGTCGCCTGGGAGACGGGCCTGGCCACGACGGCCACCCCAGAGTGACTCCTGCAGGCCCCCACTCCCCTCCTAAGGCCCCCGCGACTCCTGTGACTCCAGCAGCACTGGCTGGTGGGGTTTTCCAGTCAGCACCAGGTGTCACGGCCCCCAAGGTCAGTCCTCAGCCTATAGCCGGCTCTGGTAAAATGGAAGTATCAGGTGGCGCCCACCCGGGTGTTAAGAGGCTGGTTTCAATAGAGGTAAGCCGAAGGGATTGTGCTAACTCCATGGAAAAACGCACCCTTGTTGCCTGTGAAGATGCCTTTTGAATATGGAAGATTTAAAAAGGCCAGAGCCCTTTGTCACCTTCCTACCCATTTCTTAGCCCGTTCAGAGCTTGCTAACAAAATGCAACAGCAAAAGAAGCGGAGAAAGCCTGGTTCAGTGGATAGGGTACAGGACTGGGGGCAGGGCGGATAAAAATCAATGACTTTAAAAAAGAACATTGTTTTTATTTAAATAGTTTTTTCCTCAAAAAACATTTTAGCAAAAAAATCTGATCTTTGAGCTATAATGTATCTTAATTAAAACTATCATCATGGAATAGTGATTATAAATTCTAGTTCTATAGTATGAGACAATATAGTCATATAATGTTTAAGAAAAGTTTTGTAAATGAATTCCAATAGTTATGGATTAGGGACCAGTTTTATGGGATTGAGGAGTTGGCAACCTTTGAGAAGTAGTGTGCCGAGTCTTCATTAATTTAAGGTTTTGCATGCCAGTAGTACATTTTACAGTTATAGGGGCCAACGGAGGGAACTCCAGACTTGCGGGGTGAGGGGAGGAGGCAGATGGGAAGGGGTAGAAGGGAGTGGGGAAGGCGATGGAGCAGATGGGAATGGTTGTGAGGGGGCAAACATGACACAGGTATAAGGAAGTGGGGGAGGCAGTATGAGGAGCCAACAGGAAGGAGGGGTAAAAGGGAGAGGATGTGGAGGCGGATGGGAAGGGGCGAGGTAGTGGGGCAGATGGGAAGGGATACAATGTGGGGTAGCAGGGAGTGAGGGAGGCGGTGGGGCAGACAGGAAGACGGTGTTGAAAGGAGAGGGTGTCCGAGGCAGATGAGGCGGGGTGAGGTGCAGATGGGAACGGAAGATGGGGAGGCAGTGGGGCAGACAGGAAGGGGGTGGAAGAGAGGCAGTATAGTGAGTAGATGGGAAGGGAGTGGAAAGGTGGTGTGGGAGGTAGACAGGAAGGGGTAAGGGAGTGGGGGTGTCAATAGGAAGGGAGTGGGGAAGAGGCGGGCGGGGGGGTTGCAAGGATTCAGTGGGGAGTGAGGGGTGGGTTTTCGGGGACAGGATGCTGCTCCTCTCGTGTACAGGAGGACCTGCGGATGTAGCTGAGAAGTGATGGAAGCAGGTTTCTTCTGGCCCCAAAGGGCTGGACCTGAAGTGCAGCTGAAAGGACGGGCATTCCGGCAGGCCCTTCTCCCACATTTTGTTGGTGGCGGAGGGGGGAATCGCCGCTTTCCCTGCACATGGCTCTGCGCCGCTGTAATTCTGCACGCCCCCTCCCCCACCCCACTGTTCCCGAGCACCGCACTGACACCCTCCTATAGAGGCGGCAGGCAGATCGAGCAGGTGGGAAACCCAGCAGCAGTCCCCTCCACTGTGCTCCCCCCGTGGCATGGAGGCATTGTCAGCAGCTCTGGGTGGCTTGTGGAGGGCTTTGGTGATGGCGGCGGCAGCCTGCAAAGAGCTGCTCGCGCCGCTGCACACGTGCTCCTTCCTGCGGGGGAGGCGGCGGACAATGCCAGGGAGGTTCTGTCCTCCCATGGCCCTAGCTCTGAACATCACCCTGCATCCCCTCCTGCCCCGAGGCGGAGGTGCCCCCGGGCTTGATCCAGCGGGCGGGGGATTGGGTCCTGCTGGATATGCAGGCTCAGTACTGTGCTCCCCAGGACAGAAGAGGGTGTGCCGCTGCCAATCTGGGGTTCCCAACACTGGCTCCTGTCAGCCGGAGACCCGGCCAATGACCCTGGCTGCCGGGTCAGCCGGCTGCGTGCCACTGAAAAGTAGCATGCGTGCTGCAGGTTGCCGACCCCTGCTATAGATTAATCTTTCTGTCTACCCAATGGGGCTCAGTGCTCAGTCTAGAAGATACCATCAGAGAAGCTTAGTTTTGCAGTTTTCAAACTGTGGATTTGTGTCTCCAAAGATAACATGCTTATTAACCGCAAAAATGTTTTAAATAAATAAATAAATAATATATAGAGGTGAGAAATAACAGACCTCAACCCTATTGTCCCTCTGCAAATTTGTGTACATGGAGTCACTCCCTTGAGTCTCGCTAAAAGAGCAAAGTTTCAAAAAGTTCAGTGTTGGGGTCAGAATAGATCTGGACAAGAAGAAGAAGAAGTCTGGAGATAAATGTGAGAAGGGAGGGACAGGCAGTAGAAACAAAAGTGAAACTGTTTGAGCAGCATATTCAAGAAGGCTTGAAGTCTTTCTGAGTGTAACCTTCATTGATATGAGATCTAGCATACCATTTTCTCACTAAAGGGGAAAACTTTTAATGGTAGCAGGCCATAAAAGAGACCCAGCTTGGGCATAAGAACCATTCAATAAATGTGTGTTTGCTGATGATGTTTTTAAAGACAGTCACACCAGTGAACTGGTGGAAGTCACTTTAGCACTTGGATTCAGAGACTGTTGAAGTGATAATTTCACTTTTAACAGCAGTAGTTTTTTCTGCCAGTGTAGAAAGAATATTTTCTTCATTTGGACTAATTCATTCCAAATTGAGAAATCGTTTGGGACCCGAAAAAGCAGGAAAGCTTGTTTTTCTTTTCCAGATTATGAACAAACAGGAAAATGAAGGTGAAGACAACTCAGAGCTTATCTACACTACTGTGCAGGGTCAATCTAAGATACGCACTTCAGCTATGTGAATAGCGTAGCTGAAGTTGACGTACTTAGATCGACTTACCACAGTGTCTTCACTGTGGTAAGTCGACAGCTGATGCTCTCCTATCGACTCCGCTTGCGCTCCTCGTTCTGGTGGAGTACTGCAGTTGACAGGAGGTTGCTCAGTGGTCAACTTAAATTGACCCCCACTGGATTGATCACTGCCCGCTGATCCGGTGGGTAGTGTAGACAAGCCCTGAATTAGCTGCAGAAGCCAATATTTTAAGTTGGTCATGTTGACCTGGCTGACATTAAATTTGTTTTGTTTTTTAAATATATCATTTAAATATTTTAGTTAAAAACAGATTTAAGAACAAATCTGATTTTAAAAAACTTGAATGTTTAACTAAATTCAAAAATTCATATGCTTGTTTTATTAAAATATTATATGTTTTCTGTTGAAGGAAAAAAATCCAGAATACTTAAGGTTGTTGTCTTAGTTAAATAAAACAATTTAAATGTCTGTCTGGTGATGTTCTCCTCCTAATACAGTATGGCAAGAAAATCCTCCAAATATTAATGATTAACCTGTTGAATTGGAGATAGTTCACCTCTCAATAACTTCATAAATACCTGCTTCAATTACCGTTGGTAAATGAAATAACCAAACTATTTTTCTGATATATATATCAGATATATAATATCATTTTCTGATATAGCTGTAAAACTAATCTGAAAAGTTTTCAAAATAAATCACTGTTTAAAAATGTATAGTGTGTACCTTCTAAAAATGAAACCTACATCTACTTTGAGTTGTGAACAATATGTATTAGGATTATAACAACTAACAAGAATGCTCTTGTATGTAGAAATCCAAGATTAAATCGAGTCTTCCTGACTAGTGATGTAAATCAAATTGATTTAAATCAAATTCACCCTGACTGGGAGTCAGGAGGCCTGGATTTTATTCCCTGCCCTGCTATTGAATGTGTGATGTTGGATAAATCAATCCAGACCTAGCCACAGCTGTAAAATAAAAATAACACTTGCACATCTTTGTGTAGTGCTTTGAGATGTACAGACCTAGTAGGAGTCCTAAGTATTATAATTAATAACAAAAGATCTCATACTAGAAATAGAGTTTGTGTATTTCCAGATTTGGTCAGGGTGGCTCAATCAGAAAAGAATGCTGGAGAACACTGCCTTCAATGAGATTACCTGGGGGATAAATTTGGCCCAGTGGGGGGATTTCTGTCCTTATTAACACTGTGCTACTCCAATAAGGTGCATGGATGTGAGAGAATAAATTCAGACATCTTCAATATGTAATAATGAGACTAAAATACCCTAAGAAAAAGCAAAAAATGAGACGTAACATGGTGCCAAAAAAACCCAACAAAACCCAATGTAATAACGTAAACTCAATGATAGGCAACAACTTCTCTCGGCGCTGATGTGTGCTCACACTCCCCATGGCCCTGCCCCAACTCCACCCCTTCTCTGCCCCTCATTCCTCACCTCTATTCCAATGCCTTCCCCAAAGTTCCTGCCCCAACTCCACACCCTCCCTGCCCCATTGAACCCCTTCCCCAAATCCCTGCCCTGGCCCTGTCTCCTCCCCTGTCTGAGTGTGCAAGTTTTGCATTCATGTGTCATGTAACTGCAAGTGTAGTGATTGCAGCTACATATATGTGCATAAGTTACACACACAGTATTCAAGACCATATTTTAAACATACAACTCTATAGTTGCATATTAAAGAAGGTTCCAGAGATTGTAAACGCTTAGGGCAGGGACATTCTTTTTGTTCTTTGTTTGTACAGCACCTACCACAACAGGTCCTGGCTCCTGACTGGGGCTCCCAAGCATTACCACAATATAAACAATAAGCTGTATTTTCTTAAGGCAGAATCCAAGACACAAACTCTAAGAAAGCATTGTGAAATGCTGATTGTCCAGGTAAGGTTTTATAATGTCTTGAAATTAAAGTTCATCTCTGCTGGATGAGTAGTAACTAGATCAGGTACATGATCAGTTTGTTCTGGAGTGCAAATGACACTATTATTATGAAAGGAATCCTAATCAGAAAGACTGACCTAAAAAGGTTCAATTGTGGTTAGAGCTGGCAGCTCTGTGCTGTTATTAGACTAGCATTTCTCAGATCCCGCCAGGGGTCCGTAATGAATGTGCCACGTGGAGGGGGATTTCTGAAGAGGAAATGAGCTCCTCACCCCATTGGTGTTAAAAGTACATGCTCATTTTTTAGATGCCTTTTGATAACAACCACTGCAATACCTCTCTGGGATTTAGCCTAACAGAAAGAGGAAGATCTGAAGTGCACCTGGCATCTGACCATGTGTTAACTGAAAACTACTCACTACCAGGTTCCCTGTAACCAGATTGCCAATGTGTCTCACACTCTCTAGAAGACCACAGAGGAAGGACAAGACAATACTTGAAAAACTATCTGGACATATCAGAGGGACAAAACAAGAACTGTCCTGACCTCTTACCCTTTACAAAGACCCCACCATTTACATGTAAATGCCTCTTACAATAGACATGAGTGCTCCCTGCAATTCAAGTTTTCCTTTTTATGTTTTTTTCTGTATGTATGTGCACCTTCATAGGTCTCTCTCTTGGGTAGTAGGTTTTGTTCTTTGGGGCACGGATTGTGCCTTCATTTATATGTGTACAGCCTTTAGCCCGCTGTAGGTACTCCTGGAAACAAGAAGCAACTATTACATGAAGTTGACCTCTTATGAATTTTTATTTTCTCAAATTGTCACATACCTAACATTTTGTTGCTTATCTTTGCTAAATGCTCTAAGCTATGGAGAAATTAGGACTGGCCATTGTCAAAGGTGCCTTAATGCATTATGGGCCTGCCTTGCATCTTATTGCACATGGGTGTAAGTCAGGAGTACCTCCATGGAAGTCAATGGAAGCATGTCAATGCATGATAAAACTTGTGCGAGAGAAGAATGGTGCATGTTGGATTTCCTGCAGCACTGCACAAGGAAATATATATATTAGTCATATAAAGCTTTTATTTTTATCGTAGCATCCACTACATGCTAAGTGGTTTCCAAACATTCAAAAAGGGGCAGTCCTTCCCCAAGGTGCTCACAATCTAAAAGGGGACAGAGATAAGGAGACAGAGGCTGGGGAAGGGGAATCATAAAGAGAGAATGTATATTCAAATCCACTGCAAGCAGTATAGAGCCTTAAAGGTAGGCAGGATTGGATCCTTGCAGATGAGCTGAGGGAGGGATTCTGCATGAAAGGAGATGCAGAGAGGATCCTGTGAGTAGCTGATGTAGGGAGACAGGAGCCAAGTGCAAGTCAGGAAGCAGTGTCCTGAAGAGCATCCCTCTGTACCTCACTTCTTTTTTACTGCACCAAGCACAGAGGGCCGGCACCAGACGAGGAAGCATGTGCCAGGAGCAGCATTCCGTCCATTCTTTGGGTGGCACAATCCGGCTGCCCCCCTCCCCTTATTTTTTTCTGCTTGAGGCGGCAAAAAAGCTAGAGCTGGCCCTGCACACAATCCTTCACTGACTGAAAACTCATTAGTGGAGGTTTTCGGAAACCTCCTTATTCTGGGGACGTAATGGAGATGTAAGTGGTGCTTTGTGCTACCTGTGCACAGAGGTGAATTTAACCCTCCATCCCCTACTGAAATGTTCTGGGGGAACAGCACAGCACTTGGCAAAGAAAGCACAGCAATGCTACACAGCAGTGTAGGACAGAAGAGACGTACTGCATCCAGTAGAAATGGCAGAGATTGGTTAGGAGGATACCTATAAGGCAAGTAACTGTGGGCTGGACTTTGGCCAAAAAAATCCCTACTTTTGTGAAAGTGCCATGGGACATTTATTGTCATGAGAGATCGGAATCTCCATTTTACCTCTCATCTGAAAGAAAGCAGCTCCATCAGGAGAGCACCTCATCCCTATGCAGGACCAAGTTCTGCCAGCACCTGTTACTGTACCTCTGCAACACTGATACTTCCTCTCTGGTGCTGGAGGTCTCATCCTAATGCTGTCCAGACCCAGCAGTGCTTAGCTTATGAGAGCCAGTGAGATCATAGCCTGCCAGGGGATGCCTACAGAGCTACTGGAACAAATTAATACCTGGAAAGGGGAGCACGGATCAACATTCATGTCACACTCCCCCTCAGTACCGGTCCCAGGCTGGGAAAGCTAATGATCCATCCAGTGGACCAAATTCAGTGATGATGAGTCCTGGTCATGAGCCCCCTGACATACATTGCACATTTGCTAGAGGAATACCTAGAATAACCGACTTCAGCAGTTATGCCACATTAGGCCTGTTGTTTGTATTATGTAATTTACAAAACAACAGTGTCTAATATCTCGTGTAACTGGGTAATGCAATGGCCTAATGTGGCGTTCTATGGGTAGTGCCCAGACCTCTTCAGTAGTCTACTGCTTGAACACATTCTGTTTTTGGGACTGGCTATTCAGGGCCAGATATTCAGTGGGTGTAAACTGGCATAGCTCCAGTGAAGTCTATGCAGCTATGCTGATTAACATCAAGGAAGGATGTGGCCCTTAGCCTCTGCGATTTTTAAGCCATCTTTGTTTTCCTTCTTGTCTACATGAATGTTTCCTTTTATAATTTCCACTCTCAGTCACGAGAGGCACCTAATCTACTCTCCCAGCCTTGCAAAGGGGGAAGGGGAGGAAATCAAACACAAGCTGACTAAAGTAATCCTGTCATTAACAAATGCAGAAAGGCATGTCAGATGGCGGAATGAGTCCTAGTAAATTATGGCTGATGCACTCAGAAACACTGATCTGGCAAGTTAAGTTGACTTATACCACACCCAGCAACAGTTCGATGTGAAACAAGCACAGGTGCTAGTTTGTTTAAAAACCAAACCACGGAACAGGTGCAGCTTTTCTTACGAATATAAATATTTAACCACAGGGGGATAAACAAGAGACCTGTCAAACTAACATTAAAGTTGACTTAGATGGCAAGAAGATTCAGTAATAAAGATTTAAGGCTAAAAATTCAGGTTGACACTCCAGCCTTCACTCCGCAGTTATCTACACAAACATTTAACGGAGAGTAAATCTAACCCACAGCAGCTGCCACTGACTGATTGTCTGTGTGGACCCTGCTGACATGTGCTAACACTTCCGTAGTAGATTTTGATCTAGCTCTGTTTCAAAGTGAGGTAGATCAACATGCACTAAGGCGCTGCAGTGCACGGCAGCGGGGTCTGTACAGACAGTAGATTTACACCCCACTTTGCCACAAGCTAAATGTTCCCATCATCATCTTACATTTAATGACCATAATGGCTGCTAGTAGTTACAGCTGCAAAACAGTTTCTGTTCTCATCCTTTTTTCACATGCTCGCCTTCCCAAGTAAGGGTTGGGAAGCATCTCAGGGGTGCAGTTGCGATGTGGTCCTCTTGCCTGGAGTGGGGAGGAGGTTGCAGCACCATGAACTGAGGTGTTGCTTATTTCCTCTCTTGCACCAGGCCAGCTCCCTGGCTGGCACATCAAGGGGCATGGAGCCAAGGCTCTGACCTCTCTCCAACCCACCCCCTCCTGCCCACTAACATACAGGGTGGGGTGGAGGAACAGCTGCTGAACAGTCCCTGCTTTCACCATGCCCATGCCAGTGCCATGATCAGTGTGGGTCCCATGTGCCTGTGCGTGGGCCTGGGGACTTCCTTTTACAGCCTGCATAGGACCAAGGCCCTACAGGCTTTCAAGCAAAAAAAACCTGTGAGCCTGAGCCTTCTGTCACCGAAGTCAGAGGCAAAGCGGGGGTAAAGTCTGACTGCGTTGACGCTAATGGCAAAACTCTTATTGACTTCAATGATGAGGATGGATCAATGGGCAGGGGCCTGGATTTCACTTTCTAACTTTAGTGGGAGCAAGATCAGGCCCTATATAGTCCACATTGCAATGCTACCAATTCCAGGAACTCAAAAATCGCGAGTCAGGCTTCTAAAATCTTGAGGTTTTTTTAAAAAAATAAATCAATAAAGATCGGGTCCATTTTCTGTGCCTTTTTGCTCCATAAGCCTTTAGGGCTCACGTTTTAAAGGTTTTTGCTGCAAACTTGAAGGCTGGAAACTTTAATTAAAAAAAAAAATTAAAGATGGGAATCTCCTATAACCACATGCCTCACTTCAGAAGCAAAGCTGTTAGGATACCAGTAAATACTTAAAAAGTAAAGTGCCTGGCATGCAGATGAAGCAGTCTAATCCCAAAATAAGGATCCAATCTGAGTGCACAGGGGAGGAGAGGAGATAGTATGAGTGCAGTCAAGATTAGGCTCGCAAGAATGTAATTTGCCACAGTGCATAAAATAAGTGTCCTAAATCCATCTTTAGGCTCCTAAATGTAAGTGGCCTGATTTCCAGGGTTGCTGCCTTCTGAGCTCAACAGGATTACCCAGGATGTAAATCAGCACCTAATTTTGCCCTTGGGGACTACATAGTTCTAAAATATTAATGGATGTTGATCTTTGATTTTTTTTTTTAATTAAACCCTCCTGCAGAATCAGCCTCCTTTGCATATCCTGCTTTCTGCTGCTTTTTTTTTAAAAAAAAAAACCAACTATTTTTGGATTATTGAACAAGTGACCGAAACAAATAGCAGTTTGGAGAACAGAAACTCCCTCATGGTTAACCCAAGTTTATTTTTAAACCTGTGCTAAAGGTGGAGCTCAGCAGGCATCCCACGGCGATAGCTTAAGAAAGCGCCATCTAACATCTAGCTAGAAATGCTTTCTAGATATCTTGGTATACAGAGATAGAAGAGACAGAAGAAGCAAATTCTGCTTTTACAGATAGACAGCCCCACTGACTGACTGTACTGGAGGCTGCATAGATCTGAGACACAGCGGGATTAAGCCAAAAGAATTGTGACAAAATGAAATGATAATGGAAGTTGTGACTGACACCCATCCCTCCCCACACTGGGGAAGCCTTGCATAAAGATTCTTGTTAATCCAGGACAAATACTTTTTGCATTGTCTCAAGATGCATCTGTGTTCAATCCTGCCCCTCCTACAGTCAATGACAAAACTGCCATTGACTCTAATCACAGTAAGTTGTGCAGTGAGGGAAGAGAGCATGTGAGTAGTTATCTTACTGAGGGCAGTATGTGTCCAAGGCACATTCCACTCACAAACACTTTAAATCTAGATTCCCCTGGCAGCAGGTCTAGTGGGTACAGCCTAAAATGGGAGTGAAGAGATTTGACAGTGTTCTGTTCATAGCTCTATTATTAATTTGCTTTGCTGTGCCTCATTTTTGCCCTCTGTAAAATAGAGGTGGGGGAATGATTTTTACCACCTCTTTTGTAAGATGCTCTGAGACCTATGAATGAAATGAGGTTGCACAAGTTACTGTCTCCTTGTGCCTCTGTTTTCTGTGGAATGGGGTTGCTGGAGAGGAGATGGATGCTGTCGTCATAAAGTCACCCATTGAAATGACACCCCTGTCACTGATTTGAACTGAAGTGCATTGGTATCCCATAGGGGTGTCAGAAGGGAACAGGGGTTCCCCAATCTGCCTATGCAGACATTAACAGGCAAGCAAAGATACAAATACCAATGCCTATTCATCTCTTAGCTTGCCTAAGCAGAGAGGCAGTGCTCTGTAGCAGATAAAGCACCAGGTTGGGATTCAGGAAACCCAAGTTCTATTTCCAGTTCCGTCACTTCACCTCTGTTTATCCTTCATCTTGTCTATTTAGATTATAAACTCTCTGGGGCAGGGACTGGCTCTTCCTATGTATCTGTTCAGTGCCTAGTACAATGGATCTCTGAGCTTGAATCCTCCAGTTGCTACTACAATACAAATAATAGTAGCCCGAACATGTGATTTTTAAAGTCAGATTTCTCAGACATCTCAGGACTAGAAGCAAGAGTGGTGTTCCACTGTCACTCCTACCCATTTCTGGCCCTCTGTGTAACTGACTGTAAACTTGTCACTGGTCTAGGAATTAACATGATCCATCCTGGCCCTAGCACTAGCATAATTTGGTGGCCTTTTGGGATCCTTTGCTGTCCTACTGCTTGCGTGGCAGCAAACCGAGTTAAAAGTGCTGCAATAATTCTACCCATCTTTGAAAGAACCAAATGTTCACTTGAGCATTAAACCAATTGCAGTGTCTGGTTTCAACACCCCCAACCACGTCTTACAGCGGTGTTGGAGAGCTAGCACTCAAGGCTGTTATTTTAGGAAACAAATAGTTCTATGATTTGCACACACCCTTATAGGCAGATGGCACTTCTCTAAACTCAAGTTCTTCAAAAGAAGGGAAGGCAGGATGAAGACCTCTTTGTTACTGTGGGGAGTCCTGGCAGTTTTCTTGGGGGCTGCTCTTGTGGCAGGTAGGTGTGAAATGAAATGAAGACCATTGTAAATGATGCTTAAATATAAACTTGCATTTGGGTAGCTCTGCTGAACAGCCATCTGTCATCAATGATCTTAATAGACAGCCAAGACAAGCCTCCCTCTGCTAGGTCTAGACACATCACCCACTGAAATCGATTTGCACTGGAGTTGAATTGGGGCCTTTGTCTGTCTCTGCACTCAAAGAGTAGCATTTTGAAAAATCCTGATTGCAATGCCAAGAGAATGCTCACTAGCTACTCAGTAGTGCCATAGTATTAGCTGTGTGGTTCTCAAGCTTTTGTACTGGTATCTCCTTTCACACAGCAAGCCTTTGAGTGCAATCCCCCCTGCTTACAAATTAAAAACTTTTTTAAATATTTAACACTATTATAAATGCTAGAGGCAAAGCAGGCTTTGGGATAGAGGCTCACCCCTCCCTGTATAATAACCTCATGACCCCCTGAGGGGTCACTACCCCCAGTTTGAGAACCCCTGTTTTAATCAGAGGTTCTGCATCAATTAGTTGAAAGTGCAGGTGTTTTCTCTTCCTCCTACCGGAGAAGCTCAGAAGGCTGCCTTTGCCTAGCTCGAATTAAAGGCTTCTGAATACTTCTTGCTGAGTGTATCTGGTTGTTACAATAGGGCTGAATAGTACATATTGACGTGACTTTTTTACGCAATGGTGTACCTTGAGTTATACCAGAGATATATTTGGGTCAAATTCGACTCTGCATTCTATTCTGTTGTTAACATGCTATTCTGCTGTTACACCCTCCAGGGTCCATTACATATTCTCTAATCTCGCTAACATTAAGGGCTACTTTTTGCATTCATTTATAACTTCTTTAAAAGTATTGATTTCATAGAGATGTAGCTGAGTGCAGAATTTGGCCACAGGAGCATACAGTAATCAGTGACAGTGGTCGACTGTCAAATATGCGTGAGGTCAACTGAGAGCTGAACTTGCTTCTTCCTATTGGAATTATTACAGCCTCTAATGTGTGTGCAACTCACAGTGAGGTCTCTGTGAGCTAAGTGCCTCTCTGGGAGCATAATTTGGTCCATTTGTTTTTAAATTAATCCATTTTGGGTCTAATTGGCTTTATTCTTGCTTTAATAATGGAAACTGTTTAAAATTCAGCAGCGTGTGAGCAGCCATTTACAATTTCTTTGCTTCTTTAATATGCGGCATATGGTTATTTATTGATTTTATTGAATGCCACATCCATATATCATGCCATTTCACATGAAACTCCATATTAAGAGAGACATTTCTTACAAAAATCCATTTTACACTCAGCCACATGCAGAATAGATTATCCAGCCTCCAGGCATTCATAAGCAGCTCTCCCAACGCCCTATTTAATCACTGCTAAACTTTGCTTTTCCTAAGGAGTCTTTGTTGCTCCACTGGGACATGAAGACATTATTATATAGCTGAAGTGCTGGGGATGATGGTGTATTTTCACTTTTGTGATTTATAAGATGTTTTAAATTTTACAAAAATTATTGAGCAATTATTATTATAAGTGAAGTCAATGGAGCTATACCAGGGATGAATCTGGCCCATTATTTTTAGTGTACCATAGAGCACATCTTCCTAAATGTTCACTAATGATGCAGTCTGAATAATACAGTTATAGAATTAGGGCCTGATCCAAAGCCTGGCTAAGCTAGTGGGAGTATACTGATTTCAGTGGCCTTTGGATCAAACCCTTGGAGAGGACAGTCACACACACAATACATAATACCGTTACAAAACAGCAGAGGGAGATGGAGAGGAAGCAGAAAAGGCTAGAGAGTGAAATCTGAAAAGAGATCAAGAATCACTGAGGCAGAGACACAAAAAGGCTCTATTCTTTCAGAGGAAAGGATTCTTGTTTCCTCAGTTAACGAGATTGTGGAGGGGGCAGAGAGCAGAGAAGGATAAGAGCCATGAAACCTGAATCATAGTTATATGTCAAATGCTATTATGGAGTTCTGTATTTTGTGCCTATAGTAAGGGGATATGAAAGTACAATGGCATCAGAAGAGTACAGTGTAAACAGAGTTATACTCTAGCTATATTATTTGCCATACATGAGTGCCTACAGGTCCCTAAGTAGGTTGGGGCTCTACTGCACTAAGTGCAGTCTCTCACTCTGTGTCTCTACAGCATGTGCCCCAAACAGCTTACTGCTTAAATAGACTATGCAGGGCTGGGGATGGAAAACAGATGCATATAGAAGTGAAGTGATTTTCTCAAGGTTACATAGCAGCTCAGTGGCAGAGCCAGGAACGGACCACGGGACTCCTGAGCCCCAGGGAAGTGCTTCATCCACTAGAACTAGATAACAGTGCCTTAATTTCTAGTGAGGAATGGCTTTGCAGAGGCTTCAGTCAGGATTTAAAACCATTAAGAACAGAAAGTCTTTGGAATGTGCTGAAATGGTAAGCTCTGAATCCTAAGAAGCTCTTAGCATCTGAAATCAGATGCCACCTCCAAATTTGCACTCATACACTGAGTACAATCCCCTGCACATGCCACCCATAGAATTCATCACTTTTGTGAGCCCCGTAACAGTGCACAAAAAAAACATTCAGGCAGGTGCACTCAAGTGCAAAACTGTGTACACAAAAAATGGAGACCCCACAGCTCTTTGGTAAATCAAAAAATGCAATTTTCCTTTATTCACAGGGCCACTTTGGGCCTATGGAACTTTTGAGTCCAATGAAAAAGTAGGGGCTTAACTTAAGTGGGACCAAATGAGTATGTCTACACTGCAGCTGCTTCCCAGCTCAGACAGATATATGCTAGTACTGCTCAAGCTAGCATGGTAAAAAACTAGCAGCATGGCTAGGATAGCATGGGCTAGCTAGCCAGCTGAGAACTAACCTGCACAGCCCCCCCCCAGATACATAGTGGGGTGGCTAGCCCAAGCTGCCAGCAGTGCTGGTGTGGCCACCACTCTGCTATTTTAAGATGCTAGCTCAAGCTCAGCTGCACATCTGAGGTCTGTCTGCTTGAGCTAGGAAGCACACTCCGTGAGGTGGTGGATTCCCAGAATTGGGGGAGGGATCCCAAGTCCCAGTTGAGTGCCTCTGCACAGATAGTAACAAACCTCCCTCCTAGGAGGCTCGGAGTCAATCTGGTGCTTGTGCCAGGGGTTAACAACACATGTATCTAACCCAGGAGCAGACCCAGGTCAGGTTCTCTGGTAGGAGTTACATAGCTGCACCCTCCCTCCCTGCACCTCTCCTCTTAGGCTGATATGAATTGTGAGCTCAGATTGATGTGTGTTGCCCTGTGATCTCAGCTCTGCAAACTCCCTGCTGCATGTCAGTAAGATCCCCTTTGGCACACTACAGCAGCTGGTGGCTCTCATCCAAGCAGCTCCTAGGTCAGGTTCAGTCTCTCCCCAGCTCAGGGCACCAGCACTGGCACCACTCCTATTGCTATTGCTACTGCTCAACTCTTCCTTTTCTCTCTCTCTCCTTTCAGTGTGACCCTTATTCCCTATCCTAGCCTATCCCATCCCTCTCTGTTAATTGGCTCAAACCCTCCCAGCTGGTCCATAGTTAATGCTGAGTCCTTGTTTTTATAGTGGCTTTTTCTCTCTCCCTCCCCACAGCCAATCTTAATCTTTTCATTTTCCTGCCTAATCCCAAACAAACTAAGAGTGAGAAGGAATCCTGAGGCTGACTTTTACCAAGTGGATCCAGCCTCAATGGCCAGAGTCCTCTTTCAAACCCAGTGAATGCTCCAGCAGTGCCCAAATACAATCAGGGACCTAGCTACTTATTTGCAGCTGTGTTTCTCCAGTCTACACACAGATTTGCAGTTCTGGCAGCACATGCAAAATCAGGTGTCCAAGGAGTTTTATTGCACTGAAGTTGTTTCTACCTTTGGAGAATTGGTCCTGAGTGTTGGCAGGTCAAACCCTGCTATTGTCACCAGGCACATTGCGGGCAGAGTCTATGGATCTGTTTCTGTTATGCTTGAATTTGGCTGTGTAAAGACAAAAAGTCACTACTTAGGAGCTATGAAAATGCCCAAATTTTAGCTAAAGGGTTTCAGAATTTCTAGGGGGAACTCCCCACTGACCACTGTGTTCTCCCTCTGCTTTGGAGGAGGAACTATGAAGTTAGGACTGGTTCTGACAGTGCTGCTGAAGCTGCCTAGTGTTGGGTGGACCCATGACCCTGAGGAGAGGCTAGCATGCTGGTGGGTTTGTTACTGCTCATGCTTCAGCCAGCTTTGCGAATGGCACAACTCTGTGTTGGTGCTAACTTGATGTAGCACACAGAAGTGGGGTAGTGGTTTCCCTTTAAAAAGCTTTTGGACCCTCTATTGGCCCTCGGTGGTCTTCTGTTTCAGAAGCCAGTGTATATATGACGCTAGGCCTTCCATGTTATTTATGTTTAGGATACACAGTTGTTTGGACCATACTTGATCCATTGTGGTTCCTTCATATTCTGCGTAAGGAGCAAAAGACAACCCTTGAGCTGCGTGGTGTGGAGCAGAACATCTTCCTTGGCTCAAGTTGGGGTATTGTCACAGGTTCTGCACTCCTGTTTAACAGGAAACCTACACCTTTTGTCTCCCAGACCCTTTCCAGCTATGCTTCATTCCCTACTGCCTCCCCCTTTCAGACCCAGCTATTTGAATAAGTGGAGGAAGAAGATCACACAGACTTTTGGGCTGAGCAGCAGGGGGATTCAGTTTTGCAGGTGGGCCTGCAATGATTGAACGGATGTTAGATGAGAACCACATTGTAAGTACTGAGCAGTTGATAAGATGTCTGAAATATACAGTAAATCAATTCCAGGAACTGGCAAGAATTTTCTTTTCTCTTGTTTTTCTCTCCTTTTAAAACCCATCCTGTGTTCCCAGGTTATGAGGATGAGGAGACAGAAGAGCGTGTCCTAGTTGATAACAAGTGTAAATGTGTGAGGGTGACTTCAAAGTTTGTCCGTTCTAAAGACAATCATGAGGAAGAAGTCCTGGTGAGAAACATACGAGTCATGTAAGTGGCAAACAATGCTTGATCTGAAGTAGGTAAGGATGAGGTGATACAGCAAAGCAGGTTCCTTTTCTTTGTCTCACTTCAGCATATTAGTTATGGGACATGAGAGGGTTTGTTTATGTCCTGGTTTTTATGTTATAGGGTAAGTAATTACGATTTCATTGACACCCATCTATAGTGCTCTAATGACCTGTAGCATATAGTGCTGGAGAGACTAGTGGAAAATGGCTCAAGTCACACGACATGTTGCTGAATTCCAACTGCATGGTGCTTCCATCAGTCAAAACGCAGCTCAGAAAGATTTCTGAAGGGTTGACAGTAGCTTTGTAAGATAGGACACTATCTCCTTCAGTGTCCTGATAATTAGGGACACTGGCTGGCAGAGAACATAGGATTGCCACTCCAGAGTGGACCCCTGGTCCAGCAAGTCTGAGATTTTGTCCCTGGGAGAGGCCAATGCCTGATTTTTCAAGGAACCCGAACTCCCATGATGCAATTACCTAGTTAATTGTCCGCTCACAGGCCCTAATTCTGCACTCTTTACTCCCACTAAGCGAGGGACATTTTCACTGAGTAAGGAGGGCAGCGCTGGAGTCATGGGAGTTCAGGAAGAGCTCACTTCAAGAAAGGGAGCAAGTCAGTCACCCACCCACCCACCCGAAAATGAGCTAGTCTCATGTGTGTTGTGTCCCGGTTTCCACCAGCTCAAGAGATTGCAGGAGGAACATCAGTGACATGATGTCATTACTGAAAGCATCATCTGCAGCAAGTGGCACTTGTGAAAATTGTTCCACTAGTGGCCTATCACGGTGCAGTGCTTTGATATCCTCCAGTCTTTCCAGGGTGGTGTCTGGCAAGGATGCAAGAAAGACCTTGTCACTCTTGAGGGTATGTGATGACCCAGTGCAGGTATAACACATATCTGTTCTACAGATAAAGTATCTGAAACTTCCTGGGGAGTGGAAGGGGAAGAGATGAAAATATCTGAACACAGAACAAGATAAGAACTTGGATTCTGTGAATCAGAATAATCATGACACATTATGGAGCTTGCAGAATTCATTAGAGCAATTTGTGGACACTTGATAGTCCTGTTCTCCTCCCCTGCTTTAGAGTTCCCCTGCTGAGCAGACAGAATATCTCTGATCCCACCTCACCAGTGAGGAGCACCTTTGTCTACCGGCTGTCTGAGCTGTGAGTAATTTTCTTTACTGCATTAATTTCAGAACACTTTGCTCTTCCACAATTAATCCTCACCACATCCCATTAGGTAGACATGAGAATTGAGGCAGAAGTTACATGGCTTGTCCAAAGTCACAGGAATTCTGCTACAGAGATTGGGATAGATTCCCCAATCTCTACTCCAGTGACTTAACCACAAGCCTATCCTTCCTCTGGAGAGGAAATTCAGGATTTGCCACGGTGAATTTAGATGTAGAAACTAAAATTCATACAATGTCATTTTTTAAAATAGTGCCATGATGCACATAGCACCAATGCATTAAAATCTAATACCCATGTGAGATCATGGGGCAAATGCAAGACCTTGACTTCTAACATAGACAGTGATGAAGGTGGCAGGAATCTCACCTCAGCAAAGAGCTTGCTCATTCTGAGGCTGACTCCAATGTGGGTGAGATTCAGTCTATGTAAATGTTGGGTCAAATTCTCTGCTGCTCTAACTCATTATTTCATCTGGAGTTTTGAAATATTTGATGTTTTAAGTGAAGTCCCAGCTCCTGGATTATGTGATCATAGGAGAATCCCAGTTTTCATTAAAGATGAAAGTGAGTTTCTAGCCTTCATGGTTGCAGAGAAAAGCTTGAAAAAGTGTCCCCAAGTGCACACTGAAGGCTCAAAAACTGGAAAGCAAATAAAAAGAACCCCACATTTATTGTTAACCAAGCTCATCATTTTGGGGACCTGACTTATCATTTCTGAAGGTTTGGGGGCTGGCCCTGGTGCAAGAAAATTGGGCCACTTGCTCCTAAATCAGGATAGGGCCTGGCTGCTCCAGAGCCTAAAGAGACAGCAAAGTCCGACTGACGTTTGACTGCCAAAGAAGCAATGAGGATTTGAGCCCTCTCCCGTGCGGTGGCCTCTTTCAATGATTACTGCCTAACATGCATTCCATCCGATCTGTCTTCCAGCTGCAAAAAATGTGATCCCACAGAAGTGGAGCTAGGTGACCGGGTAGTTACCGCTGAGCAGAGCAACAACTGCAGCAGTTCTGATACCTGCTACACCTATGACAGGAACAAATGCTACACCACAACCTTCCCATTTTTCTACGGCGGGGAGATCAACACCGTCCAAGCAGCCCTGACTCCAGAATCCTGCTACGCTGATTAGCTTAACCAACTGCTGTTAGAGTGCCTGGTTATACTGTAATCTGATCCCACAGACCAAAACACATTTATATTAGCATAGTAAGAAAGACAGTGTCTGAAATATCAGCTCCTCATAGTTAACGTGTTAGCTACATGAAAAGTAATGCCTTTGTTCTATAGCACACGGCAGTAATAAATATAATTGAATAGTTAAGCCAGTTATGCATGGTGGGCAAAGCCCTATGCTGTAGGGCAGATCTTCAGCTGGTGTAAATCAGTGTAACTGCCTTGAAATCAAGAGTGTTTCTCTAATTTACACCAGTGGGGGATCTGGCTCAGACAGTCTTCATTCAGTCCTGACTCGAACAAGGCTCTCATTAAAGGTAGTGGGATTTTTGCCTTAGTAACGAAAGCAGGATTTGTTCTTCTCTGTATAGAGAAATGGTGACATTCAAATGCCATGCAAGTGCTTGGATTCAGGTTTCCACGATTATATTTTCCAAAGTAATTTCTCCAGTGTCGTGGTCTTTTTGGCTAATACAATACCTTTTAGTCCAGAGAGATAATGCTACTGCACATAAAACATCAATGTGCAATTTGAGATGGCCCCTTGTTTGTGTTCTTTTGGAAAACCCCACTTAAATGATCTAACATAATCCTTTGCACAAATTTTAAGTAACACAAGACCATACTGTTGCACTTCCACCTGCAAGCATAACAAAAATCAATGCCATTATTGAGAAGGAGGTCATTCAGGATGGGGCTTTCAAGGATGCCTATGGGATTTGGAAACCCAGTTTCTATTATTTTTTAATGGGCATCCTAATCTCTTATGTGGCGGTGAAAATCACACATAACACAAAATCACAAATTACACAAAAAAACCTTCCCATTTTTCTACGGCGGGGAGACCAACGCTGTCCAAGTATCCCAGCATATTTAGAGAAGACTGAGGATGCTGCTGCACTCGTGTATTTTTAAATGATGCCAAAATACCATGTGTTAGGGGAATGGTAAATTATTCTTTCACTATATGTTCCAGATCGAGCTGCTTACCAATGATATTTCACTGCTCTGTGTTTCCATACTGATGATTATTAATGCTTTCTCCAGTTCATCTAAGACTGTGGAGAACAAATTATTTCTTTCAGTTTAAATAAATAAATGGTCTAGATCCTGATTCTGCATTCAGAGGTGCATTGGTGGCCTTTGGGCTTGCTCAATCTGATTGCAAGAATGGGGCCCTAGTTAGGTCTTCCTTCCAGTCTTCTACACCAGATTCTTTTGTTTGTAGAAGGAATTCTCACCCATCAAAGAGGCTGATATTGCATTGCACTGTTCATCACATTTGAGTGCATCATACTTTGAATTTTCACTAGGCAGTCATGTATGAAAGTCCACCTCTGGGAAGGCTGATACATTCCTCCCGTTTATAAAGATTGGTTGCACATCCTTAGGCTATTCTGAGAAACCCTGGCATATTTCATGTTGCAATAAAATAGAGCAAGAGCTATGTACCCATGATTTCAGCTTTGTTAGCAAGATTGACATAATTAAACAGATTTTTCTGCAGCTATCAGTGTGCGGAATTTAAATGGCATTAAAAGGAAGAGTCTGGTCTATACTGGTTTTCCTCCAATCTTCAAGGTGAAGAAGAATTTGCACTAAATAACTGACTATAGTTAGGGCTCCGGGTCTGTCACAGAATTCTGTGACTTCCTGCAACCTCTGTGATTTCTGCAGTGGCCAGTGTGGCTGATCCCAGGGCCAGCTGCTCAAGTGGCCCCAAAAACAGTCACACAGGCTTCTGGAGCAGCCTCTGGTAGCTGATGTTGTTGCCTCCTCCTACCCCAAGATTTAGTCACGGGTATTTATACTATAAGTCATGGACAGGTCACACCCGTGAATTTGTGTTTATTGCCCATGACCTGCCTATGACTTTTACTAAAAATTACCCAGAACTAAATCGTAGCCTTAATTATAGTTACAGGCAACCCTCTTCTGATGTATTGATTAGATGTTTATATTTGCATCAAGGTTTTCAATGATGCAATGAAGCACCATTGCTTTATCCTATCAAGATCCATTCTACATCAGTGGGAATGTTCAAAGTGCTCAACACATTGCATGAATGAGCCACTGTGGGCCAGTTTAGACCCTAATCCTGCAGTTCATATATGGCACGGAGGTCCACCTGCATGTTACTGTGTGGCTGGCATATTAGGTCTGTACAGCATGCATACCTTCAAATAGAAACCAAAACTGCTTGTCATCAGGGCTGACAATTCAAATCCAAAACACTTTTCTTATGGGCAAAATGACAACCTTTATAGTGCCCACACTTGATCAACAAAATAAGAGGCCACAGAAGATTAAAATATACTTTTGAGCCTATTTATATCACAACCTGACATTAAATGGCATACACGTCCAATTTTATTTTTTCCAATCTTATGAAATAAGATAGTTCTTCAGATTAATTAAGAAATAAAAAACACATAAAGAAGGCAGAAAGCTTTCAAGATAAAATCTTTCTATAGTGTACTGACATGGCTAAGGAGAAAGCACTCTTGACATCAGTGACTTTCTGGGTACGCGGTACTTCTGAAAGCCAGACCACTTATTTGGGGGCTAAACTGTGGACACAGGAACTTGGAGCATCTTGTTGTGAGATTCTGGGCCTTTGCTAATGTCAGTGTATTGAGCCTATAGGAGCTTTGTAACACTCAAGAGTATTGGGAAAAGACTGAACTTTATCTCCAGACTCCAGTCACCTGTTAGGGACAGGGTTATAAAAGTTAAGTTTTCCTTGTCTCATGGCAGGGCTTAGCATCCACTGTGGTCCTTTCTGACTGTCAACAAATCCCTAGTGATAGAATACGTCAGAGTAAGGCCTTTAAGAGAGAGGGAGATTTGGGTGTGCCTGGGAGTCACACTTGACTGAGACTACAAATGGATAGTCCAATGGTTAGGGCATTAGCCTAGGACTTGGGACACCTGAGTTCAATGCTCTGCTCTGCCACAGCCTTCCTGCATGCCAGAGTGTAGTGGGTCAGTGGTGGTCACCTCCCCTGGATCAGTGGGAGGCCAGTCTGCCTCATTACCTCAGTGGGTGCTGTCCATGACAGGGAATTAACGAAGTCTGGCATGAGGCTCTGGGGTGGTGCAGACTCACAGTTTGAAGGGGCTCTGGCTTGCAGTTTGTGTGTCCAGCCCTCAGGCAGGGCAGAGCACTAAAGGTTATGGGGCTCAGGCCCTTGGGCAGGTGCAAAGCACCAAAGAGTCAGGTGTCCTGGCTCTGGCAGGGAGACCCAGGCCCACCTGTTCCACTGGGTCCCAGCCCTAACAGGGGCAGAGGTCAGTGGGAATCCTAGCCACAACACTGCGACCAGGTTTCAGGCAGCACTGCCACAAGACTGGAGTTGGCTGTCGCTTCCTCCCCTCCCCTCCCCTCCCCTCCCCTCCCCTCAGAGTGTACCTGGATGCATGGGTGTTGGCTGTTTCTCCAGAGTAGATGGCCAGTGGCAGTTCTGGTGACACCTCGGTCGGCTGGCAGGTCTGACCAGCCTTCAGCTCAGCAGGGCTCTTCTTTGGTCTCCAGCATTAGGAGTGGGCAGGAGGTGTCTGTCTCCTCCAGCAGCTGCTTCCCAATTGAGGTCCAAGACCTGCCTTTTATATTTCCTGTTCTGGGTCTTAACTTCCGGTTGGAGGAGTGGGCATAGCCTGGCTCCGCCCATCTGGACTCAGAGAGTGGTCCCTCCCCCCTAGGGGATTCAAGTGGACTTTATTGCAAGTCTCATGGGCAAAAGCTGGCGCAGTACTTTGAAAATGTAGGAATAACTGTTCCCACAGCCAGAGGAGCGCACATGCTCTCAGAGGGTCTAAAAAACCCACCCAGAATACTATGCCCAGTAAAACGGAGTTAGAAGGTGGCACAAATTTGGTTTCAATAATCAGGACAGTCCCAGAAGACATGCAACAAGCCCACACTTATTAAGTTATTTCCACATCACTCACTAGAAGCTCTATATTGCTTCTGTGAAGTCCATGGGAGTTTTCCCATTTATTTCCAAGGGAGCAGAATTGGAGCCTAGGTCCCCAAATCCCTATTGAAGCACAGTTTGGAACACCCAGTGATAGCAAAAGAGGAATCTAGTCTGGGGGAAAAGGCAAAGCAAAGAGGAACAGGAGGCTTTTTCTAGCAGGTTTACATGTTCAGATCCTCTCTTCTGTTTTAATAGCCATTTATAATGGAGCAAGCCATCCTTGGGAGATAGGAAAGGACATGGGTGAAATGCTGGCCCCATTGATTCAATAGCACCAGCATTTCACTCCAAATTTTTAAGAAAGCAAGACTGAGTCCCTCCAGATTGTTTATTTAGGATCCTGAGACTGAAGAAGGCGAGTCTAGCCCTCAGATTCCACCTGCCCCTGTTATCAGATAGGGTGGCCTGCGTTTAGGCAAAAAACACCAACCAAGCAAACAAACCAGCCAAACAGGAAACAGGCCAAGAGATTTGGCCTTCCCTGGCTGAAGAATACACCCAGGGCAGTAATACAGAGCAGGGTCACTCTATTGCTAGGGTGAGGAAACAGTTCATCTCCTCTTAGCACAACATGCTGGGAAGAGGAGGAGTCTGGGGCTATTTGTAACACAGGCTCTCCTAGGTCTCTGTTAGTGTTAGAGGAGAGTGCTTAGGTGCTGCCTAGAGAATCTTGGGAGCAATGTTCCCTCTAATTTTTGACAGGCTGTGTGCGCAAAAAAAAATTTCTGTGCAAATTTTTGACAGGCTGTATGTGCAAAAAAAAATTTCTGTGCAAATTTTTGTGCGCGCGGTGTTTCGCCGCGTGCAGGGTATAGGATCTGTGTGCACACATGCACGGCTTAGAGCTTAGAGTTTAGAGGGAATAGTTCTTGGGAGAGGAACACTGATGAGAGACATTACTTGGCAAAGACTTCAGATCATATGTAGCTTGCAGGACTGGGCTATATGTGAGTTATCATGTCTGATGTAATAGACATGATTGTCATTAAGAAAATATTCCATCTCTGTTCTTTAGCTAACAACTTTGGTGACGCAGGACTTCCTGCTGCTGCTGCCACCACTGTGGTAGGTGGTGTCCCCTCCTGACTTCTCTACCACTGGCCTATAGCATCAGATACGGTTCTTTTCCAGGGTATCTCCCATTTGCAATCATTTCTGTGTCAGGACCCACAGGGATGTATTGATCAGAGCCATTTTTGTCCTTAGACACTGAACAAAGTAGTCAGAGCTTAGCTTTTTAACAAACTGATGTGTCTATGCTCACCTGCTCTAAATACTCTGAAGGATGGGGGTGAGGGTGTTGTCCTCATTCTAATTTGTAACTGTGTGATGCTGCTCTGACAAGTTTGAGAAGATTTTTCCTAGCTTTTCAGAGACCCTTTCAGTAATGGGAAAGCTACAATTATTCCAAAGCTGGAAGGAGGGTTGGCTGGACAATCTGCTGTCAAGACTGAAATGTCCATCAAAATGAATTGAACTGGGCCCTGATCCTCAAAAATGCTGCCAGACCGCAGCGAACTAAGTGTGGACAACAGAGATCAATCAAGGCTGGCCAGCCCAGAGGGCAGTAAAAATCTGCAAGGAAAAAGCACGTTAAGGGACTATAATGTAAGGCACATTCTGCATTCAGCCTCTGTCCCCTATGCCTCGTGCAAACAGTAAGCAGGGAAGAAATTCTGCCTCTGATGCCAGGTCTACACTAGAACTCTTACTAATACATCGACAGTGATTAAAAGGGGTGATTTTTCTTTTAAAATGAATTTCTACACCAGCAGAAGCCATAGCGTAGACAGTGTCATAAAAGTGTATTGCTGTATAGCTTATTTCACTTGTGACAAAGAGTCCTGTGGCACCTTAAAGACTAACTAAAGTATTAGAGCATAAGCTTTTGTGGGCTAATACCCACTTCATCAGATGCATGCAGTGGAAGTATCCAGGGGCAGGTATAAATAGGTAGGCAAGAACCAGGTTAGAGATAACAGGGTGGATCCAATGAGGCTGAACCAGCTTGTTATCTCTAATCAGGGAGGGTGAGGTATTCCTCTAGCAGCTGAATTGGAGGTGTGAACAGCGAGAGAAGAGAAACTGCTCTTGTAGTTAGCTAGCCATTCAAAATCTCTGTTCAGTCCCAAATTGATTGTGTCAAATTTGCAAATGAATTGCAACTCTGCAGTCTCTCTTTGCAGTCTGGTCTTAAAGTTTTTTTGCTGCAAAATGCTGACCTTTAAGTCTTTCATGGTGTGTGCAGGGAGATTGAAGTGTTCTCCTACAGGTTTTTGTATATTGCCATTCCTGATATTTTATTTTTGTCCATTTATCCTTTTTCGTAGGGACTGTCCAGTTTGATTGATGTACATAGCAGAGGGGCATTGCTGGCACATAATGGCATATATTACATTGGTAGATGTGCAGGTGAATGAATCAGTGATGGTATGGCTGATCTGGTTAGGTCCTGTGACAGTATTGCTGGTGTAGATATGTGGGCAGAGTTGGCATCGAGGTTTGTTGCATGGATTAGTTCCTGAGTTAGAGGAGTTATGGCTCGGTGTGCTGTTGCTGGTGAGAATATGCTTGAGGTTGGCGGGTTGTCTGTGGGCCAGGACTGGCCTGCCTCCCAAGGCCTGTGAAAGAGAGGGATTGTTGTCTAGACTAACACGGCTATCCCTCTGATTCTTATTTCATTTGGCGAATGGTATTAGCTACACTGCCAACAGCACTAGGAGGGTTTCCTCTGAAGGCAAACCTTTTCTAGACTTTGTTTAAGAAACTATGACTCTTGGGAATACTTCTGGTAACATTTATGCACCTAACAAAATAATCTAGTTGTTGGATTGCAAGCTCCTTGGGAGAAAAGACAACTTCTTTCTGCTCTGTACAGCAGTGCATAACATTGGACTTAGCAAGTGTAAGCAGTGTCAGGATGAGCTCTACCTGACATCTGGTGGTGAGTTGTGGAAAAGAACTTCAGGGGCTGCTCTTGTCTGCATAGGCACACCCACCCCGCCTAGCATGAGCCCATAGAAGCCCAAATGGTCACTTTGGCTGCTGTGGGATCCCCAGTTTCTCTGTTACTGGGGCAGGAAGAATAAAGTGAATCAAGGACAGTGGAACTGTACTTGGCCTTTGTTATGATGGAGGGACTCGCCATCATCTAGGTGGCACTCACTAGGCAAGGGGCAGGGGTTTCAAAATTGAGTGAATTGGGAGAGGGTGGGCATGAGTATTTGTGCTTTGTAGTATTGTCTCCAAATGCTAATTGCACATTCTTTCTTTCTAATGTGGACTATTAGTGCTAATTTTGATTCTATTAGGGCTCTAGTTATAGGTTGTTGAGCTGAATGGTGTACCTCCACTGAGGCTCCCCTACTACAGGCTGAAATCCCTACAGAGCTGAAATGGTTGAGAACTGAAATTGCTGAGTGAAGCTGTTTGTGGGACAACTGGGGGAGTGGAGCAGCCAGCTGGAGCAGCTTACAGGATGGCTACCGGAGAGGTGTGGCTTCTAGTGAAGGCTGCAGCAGGACCTCATGCAGAGGCGGGGCCATTAGAGCACGTAAGGTGATCCTTTACCCTGTCTTCCCCATTTGAACTATGGGACTGCACTGACGGACAAAGACTTTGGGATTGTGGGTGACTTTTGGGTTGCTGGACTCAAGAACCGAAGGGAAGGGACACAGCCCAATTTGCTGGGGTGGGGGGTTTTGCTCATTGTTTGTGTTATGAAACCTGTTTGTGGAGTTTTCCCAATAATACCACATTGTTTCTCTTTGTAATTAAAAGGCTTTTGATACACTCAGACTTTGTGCTTGCCAGAGGGGATGTATTGCCTCTTAAAGGTGTCTGGAGGGTGGTACAAATTTGTCCCAGGTCACTAGGTGGGGGCTCAAGATGGTTTTGCATTGTGTTATTGGAACAGAACCCCTAGATGCTGAACCTGGCCCTTGTTGCTGCCAACTCTGGCGTGCAGAACGGTTTACACATGTAACAAACCAGACCATGGTTCGTAACCAGATTAGTGCGGTACAATCAAATTGAAGTCTAAAATGTAACTGAGTGTCCCAGCCAGCCTTCACCGTGGCTGAGAAGCCAGGACATCTGGCATGTGTTTGGAATTAATTTATCCAAGTAGTTCTCTTTAAACTATATTTGACTAGCAATTTCTAAAGAAGGAAATAATCAACCCATCTTCCAGATTACTATTATGGGAGCTTTCAGGAGCAGTTTCACTAGTGCTTCTGTTTCTTGTGAATAAAGTCATAACTCTGTGTTAATTAACAATTGTGGAGGAAGATCCTTCTCTGATCCCCTCGGATCTCTTCAGAGACTCTTTCTTGTAGCCATTTGAAGTCTGCTTTTGTGCTCTCTCAGCATCCCCTGCAGTCAGGATCTGCAGAAGGAACTAAAATAAAACATAAATATAATGCACTTAAATGGCTGATTGTTTAATACAAAAATATTTTAAAGAAATTTCAGGGATCAAGAAACCAATGTGATGTGTTTACATACAGATTTTTTTTTTAATGAAAGCAGTTTGGACTTGATGGAATGGTGCCCAATAGCCCATGATAATGAGATTTTCTGTATGCACACAGGTTTAAGATTAGCAGCAGTGTTCGTCTGTATCTGTAAATAAGACGAGGGAGACTTGTGGCACCTTAGAGACTAACTAGTTTATTTCAGAATAAGCTTTTGTGGGCTATACATCTTACTTCTGTTTCATTCTATGCATCCGATGAAGTGGGCTACAGCCCATGAAAGCTTATGCTGAAATAAACTGGTTAGTCTCTAAGGTGCCACAAGTCTCCTTCGTCTTATTTACATATACACATAGTTACCATACAGGTAACAATAGAAGTGCAAGCATCGCTTACACTACACCTTTTAAATATCCTGTCCAAATGACAGCAGCACTATTCCAACACAGCTATTAACAGCAGAGTTCAAGTTGTTTCCCTGAGCAGTGTGTATTTTTTCTTCGTTTTCTTAGTGAGAACTGATCTATCCAAGCCATGTTAACTGCCCTGAGGACAAATGCAGGCCTGATACTAGCAGTCAGGTTGTGTGGAATGCAGGGTCAACTTTAACTTCTTTGCCACCAAAGCAAAAAAAAAAAAAAAAAAGGGGGGGGGGGGGGGGGGGGGGGAGCGCTGCCCAGGCGGAAAAAAGGGCAGGGAGGGTGGCCAGAATGTGCTGCCCCAAGATTGGCCAGAATGCCTGAGTGCCACCTCTTAAAATGTGCGGCCCAAGTACGTGCTTCCTTGCCTGTTGCCTGGAGCCGGCCCTGGTGGAGTGCCATAAACTTGCATCAGGGTTTTGAATCTGACCCCCCAAGCTAACAGCATAGTTCCTGGATTGCTAGAGCAGAACCAAACCCCACTATAGCATGGTACCTGGATATGCTACACCTTGTTGTGTGTAGATGGGGCCCATAAATTACACCCTTAGCTAATGCCTAGCATGGCTGTATAAACTAGCTTTTCATGTGGGTTGGAGATTAAAAATCCCTGTCTACGTGGGTCAGGGAGCCTGTGCTAGAAACAACGGTGCCTGAACAGAGCTACAGCAAGCACAGCTCTGATTCATGAATGCTCAGACCTAGGGCCCCACAGCCCATGCTGTTGTGATCAGTTAGAGCAGCTGTTACACTCTCACTGACTTACCTCAGGTTTCCGGTAGCCCTTCCTTTCGAGGAATTCCTTAAAAGCGTGTGTCCCATGGAGCTGCATGAGCTCTGCCTCCTAGGGGAATTTCCAAAACAGACGTGAACAGCTTCATAATAAAGGAAAACTTAAAATAAGGCTCTGAAACTTATTTTTATTTACAGCTTCATTGAGGATGTAAATTTGTGTCAATCACTCAGGGGCTTTCTGTGAAATTCTCACCACTACAACAAACACCAATTAACCATTAGGTATCTTAGTTAGCTTAACTGATTTCTGATTTGCTGCTTTTTTTGAGATCTGGTTACTTCACAACCCTGAAGTATGGTTCATAGAATAGATCACAGAGGTTAATTTATGGTCACCTAGTTTGACCTAATGTATATCACAGGCCATAGAACTCACCCAGGAGTCTTGCAGAAGATGAAATTATTCTCACTTACTATGTAAATAAACACTATCGAGCCCAATAAGTTGTGGTTGAACTGTACCTTGTTTTTCAAGAAATGCCTTATCAAATCAAGGATTAACAGGTTTTGTAAAGCTTTCAGATGTAGCAGACTTCCCATCCTGCTCCTAACACGGGATCTGTTTCAAACTTATCTCTCCCTGGGCTTTGCCTTTATTGTTATCTTATACAGTACTAACAAACCCAAATCTTATTCTTCACCCAAGCATTCTCTTGACCTTGGTTGTCTCCACCAATTTTTCCTTGCAGAATTCCTCTGTTTCCAATCTTAGTTCTCAGAGACATTTCAAACCCTCTTGTACTCCTGGTTTGGAGCTAACAGAACCCATCTGTTCTGACATCAGAGTGAGTCAAAAGAAGCCCTTTGCATCTTTATGACGGGTGCTAGAATCTGATGCTCTGACAGCTTTAAAGCAGAAAACAATGAGACTGACACTTATTCATTGTAATTCAACAAACCAAGATTGTACAACAATCACTGTTTTAAAAATCTGGTCCCATCTTTCAAAGCAAGCAATTGCTAAACTCTTGAATTTACCTTTGGAATCACTGCCCACTAGTGGGGCAGGAGTATCTTTACTGATCCTTCAACATAAATCTAGGGAGTCGGGGGGACATTAACACCACTTGGACACTTGTATGCTAGAACAAAATGTAAATGCAGTAGTTACAGAATGAGCCCCTATGATGTTCAGCATCAGTCTGATGATAATAATGCTTGACCTTTTGTAACACTTCATGATAGCATTTGTTATGATTCATCACATCCCCTAAGGTATGGAAGGGGTAGTTGTCTGTTTTCATCCATGATGAATTTGAGACCCTGTTTGGTATTGCATCCAAAACCCCATGGTTTCTGAGCTGACATTTCACATGCCTGATCCCTTCCAGGGAATTAATTTTTGCCACATCGGAAAGCATCTGGTTAATCTGCTTACTTATTGAATCAAATCACTCTGACCTGCATTAAAGAATCACTTGAATTAAAACAAAATCCTTCCAAATAAATGCTAGTTTGTGTGTATCTGCCTTTTACAATTGCAGCTCACATACAGGCACTGCTGTGCCACCATTTAGTGTGGGCTAAATTAACTGCCATGTCTGGACCACAACTGAGTGTGTGAGACAATATATAGTGTGCAGGTGTATTCCAGTAACAACATAAGCCCATTAACTTGGTTGAGAACTATACCACAGAGATTCCAGGGAAGCTTGCAGTACCTTTTCACCAATCTGGTTCCTTAAATTCTGAAAGGCATCAACTGCTGTGTTTGGATCCTCTAAAGGTTCATTTGCTCTTTGTTTTCTCCATGTTTTTGGTTCAAGATACCAAGCTCCATACTTGATCTTCTCGCATTTTGGTTGAGATGGACCCTGTAAAAAGATAATTGGTAATACTCTCTTGTCATGTTTGTGTTTGCCTCTCCTCCCACCATGTGTATGTGAACCACTGCTTTTTTTCTGGGTAGAATGTCAGATCTTATGAATGGATGGGATCTGGCACTCACTGAATGTGAGATGGATAGAGTACAGCTGATTATGTCTCCCATTCGTATCTACAGCAGGTATAAGTCCTAGCCTTACTGAAAGTGTGAATGTTTCCTTGGTTATCACCAGCTCTCACTGATTTTTCTTTGTTTTGCAAACAGCATTAGGCAAGGACCCACACAAGACACCAATCCTCTCCCTTCAGTCCAGGCAGGCAACCACTGTTGGGTCTCATCTCAGATTTGTTAATTTTGTGGATGACCAGGGATGTCTCAGAGGATCACAGCTCTGGAGTCACTGACCTAGTGAATGTCTTTCCATCATGGTCTCTAAAGCAAAACGCGCTACAATTTGAAGAAGCAATAGCTTCTCCATAACTACGTTTGTGATTTGCTGTCTGTTATGAGCGTAGATCTAGCCCCTTTCCCCTAAGATTGTCAGAAATGTCACTTCCCCTTCAGGTATGACACAAGTGGTCTGTGGCTAGTAGATAACGTTTTGCCCAAGTTTAAGGTGATTAAGATGAAAGCATGTAGCAAGAAAAGCCATGAATGGGAAGGGTAAGAATTTGTATGTTAAAAGGTGGTGTTCCTGTTCTTTTAACTTGCACTTGCTCCACGGTCCTCAGTCTGTGAGTTACACCAGCATAGGCTGAAGAGGGTCTAAATATACCATTTCACACTGCTGCTGAATTTGGCCCATTGGATAGGACAGTGGTCTTCAAACTGGGGTGCGCGCAACCCTGGGGGTACGCGGCCCCGGCAGCTGGAGGACTGTGCAGCTTCTCTGCAAGCTCCGCGGTGGCCCCATCAGCAGGAGGAGTAGGGCGGCTCCTCCTGCTGCTGGGGGCTGCTGCAGCGCTTCCAGGGGAGCTGCCGGGGCAGCCCGGCTCCTCCTGTCTTATTGGAAACATGGGAAGCAGTAGGAGCAGGGCTGCCTTGGCAGCTCCTCTGCAAGAGCTGCGGCAGCCCCGGCCGAAGGATCTGCGCGCCGCAGCTGCAGCCCCGGCAGCCGGGAGCCGCGCATCGTTGCTGACACCTGGCCCTGGGAGCCAGGTGCCGGAAGCCGCGTGGCGCGGCTGAGACCCGGGAGCAGGGGCTGAGACCTGGCCCCGGGAGCTAGGTGCCGCGCACCGCGGCTGCAGCCCTGGGAGCTGGGCGCCGTGGCTGAGACCCGGGAGCCTGGCGCCGCGGCTGAAAGCCAGGCCAGAGAGTTGCAGTCCCGGCCAGAGGAGCCACGCGCCGCGGCTGGGAGACGGGAGCCCCGGCTGAGACCCAGGAGCCGGGCGCCATGGCTGAGACCCAGCCCAGGAGCCAGGCCCGCGCGCCGTGGTTGAGACCCAGCTCTGGGAGCCAGGCTCCACGGCTAACACCCAGGTCCAGGAGCCAGGCACCGCAGCTGAGGCCCAACCCCAGAAGCCAAGCGCCACGGCAGAGATGGGCCCTAGGAGCCGGGCACCGCAGCAGGGACCGGCCCTGGGGGGGGGCAGTTAGGGGACAAGGAGGGGGAGGTTAAAGGGGAGCAGTTGTGGGGGGGGGGGAAGTGGGAGGGAGTGGATTGATGGAGGTGGGGCTAAGGTGGGGCTTCCCCCATGGGGGTGCCTACTCAAAAAAATTTTTACTAGGGGATGCACGGTCAAAAAAAAGTTTGGAGACCCCTGAGATAGGAGCCTGCAGTTCTTGACCTGATCCAAAGCTTACCGAGTTCAACCAGAGTCTTTCAATTAACACCAGCGGGTTTTGGATCAGGTACAAGCAGAACTGAGAGTCAGTGGCTGTTTGGCCAGTAAAGGGATTGTACGGTTAGTCCCTAAATGATGTTCCCAGTTCCCATCTTGCCCTTTTTTTAGTGTATAGCCCCGTGCAAAAATAAGGGTCCACAAATGTTCAAAACAGGCAGCGATTTTGAGTGCCTCAATTTTTGGTGCCCAACTTCAAACACCATAGAGGAACCTGCTTTTCAGAAGATGGCTGCTCAGCACTTCTTGAAAACCAGGCCCCTTTAATATATCAAGCTCGGCACCCAAAAATTAAGACTCCTAAAATAACTAGAAACATCTGACAATGTAGGTCCAAGCCTGTTTACCTTGGCCAGGCATGGGTGGCACCTGGTACGAAGAGGACTCTTGACAGCAGTCAGTGGAGGTGAAATACCCACATATTTTCTCAGCTCTGCTGGCACATTGTTCAGTTCCACGACATGGATGGGCACAGACAGCACCAGCTTCGTTTCATAGCCAGTGTCAAACAAGCTCAGAATGGTGGCTTCATCCACTTTGTATTTTTCTCCTCCCTGCATTAATAACCCAATTGCACAGCATAAGAGTGGGAAAAAGCAGCTTCTCTCCCTGTCATTCTGGTTTGGTTAGCCTAGCATTCATATCCCCAGACCTCATCTGCCTTAGGATAGTCAAGGTATATCTCTCACGGCACGACTGATTTCTGCTGATTCTATTGATTTTTACATGTTTAAAACATGCCCTTCATAGTAATCCATAGGCACATTTAAAGTTGATTTAACAACAATACATAAATTGGTGAACTAATGTTGATCAAATAAATGGATGTGACTCCAGAATGGAGCAGCTATCTGAAATCTGACTAGTACAGTATGTCCCTGCGCCCCTGCAGGGAAATGCTCTAACTAAGCAAACTGACTTGATAGTATTCCAGAATAAGCCATTTCTTTGCTTGCTTTCCAACTGGTTGAGCTGGGTTATGCCCCAAACATTGCTGTACATAAGGATGAACGTTTTCAGACTTGAGTGCCTGAAGCTCAGCATCCAAAGTCATATTTAAGTTCCCAAGTCTGGAGAATACTGGCCACAATCTTGATCACTGAATTTCTGGAATGAGAGAGTGGGGTTTGACGGGTTCTTTTACTTACCAAAGAAGCCACCCAGTCACAAAACTCTTTAGTCACTCGCCTTACGTTCTCACCCAGGGGAGGAACGTAGCTCAAACTGGCCTCCTTTTCCCGTGCTGCTACCTCTTTCTTGGACAGGTAGGTGTACTGTGGATTCTTGCCTTTGGACTTCTTGCTGCTTAAGATATTAATGTTATAAAATAATATCTAAAATGTCTTTGATTTGCACAAACAAGACCCAGTAATAACAGGCACGGTACAGTCACTACTACAGAGGACCACATAAAGCTTGTGTTTATCTTGCTTTGGATCACAAATGGTCCAAATGACTTATATAGTTCGGACTAAAATAGCACAGTGATTTCATGCATTAAATTTGCCCCTGGAGGACTTGGTTCAAATTGGTCTCACAAACATAGGGAAGCCACCTATCCTGCATCTAGCGAGAAAGTCCCATATTTTGAAGACCAAGCCTACGTTCAGATCTGCATTTTTCTGGGGAAAAAATGTAATCTGGCTAAAAAAAACAACCCTTCAAACTGGCAAACAATACACGTCTGTCACTACACCATTCTGTCACTGTAACCTTCATCCCCCCTCACCTGCTTGTTGTATCACTACTTAATGTCTTCTCTTGATTTAGGCTGTGAACTCTTCTGGAGTTGGACTGTTGTGGTTTTGTACAGCACCCAGCACAATGTGACCACATTCCTAATAGTGACCCCTGGGCAAGACTAAGTGGGTATTCACCCACGAAAGCTTATTCTCCAATACGTCTCTTAGTCTATAAGGTGCCACAGGACTCTTTGTCGCTTTTGCAGATCCAGACTAATGCAGCTACCCCTCTGATAATATATTCTAGGACACCAGTTTATATTCAGTATAATTTGAAGGATGCAAGTAAGGGTATTTTGTGATCACAGAATCATAAAATATCAGCATTGGAAGGGACCTCGGAGATCATCTAGTCCAATCCCCTGCTCAAATCAGGACCAACACCAACTAAAAATACTGCCCATTTAGTATCAGATTTTGTTTAAAAGGTTAACCCAAGAAATATTTTTCAGTAAAAGACACGAGGTGTTTCATAGAACACTGACCAGCTCAAGCTATATTATGTGGGTCTAGATGACTTCCAAACTCTTTTTGGACACACCAGTAAAAAAAAAAAAACTGTACAAAGGTTACAAATATGGAAAGGAAATGTCACAACGGTCCTTCTCTGCACAGGAAATTACCAGGATTGACATAGCTGGGGGCTATCTGTCCGAATTAAGATGTATTTGCAGAAGAGAGTAACGTGGGGAAACTTGCTTTGTGCTAAGTGCCAAGTTTTATGCTGACTTTTGTCCCATGAAACACCACTGACTTTTTCAGGGTTACCTGGGGTGTACATCAGCAGAGAATTCACCTGGGTCTGGCCCTAGTTGGCACCGTTACCATATCACCTGTGTAAATAGTGACAAAGAATCAAGTGGCACCTTAAAGACTAACTAAAGTATTGAAGCATAAGCTTTCATGGGCTAAAAAAAAATAAATAAGAGGAATAAATAAGAGGCAAGGACCAGGCCTGGTCCTTGGATACTTCCTGCCTCTGGATACTTCCACTGCATGCATCCGACGAAGTGGGTATTAGCCCATGAAAGCTTATGCTTCAATAGTTTAGTTAGTCTTTAAGGTGCTACTTGACTCTGTCACTTCTGCAATTCCAGACTAACATGGCTACCTCTCTGATTCTTGACATCATGCAAGGCACTGTGTACATAGACACTTTAAAAGTCATGCGTTGGCCATGTTTGTTCTCCACCTCTCTGGGGAACATGGGTTCCCACAGTTACTCCCTGACCCAGTCCTTCCACATGGCTGTGAAACATGCTCTCTGACAGGCAAGACTCTCTGAAGGTGAGTTGGCACAGAGTATGGAATACACCCAGCCTTAGAAACAGGCAATTCCTCTCTTTCAATGCAGCTATATTCAGAGGAGAGATTGGACTGAACTGAATCCAGGCCCAGCAGCAGAAGGTGAATTCAGGTGGCCCTGGGTGCTGCTCACTCTGTCCTGTCCAGTACTCACAGTGCTGATGACCTGGGACGTGCTTCTTTACTTTTCCAATCCTCCAGCTGACACAGCACTTGCTGGGGGGTGTGGCTCTCCTGGTCACAATCCTCATATCCACCAGCCCTATTCAAGTGCATCTCAGGATCCAGAATGCCCACAATCTCTTTGAAAAGCTGAGAGCCAAACAAGAACAAAGCACGGTATTCACACCAGCATAGTTCCCATGGAGACTGCGTAAGGGGGGCACAATACAAACAGAGCTCCTGGACAGCATAGCAATGACCAGACAGAATCAGTCCTATTGTCCATTTAGTGCACTCACCTGTCCCAGACACCAGCTGCCTCAGACAAAGGTGCCAGGAACCCCTTAGTTGGCAGATGTGGGATAATCTGCCCCCTTTAAGGACTCATCCAATGCCCCAATAGTTAAAGATTGGTGTCATACCTGAAGCATAAGGTTTAACATCCCTTCCAAAACCTTGTTTAGCATTCACTACTGTATCTCTGGATAGTTATCCATATAAATGTTCAGTCCTTCTGTGACTGATGCTAAACTCTTGGCCTGAACAGTATACTGTGGCAATGAGTTTCACAGTCTACTTATACAGTGTGTGAAAGATTTTTCTTTTGTTGATTTTGAATTTACTGCCTTTAATCTAATCAAAAGTCCCTTTGTTTCATAATTCAAGGACAGAAGTTGAGTCTACACTGTGACTGGGGTCTCACTGATCAGACCCAAGATTCCGCATTTACCCCTTGAATTTTGAAGAGTTTGCCTGACACACCAAATACATTCTCCTGATGAACTTACTTCTTCTTAACTTTACCCCTGTATGTTCCCCCATAGCATTCTGCCCTGATGAGGAGTATGCTTTCCATGAATTCCTCTCTCCCATGCCCCTATCCCAACCTGAGACTAATCCTGTCCCTCTACCTGGTCCCTTCCTCTCGACCATGTTAACTCACCTTCACTGTCTGCCCCCAGCTTGTCTGTACATAGTCACTTTGAGCCCTGTACCAGAAGCTCCCTGCCCCAAACCAGAGGTAGAACTGTGTGCTGACTACTCTCTGCTGCTTCTTTGCATGAGGCAAGGACAGAGGCTGAGGGAAGATGGGGCTGTTCCAGAGACAGGCTGGGAAAAATGGGAGTTGGACCAGGTCAGGACTCGCTCTGGTGTCTTGGTCAAACTCTTACCTCTTTAATTTTAAGCAGAGACACTTACTGTCATGTATCGTCCAGTTATATTTGATGTCTGGTAATAACAATTTTGGCTACACACTGTCTAAATACAGCCCTGTGTGCTTGACTTCTAAAGCAGCCCTTTTAAACTAATGCTTTCTGGTGTTACATTTTGACAAATGAATGGGGAGAGGTTCACTGACTGCAAACAATGGAACAAAACTCGAAACTAACTCCAGTTCAGATCTCTTGCTATGTTTAAGGTCATGCACCTTGCCATGATGAGTCATATATTCTGCAGATTTTCTATATAAAGGAACAGCTGATAACTGGGTTATTTTTGTGTTTAAAACTTGCCAGAAAGACACTTGTCTGAAACAAGAACCACAGCAACCCTGGGGCCTGTACCTCTGGAGGGATGCTTTCTTCCAGATGAGGGTAGAGTGCAAGGGGGTGCTGGCTCAGGTAGTATTCTGTTTGTGCAATGTGATCCCATCTGGCTTTCTGCAAAGGACTGAGCTTGGAAGGGCTAACTTGGGTTTTGGTGCACTTCTTCCTTCCCTTCTGCTGGGCCATGCATGAAGCATCAGATGCATGATTACGCAGAACAATCGGTACAGGCCCCTTTGTGCCACAGATGATGATGTTGTCAGATGGTGGAGAGAAGCCACTTCTGAAATCATCCAGGCCACTTTTCAAGAATCTCCAGCGCTGACTATTAAGGGAATCCGAGAACTTCTGTTTGTTGTGTTCTTGAAAGTACTTAGATGGCATTTTCTCCTGATACCTAAAAGCAAACACTTCTGGTCAGTGCTGGAAGTAATGGGGCTTTTAATAAAGCACATGAACATCACTGGAGTCTCTCTGGTGTTCTTATTTGCAGCGTTGTTAAACATTCAAATTCCAAATGGCTATGCAACTCCACCATGTTGGCACAAATTGTCCAGAGGGCAAGCCTGCTCCATCATTCAACCTCGGAGAAAAGCCTGGCCCTAAGAACTGCTATAGGGGAAACTGGTCATGACCCTATAAAGTGGAGCTGGCCAAATGATGGAATTGCCATCCTGGGAAAATGTTGAAATTTTGTTTTGTCCAAAATTGGGACAAAAAAAGTAAAAAATATGGGAATTTTTTTGCAAAATGAAATATTCTGAAATATGTGAGGGGTGCAAGCTCTGGGAGGGAGTTTGGGTGCAGGAAAGGATTCCAGGCTGGGGCATTGTGCTTGGATGCAGGAGGGGGTATGGGGTGCTGGCATCAGGAGGGGGTACAAGGGGCAGGAGGGGATATGGGGGCTTTAACTGGATTAACAGTGTCAGTAGACTGATAAAACCAAACAAGCTAAAGAACTGTGTATAATTATCCTAGCACACGTTTGCACTGGCAGATTCACTTTCCCTGTTTAACCCAGTACTGAATTTTTTTTTGATCATTAACGGATGTCTAATTATATTGCTAACTTTCTGAACTGCAGAACACTATGGAATTATAATACTAACCCTAAGTTTTTCATTTTAATTTTGTTTTAAATGAAATGTGCAGAACTGGGTTTCCAAGCTGAGCAGTACGTATGGATAGAGAGAAAAAGAGAACTTGTATTCTTAAATACAAATACATTTAGTACAGAATGTCACTGAGATGAAGGATGGTCTGGTGGTTATGGGGGTTAACCTGAGAGCAATTCCCTGTGGGTGGGTGTTGCCTTGGGCAGGTCACTTGGATGATAGTACTGCCCTACCTCACAGGCTGTTGTGAGGACAAAAAACATGAAAGATTGTAAGGTGCTCAAATGCTATACTTTAAATAGTTACCGACACTTACAGGACCAACATTATAATCAGTAATCAACAACTAAATCGTGCATCTAGATATACTTGCCCTTCACCTAGTTTTCCCACCACATCTTAGTTTTGCTACATTCAGAAAAAGATGAAATGTGACTAAAGTCACATTACAAACTTCCAGTGCCTTGAACTTGAGATATTCACTAATTCTGACTTACCATCTCTTATCTCTTCTGTGGCCCCTGAATGATCTTTTCTTCTAGTTCTTAACAGTTCAACAATAGCCATGGGTCGTAGTGGCCCAAATCCTGCTCACCTTACTTGCATGGAAAGTTCTATTAATTAACTTCAGGGGGATGAGCAGGATTCTTATTTCCAACAGTTATTATCAGCTATATGGCAGGATCCTGGTCTGCCAAAGCCCAGATGATCTATCAAACAACTTGCATTTAATCTACATTTTAAATAAAGTTTCCAGGAAACATGCAAATCACTAAGCATCAGACAGTTTAATTCCAGAGATATGTTACAATAATTAGTTAAAATACCAAGGTATTTGCAATCTGATTGTGAGCTGAAACTGCAAAAATCAAAATACATACCTTACGTGTTGTAGAACTCAGAGTAAAACTCTCACATGCAAGATGAGACTGATGCATGGATTGGATTTATAGAATAGTCCCCATTCAATGACAATGCAAATAAGCATGTAGCTGTGTTTTTAAAAATACACTCTTGTAGAGTTGCTTCAGGGCAAACAGGCGCAATTGATAAGCTCCGGGTGCAACTTGCATACTGCAGGCATGTTTGGAGCTGGTTGTTGTGGAAACCAAATCCCATAGACTCACAAGTCCTCTCTCTCTCTCAGACACACACACACAGAGAATTCTTGAACAGTGTTGTGAAATGCAACTTAAGAATTAAAAGCTAAATTTGATTTCACTACACCAGTAGAATTTTCATGCATGAAGTGTTGTTAAAAACTTGACTAGAAATTCGCCCCTAATGTTTATAAAATGAAATAATGTTCTCCTTCAGTGATGTTATAAACTTAATTTACCTCGACTTCAGTAAGGTGTTTGATACGGTGCAAGATGGAGAATTATCAGTTAAATTGGAAAAGATGGGGATCAATATGAAAATTGAAAGGTGGATAAGGAACTGGTTAAAGGGGAGACAACAAAGGGTAATACTGAAAGGCGAACTGTCAGGCTGGAGGGAGGTTACCAGTGGAGTTCCTCAGGAACTGGTTTTGGGACCAATCTTATTATTACTGACCTAGTCACAAAAAGTGGGAATATGTTAATAAAGTTTGTAGATGACATAAAGCTGAGAGATATTGCCAATTCAGAGAAGGACTGGGATATCATACAGGAAGACCTGGATGACCTTGTAAATTGGAGTAATAGGAATAGGATGAAATTTAATAGGGAGAAGTGTAAGGTTATGCATTTAGGGATTAATAACAATAATTTTAGTTATAAACTGGGGATGCATCAATTGGCAGTAACAGAGGAGGAGAAGGACCTTGGAGTATTAGTTGATCACAGGATGACTATGAGCCGCCAATGTGATATGGCTGTGAAAAAAAGCTAATGCAGTCTTGGGTTGCATTAGGCGAGGTATTTCTAGTAGAGATAAGGAGATATTAGTACTGTTATACAAGGCACTGGTGAGACCTCATCTGGAATACTGTGTGCAGTTCTGGTCTCCCATGTTTAGGAGGATGAATTCAAACTAGAACAAGTGCAGAAAAGGGCTACTAGGATGATCCGAGGAATGGAAAAACCTGTCTTATGAGGGGAGACTCAGGGAGCTGGGCTTGTATAGCCTATCCAAAAGAAGGCTGAGGGGAGATATGATTACTCTCTATAAATATATCAGAGGGATAAATACCATGGAGGGAGAGGAATTATTTAAACTCAGTACTAATGTGGCCACATAAGAACAAATGGATATAAACTGGCCAACAGGAAGTTTAGACTCGAAATTAGATGAAGGTTTCTAACCATCAGAGGAGTGAAATTCTGGAACAGTCTTCAAGGGAAGCAGTGGGGGCAAAAGACCTATGTGGCTTCAAGACTAAGCTTGATAAGTTTATAGGGGAGCCGGTGTGATGGGAAAACATAATTTTGGCAATTGATCTTTGACTATGGTCATAGATGGGACTCGTGGCATATGATGGAAAGTTGGAGGGGATGGGATCTAAGTTACTACAGAGAATTCTTTCCTGGGTGTCTAGCTGCTGAGTCTTGCACACATGCTCAGGGTTCAGCTGATCGCCATATTTGGAGTCGGGAAGGAATTTTCCTCCAGGACAGATTGGCAGAGGTCCTGGAGGTTTTTCTCCTTCCTCGGCAGCAAGGGGCATGGGTCAGATTCTCTGTACCTTGAAGTCCTTAAACCAAGATTTGAGGACTTCAATAGCTCAGATATAGGTGAGAGGTATATTGCAGGAATGGGTGTGTAAAATTCTGTGGCCTACGTTGTGCAGGAGGTCAGACTAGATGATCATAATGGTCCCTTTTGGCCTTAAAGTCTATGAGTCTATGTTTTGCTTCACACGATTATGCTTTATCATCTTCATTGTTGCTCTGCACAAGTGGGGGAATGTTCATTTAAAGAATAAAACAAAACAATTTCTGATCCGGTAATGACTTAAAGGGAAAATGCAATCATTGACTCATGGACTTAAACAGAACTACCTGTGTAAGAAAGGGCTACTCTTGTGAGCAAATGTCACAGAATCAAGTCTAAAGGGAGTATTAAGTTGGCAGTAGGCCACATCCAGCTACTACCTGACCACTGCAACTCCCCTTGTATGTGAAACTAGACAATCATGTGATCTACAATAATTAAAAATAATTATGTACATATTACAAATAAACAGATTAAAGATGTTATGCAGCTGTTTTGCACATGTATATAGTGGAACTTTGGAATCCAGTGATGTGCATACTACAAACACACAGATGAAAGGTGTTGCACAGATGTTTTGCACGTGTGCAGGGGGGATTTTGAATTTGTGTACCACTGCATATAGTTCACTGTCACTTACCTGCGTGCTACTGCTGCATCCCCAATGGTTATATAGTACCAATATGTAACAGTGTATCAGCCCTTGGAGACAAGACAGCTCAAGGTAAATCATAGGCAGCAGGTTATACCTCTGTAGCCACAGCAGCTGGGCAGTCACTGTGGGAGAGGAAGTGGTCTCAAGTAGGTAGTTTTGTGGCAGAAAACAGTAATTTTAATCTAATTAAATTTTAATTTTAAATTAATTAAATTTAATTTTAAACAGTAATCGGATTCAGGCCTCACATTGGCCTTTTGAAAGAGCAGGGTGGTCTCAAACTCTCATCTCTCCCTCCTCACTGAAGGATCAGACAGCTATTGTGTCCTCATCTAGCCTAGCCTGTCACCAGACCCAGGCAGCAGGGCAGGCTGTAAGTTGTAGTCTCAGGGGCTAGGTAGATGAGATACTCCCTGCCTTCAAAGCAAGTAGTGAGCTGTAGTCACTGCTGGGGAGAAAGTGCCAGTAAGTGTAGGGTGACCAGATGTCTCAATTTTATAGAGACAGTCCTGATTTTTGGGTCTTTTTCTTATATAGGCTCCTATTACCCTCTCACCGCCTTTACCAATTTTTCACACTTGCTGTCTGGTCATCCTAAGTAAGTGTGTATTTTCTGTATACACCAAGGGGACATAATTTCAGAGACTAGGAAGAAAACGCTTTATAGGGGAAGGAATATCTGTTGTTTTTTTGAATAATGCAATGGCCCATTGTTCATGGTGGCTCACTACACACCACATTTCAAATATTCAGCAAGTAGGTCACTACATTTTTAAAAAGCTGTTTATTTAGAAGGTCAAGCAGTTTCACAAACCATAGCCATATAAGAATCAGAGTGTTAGTCTGGAATTGCAGAAGTGACAAAGAGTCCTGTGGCACCTTAAAGACTAACTAAAGTATTAGAGCATGAGCTTTCGTGGGCTAATACCCACTTCGTCGGATGCATGCAGTGGAAGTATCCAGGGGCAGGTATAAATAGGTAGGCAAGAACCAGGTGGGAGATAACAAGGTTAGTCCAATCAGGCTGAACCAGCTTGTTATCTCTAATCAGGGAGGGTGAGGTGTTCCTCTAGCAGCTGAACTGGAGGTGTGAATAGCGAGAGAAGAGAAGCTGCTTTTGTAGTTAGCTAGCCATTCAAAAATCTCTATTCAGTCCCAAATTGATTGTGTCAAATTTGCAAATGAATTGCAACTCTGCAGTCTCTCTTTGCAGTCTGGACTTGAAGTTTTTTTGCTGCAAAATGCTGACCTTTAAATCTTCTATGGTGTGTCCGGTGAGGTTGAAGTGCTCTCCTACAAGTTTTTGAATATTGCCATTCCTGATGTCTGATTTGTGTCCATTTATCCTTTTTCGTAGGGACTGTCCAGTTTGGCCGATGTACATAGCAGAGGGACATTGCTGGCACATAATGGCGTATATTACATTGGTAGATGTGCAGGTGAATGAACCAGTGATGGTGTGGCTGATCTGGTTTGGTCCTGTGATGGTGGTGCTGGTGTAGATGTGTGGGCAGAGTTGGCATCGAGGTTTATTGCATGGATTGGTTCCTGAGTTAGAGTTATTATGGCACGGTGTGCTGTTGCTGGTGAGAATATGCTTGAGGTTAGCAGGTTGTCTGTAGGCCAGGACTGGCCTGCCTCCCAAGGCCTGTGAAAGTGAGGGATTGTTGTCCAGGATGGGTTGTAGATCACTGATGATGCGTTGGAGAGGCTTTAACTGAGGACTGTAGGTGATGGCCAGTGGTGTTCTGTTGTTTTCTTTCTTGGGCTTGTCTTGCAGCAGCAGGCTTCTGGGTACACATCTGGCTCTGTTGATCTGTGTCCTTATTTCCTTGTGCGGGTATTGTAGTTTTGAGAAAGCTTGGTGGAGATCTTGTAGGTGTTGGTCTCTGTCTGAGGGGTTGGAGCAAATACGATTGTACCTCAGTGCTTGGCTGTAGACAATGGATCGTGTGGTGTGCCCAGGGTGGAAGCTGGTGGCATGAAGGTAGGCATAGCTGTCAGTAGGTTTTCGGTATAGGGTGGTGTTGATGTGGCCGTCATTAATTTGCACCGTGGTGTCCAGGAAGTGGACCTCCTGTGTAGACTGGTCCAGGCTGAGGCGGATGGTGGGGTGGAAGCTGTTGAAATCATGGTGGAATTCTTCCAGAGTTTCTTTCCCATGGGTCCAGATGATGAAGATGTCATCAATGTAGCGTAGATAGAGGAGGGGCGTGAGTGAACGAGATTTGAGGAAGCGTTGTTCCAGGTCAGCCATAAAGATGTTGGCATACTGTGGGGCCATGCGGGTGCCCATAGCGGTGCCACTGGTCTGGAGGTATATATTGTCATCAAATTTGAAATAATTGTGTGTGAGGATAAAGTCACAGAGCTCAGCAACCACTTGTACTGTGGCATCATCAGGGATACTATTCCTGACAGCATGTATTCCATCTTTGTGTGGGATGTTTGTGTAGAGAGCCTCTACATCCATGGTGGCTAGGATGGTGTTTTCTGGAAGGTCACCAATGCATTGTAGTTTTCTCAGGAAGTCGGTGGTGTCACGGAGATAGCTGGGAGTGCTGGTGGCGTAGGGTCTGAGTACAGTGTCCACATATCCAGACAGCCCTTCAGTGAGAGTGCCAATACCCGAGATGATGGGGCGTCCAGGATTTCCAGGTTTGTGGATCTTGGGTAAAAGATAGAATAGCCCCGGTCGGGGTTCTAAGGGTATGTTAATTTGTTCCTGTGTTAGTGTAGGGAGTGTCCTGAGTAGACGGTGCAGTTTCTTAGTATATTCTTCAGTGGGATCTGAGGGAAGTGGCCTGTAGAAATTGGTGTTGGAGAGTTGTCTGGTAGCCTCCTTTTGGTAGTCAGACCTGTCCATGATGACAACAGCACCTCCTTTATCAGCCTCTTTGATTATGATGTCAGGGTTGTTTCTGAGGCTGTGGATAGCATTGCGTTCTGCTCGACTTAGGTTGTGAGGCAGGCGATGTTGTTTTTCCACAATTTCTGCCTGTGTACGTCGGCGGAAGCATTCTATGTATAAGTCCAGACTGTCATTTCGACCCTCAGGGGGAGTCCATGTGGAGTTCTTCTTCTTGTGCTGTTGGTGGGATGGTGTCTGTGTATCAGTGCGCTGTTCTATGTAGTCTTGAAAGTATTCTTTGAGTCGGAGACGGCGAAAGTAGGCTTCCAGATCACCGCAGAATTGTATCATGTTTGTGGGGGTGCTGGGGCAGAATGAGAGTCCTCGAGATAAGACAGACTCTTCTGCCGGGCTGAGTATGTAGCTGGATAGATTGATGATACTGCTGGGTGAGTTAGGGGTACCACTGCTGTGGCCCCATGTGGCAGGCAGGATTTTAGATAGCTTGCAGTCCTTTTTCTTTTGTAGAGAGGTGAAGTGTGTAATATAGATCTCCTGTCTTATTTTAGTAAAGTCTGTTTGTGTGGAGGGTTGGTTGTTTATCAAGGTCTCCAGGTTGGAAAGCTCTTTTTTGATGTTTTCCTGTTTGCTGTACAGGATGCTGATCAGGTGGTTCCTCAGTTTCTTAGATAGTGTCTGGCATAATCTCTCACTGTAGTCTGTGCAGTATGTAGAAAGCAATGGATTTTTCACCTTCAGTCCATTTGGTATGATGTCCATCCGTTTGCATTTGGAGAGAAAGATGATATCTGTCTGTATTTGTGCAAGTTTCTTCATGAGGTTGATAGATTTCCACTCCATACGGCTAAATGCCATATATACGGCTAAATAGCCATATAAGAGCTGCATTACTATTACAGAATGAACACCATGTTTTCTTTATAGAAAGATTATTCAACATTTTTCTTTTTGGCGGAGTAACAAGTTACAAGAAGATGCTTCCTGTATAACTAGGGTTGCCAAACAGTCTAATCACTCAAACCCAAACATCCTTGCCCCGCCCCCTGCCCCAAGACCCTGCCCCTTCTCAAAGGCCCCACCCACTCCATCCCCACTCCCTCCCGTCGTTCGCTCTCCCCATCCTTACTCACTTTCACCAGGCTGGGGCAGGGGGCTCGGGTTTGGCATGTGGGAGAGGGCTCTGGGCAGAGCCTGGGTCAGGAGCTTGGAGTGCAGGAGGAGATGTGGGCTCTGGGAGGGAGTTTGGGTGTGGAAGGGGGTTCAGGGCTGGGGCAGGGGGTTGGGAGGGCATGAGAGGTGCAGGCGGGGACTCCAGGGGCATATGGGTGCAGGGAGGGGACTCCAGGCTGGGATAGAGGTGCAGGAGGAATTGCAGAAGGAGACTCAGGGCTGGGGATGGGGTTGGGATGTGGAGGGGGGGTGAGGGTTGTGGGCTCTGGGAGGTAGTTTGGGTTCAGGAAGGTGCTTTGAGCTGGGGCAAGGGTTTGGGGTGCAGGAAGTAGTCTCTGGCTGGGAGGTGATTACCTTGGGTGGCTTCAGATCAGTGGTGCAGCAGGCTAAGGCTTCAAGCACTGTCTTTGCAGCTTCCATTCGCCACAGTTTTCAGCCAATGGGAGCTGTGGAGTTGATGCTTGTGGTGCAGGCAGTGTGTGGAGACCCCTGTTTCCCCACAGGGAGCCTGCCTTAACCCTACTGTGCTGCTGGACTAAAATTTCCCAGAGTGGCTTTAGTAGCCTCCAAGAGATATGGCCTGATTCTGGGAGACTCCCAGTGAATCCAGGAGGATCGACAACCCTATGTATAACCTAGGACCAATTGTTTCTAGATCTTATACTGAAAAAATTTTCTCTTTACTTACATTTACAAATGGAAGACTATGCATATTCAAACATGGGTTTCAAATGCACTGGATGCGCATATGGTGACTACTGAATACTAGTTCCTTAAAATTCAGAAGTCCATTTTTGTGTTGACATGCATCAGGTGAATGAAGCTGTAATTTGGAAGCAACAAATACTTCCCACAACTGAAGAAATGGTCCATGTTATGTAGCAACTGTTTCCACCAAGCTTGATTCAAAATGGGGTTTTCACTGACTCAAACTATTACCGCAGTTCAGAGGAATTGTTACATGGGTAAGTCATCACAGGTTTTACAGTGAGAAATGGCAGTGCACCAGCACATTATAACAACATGTTTTGCAAGAGCACAATCAAATCCAGAGCATATGATGCCATAATAGCTTTGGACAAGGATAGCAACTTCAGATGTTTCTCTCCCTTCAAAAGGTGTCTAAAGGAGGGATCTTTATGACACTAGAGAAGTACACATCGGTCACCTTCAACTGTATTTTCCAATGGGAAGAAAATAATGGAGCTGAAGTTATCTAGACTAATACTGGTACCAACATGGAAAATGTGAAGACATTAGGATTTAGGACTCCAGTGACAGCTCACTCTCTGCATGGGGGGTTTCTTTCAGAAAAAGACAAAGCAAAGTGCAGCTTCCTAACTGCTCAAATCAGAGTCCTCTGAGACATGCACAATGCCCTGTGTCATGTCAGAACAAGGTGTGACTTCCATGATTAAAAACAATTTCTAATTGGGTATGAAGATGCCCAGCAGGAATGGGTTGGGAAAGTCCGCGGACTAACTAGCTCACACTTAAATCTCCTCTCACATGTCACTGAAATTGTGCTATACTGAATAGCTAGCTGTTTCCAAAGCTACTCAGAGAAGACACTGAAGCCTACGCCATATGGGTGATGACTGTGATGATGACGTCCCTCCAAGCAGCTCTCAGGTGGCTTCCGCAGGTTTTCCTGAAGCCCATGAAATACAGAGGAATCAGGGGAAATTAAAACAGGCTATAAACCAGTAACTGGAGCTCATGAGATATACCTGCTTTCCTCCCTCTCCCACATCTACACTCCTGGATATTGTGCCGTACAAATCTCTGTTGAATTATTGTGTTCTTAGGCCAAGGAACTCCCTTGGGACATGAAAACCATTTTCAGCCCAGCTCTACTGTCAGCCCTGCAGCTAAGGTCTGGCTCATCCTATATCTTCCTCCAGACTACCGGTAGATGGCACCAGAGAACGCCTTTCCCTATGAGCTTCAGACCACAGGGCTACATAGATATAGATCAGGAATTGGCAACCTTTCAGAAGTGGTGTGCTGAGTCTTCATTTATTCATTCTAATTTAAGGTTTTGCATGCTAGTAATACATTTTAACATTTTTAGAAAGTCTCTTTCTATAAGTATATAATATATAACTAAACTATTGTTGTATGTAAAGTAAATAAGGTTTTAAATTTTTTTAAGAAGCTTCACTTAAAGTTAAATTAAAATGCAAAGCCCCCCCGACTGGTGGCCAGGACCCAGGCAGTGTGAGTGCCACTGAAAATCATCTCATGTGCCGCCTTTGGCATGTGTGCCATAGGTTGCCTACCCCAACATAGATCATCTGTTGGAAAACGATGAAGCTTGGTATAATGTGTTACAATCGTGTAACGTTGGGTATAATACTGCACAAAGGCCATAAGATTCAGCTGCGGCCTCTCTGTCAGTTTTGGAACCTCACCTTTAGTCACAAAGCAGCAGGAATTTTGGCTGCAGCTGATTGCATGATGGCCTGCACTCATCATGTCACAGTACTGTCTTTGGACGTTGGTGGTATTTTATAGGGGCAGCAGTGGCATGTGCTGCTCCACTACACCCTGTTAGTAATGCTGTCATGTTGCCCACACTGCTTATTTGAGAGGTTTCTCTGGTGATATCGCAGAGAACCTCCATATCTGAGGGTCGTTCCACTATCTGCAACCCATAGCTGTGCTCAGATCAGTGGGCAATGCATGTATTGGAAGGGAAAGTTGACAGCAGAAAAAGATCTTACATGGATGATGTGGTATTCTGGGTGGATCAAAAGGACTGTTCATCCAAAGATTAGCAGAGGATCATACCAAAGGGCCACCATGGTTGCAAACCTCCAGTAACGAAGCTGCCATATAACAAGAAAATAAAGCAGACGAGAAAAAAGCTGTTAAAATACAAGCTTTTGCTTTAAGAATCAGAGGGGTAGCCATGTTAGTCTGGGATTGCAGAAGTAACTAAAAAAAAAAAAAAGAGTCCTGTGGCACCTTAAAGATTAACTAAAGTATTAGAGCATAAGCTTTCGTGGGCTAATACCCACTTTGTCGGATGCACGCAGTGGAAGTTCCACTGCGTGCATCCGACGAAGTGGGTATTAGCCCATGAAAGTTTATGCTCTAATACTTTAGTTAAGCTTTTGCTTTAGTGCTACAGCCTCCAGTTCCTCCCTCTCAACTTGGTTAGGCCATCCAAACTGTCTGCGCCAGGTACTGTCCTTTTTGGAATCTTCTCCCACCCTCAGGACCGGCACCATCCACAAAATGCAAAGAGCGAGGTTTAGGAACCATCTTGACAGAATGACTCTTCCCTGGAGAGGCATTAGTTCTGGGGTTTGTTGGGGCTAAGGAGTCACAGCTAGAGTGAAGGAGAGGGTTATGCAATTTTATCTGCATGTGCTGTGATCCTGATCAGTTCTGGAACTAGTTTCACAACTGTGGGCCATGTGCTAAGCAAGCTGTTAATTATGATGGAATGAGTGGCCCCAGAAAGTCAGATGTTATCATGATCCTGTTACTGTATAACAATCAAACACGGTTTGAGGTTTTGAGTACAAAGATCTCAGCCCGCTCAGTTCAATGGCAACAGCTACCATTACCAGTCCTGGCCTACAGACAGCCTGCCAACCTCAAGCATATTCTCACCAGCAACAGCACACCGCGCCATAATAACTCTAACTCAGGAACCAATCCATGCAACAAACCTCGATGCCAACTCTGCCCACACATCTACACCAGCAACACCATCACAGGACCAAACCAGATCAGCCACACCATCACTGGTTCATTCACCTGCACATCTACCAATGTAATATATGCCATTATGTGCCAGCAATGTCCCTCTGCTATGTACATCGGCCAAACTGGAGAGTCCCTACGAAAAAGAATAAATGGACACAAATCAGATATCAGAAATGGCAATATTCAAAAACTTGTAGGAGAGCACTTCAACCTCACCGGACACACCATAGAAGATTTAAAGGTCAGCATTTTGCAGCAAAAAAACTTCAAGTCCAGACTGCAAAGAGAGACTGCAGAGCTGCAATTCATTTGCAAATTTGACACAATCAGTTTGGGACTGAATAGAGATTTTGAATGGCTAGCTAACTACAAAAGCAGCTTCTCTTCTCTCGCTATTCACACCTCCAGATCAGCTGCTAGAGGAACACCTCACCCTCCCTGATTAGAGATAACAAGCTGGTTCAGCCTGATTGGACTAACCTTGTTATCTCCCACCTGGTTCTTGCCTACCTATTTATACCTGCCCCTGGATACTTCCACTGCACGCATCCAACGAAGTGGGTATTAGCCCACGAAAGCTTATGCTCTAAGAAAATTTTAGCTAGTCTTTAAGGTGCCACAGGACTCTTTGTCACTTCTGCAATTCCAGACTAACACGGCTACCCCTCTGATTCATTACAAAACCAAAACTTTAGAACCTCTTACTAGAGGGAAAGAGAACTGTTAAACCAACTAAAAATATAAAGCATTAAGTGAGGTTTTAGTTTAACAATACCCCTTAAAAGTTCATTTGCTTTAGCTATCAAGAGTTTTGCAGCAAAGAAACTTCTTTGCTTCTTCAGTCATTTAGAGATCAGTGGCTAGCAACTTTTCCACACTACTGTATCCCTTTCAGGAGTCTGATTTATCTTGTGCACCCCTAAGTTTCATCTCACTTACAAACTACTTGCTTACAAAATCAGAAATAAACAATGAAGCTAATGTCTGGTCCAAACTCTTCCTTGCTGCCTCACTGCTAGAGAAACACAGGCACCACATAAAGTCCGACCAGTATCTATGAAACCTGGCACATTTGTGCTAGCACTGAGGTGATTAAGGCACTGATTTTAGCCAGGCTCATAGCAGTGTTGCGAAAGATGCAATCTTGGGCACTTATTAAACATAAGGTTGAAAAAGAAAATGAAAGGAGAGAAAGTGGGGAAGGAAAATGACACAAGAGAGGGAGAAAATGACACAAGTGATCCCATGGCTCACATTCAGGTGTTGTTCGGGATTTAGCCAAAGCCAGGGGAAGTAGTGCTGTCATTGGTTCTCCTCTCTGGCCCAGACTGGTCAGGATGCCTTTCAAAATCAGGACTATAAAGAACCAACTGTATCATGGTAGATTTTTAGTGATCCAGGAGAAGTGGGGATGTCAGCCATGATGATAATACTCGCTCCTTCCAGGCCACCCATTACTCTACTCCAGCATCAGGATTCCCCTCAAAATCTCATAAGAACTCCAAAGAACAGGGTGATGGATGGAATAGCCCGTCCCCTCACATTTTGTTGACCACTTAGACCTAACTTCTGACACCCTAATTTTGGTCCCCTGATTTCTGATTCCATTCTCCTTTGCTCACTACGTATGATGTTAACATAGTCAATGAGTGGCATCAGTACACCTTTTTGTTTGGACAAATTCAGGTTGTCTAACCTTTTGCTGACTTTTATAAGCAATTTTTTGTAACAGGCTGAGTTGAACTTTTGTTACTTTGGGCAACTGAGAGTGCAAGCCTCTGCACAACAGCTATGTCTCCTGCACATAAGTTTTACTCACGAGTGTAATATGTCCACTTTCCATGCTGCATAGCTGTGGGGGGGAAGTCATAGCCAAACAGAAAAGTGGAAGTGGCTGTGGAAATCCCTGCCAGGCTCCATAGTTTCAGTTGTAAAGAGTGGAACATTGCTAGGTCTATAAGGAAACTGGGACTTCCCCACAGAGACTCAAGGACTGCTGAGACAATTCTGCGTCTCCTTGAGCCTGGAGGGCAGCAGGCACTAGGCTCATGTCTGACCATAAAGAGCACAGGTCACACGGCTATATCTTGCTGCTGCTTATGTCCTATAAACAAATGACTGGGGGAATTTCCTCACATACAGCTAGATTGTTCTTTTGGCTCAGGTTTCTAATCTAGAGCTCAGAATTACAATGCTAGTTTTGTATAAGCATGTATTTTCTGTAGTTCAGGTGTCTGCAACCTTTGGCACGCAGCCCATCAGAGCAATGTGCTGGTGGACCATGGCCACAGGACATTTTGTTTATGTTGACTGTCCGCAGGCATGGCCTCCTGCAGCTCCCAGAGGCCGTGGTTCGCCGTTCCCGGCCACTGGGAGCTGCGGCGGGGAGCGTGCCTGCAGACGGTCAACGTAAACAAAACGTCTCGCTGTCTGCCAGCAGATTACCCTGATAGGCCATGTGCCAACCCTGTTGCAGTTCGTGTTTCTTCATCTTTTTAGCATCCTGCTCTGCTGTATAATACATTCTTGCAAGAGCTGTTTGTCATTTTGAAACCTGCAAGAGGAAGGAAGAATCTCTGCAGCAAAACAAGACATTCAAATGTATTAAATGAGCTAACTAATTACAGTAGAGACAATGTTTGCCATTTTGCTTCTGTTCTAATGACTCCAGTTTCTGCACAGTGGTAAAATGCAAGAGAATGCCTTTGGAGCACCAGTTGTCCACTAGAACATGTAGTAATAATAAAATTACACTATTATAGATAAAAGTGGATGCACCTTGTTATTTACACAGGTTGTTAATGGAACCACATTTTTACCTGATGTACTGATAAAGTCATTATTCAGAATGTAAATATGCAGATTTCTTAACCTCAGTGCAATTGTTGCTCTATAGCAGATGACCAGAAAACAGACCTCACTCACTTCCATGATACCACTTCCACCTCAAGGATGGTCTCTACCACCAGAGCTGTGTTCTCTTCCAGACATGGGGGCGGAACCTTAGAAGATATAAATTGTCCTTGCTCCATTCATGACAATAAATCTCCAAAAATGTACAGCCATTTGAGGATCTCCCTGAGACTACCTTACAGACCTGTGCAGTTCAGAATGCTAACTTGATAGGCCATAAAAGGCCATGTGATTGTGCTGTGCAGTTCATGAGTTCTAAGTCCATGCTCATGAAGAAGATGCTAAATGGAGGTAGTGAATTTGCCTTGGACAGGTTGCAACAACCTCACTGAGGGATGGATTATGGCTAAATGATGCCTAGTTCCACCTACAAACTTTGGCATATCTTTGCCAGACTCTCCCTTACAGTCTGGTCCCCTAACAATAGAGGATTTATTAGTCATTCAGAGCAGGTGGATGACATGAGCTTTAAAAGGCAAACTTGCATCAGGAGAGAAGGGGCCATCTTTTAAGAAAAGCCCTGTGACCTATCCAGATACGCTGGAGAGTAGGGATAGGCTACAGAGGGACCTAGACAAATTAGAAGATTGTCAAAAGAAATTTGATGAGGTTCAACAAGGACAAGTGCAGAGTCCTGCACGTAGGACGGAAGAATCTCATGCACTGCTACAGACTAGGGACTGAATGGCTAGGCAGCAGTTCTGCAGAAAAGGACCTAGGGGTTACAGTGGACGAGAAGCTGGATATGAGTCAACAGTGTGCCGTTGTTGCCAAGAAGGCTAACGGCATTTTGGGCTGAAAAGTAGGGGCATTGTCAGCAGATCGAGGGACATAATCGTTCCCCTCTATTCGACATTGGTGAGGCCTCATCTAGAGTACCGTGTCCAGTTTTGTGGTCCACACTACAAGAAGGATGTGGAAAAATTGGAAAGAGTCCAGAAGAGGGCAACATAAATGATTAGGGGCATGGAGCACATGACTTATGAGGAGAGGCTGAGAGAACTGGGATTGTTTAGTCTACAGAAGAGAAGACTGAGGGGAGATTTGATAACTACCTGGAAGATGGTTCCAAAGAGGATGGATCTAGACTGTTCTTAGTGGTACCAGATGACAGAACAAGGAGTAATGGTCTCAAGTTGCAGCGGGGAAGGTTTAGGTTGGATCTTAGGAAAAACTTCTTCACTAGGAGGGTGGTGAAGCACTAGAATGGGTTACCTAGGGAGGTGGTAGAATCTCCTTCCTTAGAGGTTTTTAAGGTCAGGCTTGACAAAGCCCTGGCTGGGATGATTTAGTTGGGGTTAGTCCTGCTTTAAGCAGGGGGTTGGTCTAGATGACTTTCTGAGGTCCCTTCCAACCCTGATATTCTATGACCTGTTATTTTATTTTAATGCTGATCTAAGAAACATATATTTTGAAGGAATGAATATTGAAATATTTGCAGTGCTGCAATACCCATTTCAGAACATGAGTCATGTTTTTATCATGTGGGCCTCAGTTATTTTGTTTTAGGTGGCATATTGTAGAAATGCTCCACTCTAATCAATCAATATTTGAACAAACACCCTCATGACGTAGCTACAGACCTGATCCAAAGGCAGTGGAAAGGCTCACAGCGACTTCAGTGGGATATTGATCACGGCCTAATTAAATACTCTTATTTCACAGCTGGTGAGATTAAAAAAGAGACATGAGAGCCTAATTACTCAGCACCTGCAGCTTCCACGAACTTTGGATGCTCAGCACCTCTGAAAGACCACACCTTAACCAACTTGCCAAGGTGCATTTGAAAGTTGATGTGGACTAAACACATCATTGAAATAAAGAAGATGACTGGGACACACTTATGGGCCAGATTCTGCCCTTGGATTAATGTGTGTAGTTTCCATTAACTTCAAAGGAAGCCCTGGGCACATATCTGAAGGCAGATTTTGGCCTTTCAATTTCCTGTAGCTATAGTACTGCTGTATTAGCTGAACACTCACCTAGGAATCACCATTAACTTTATTCACATACTGTGCTTCTTTCATCAAGTGACAGTAATATTTCTTTTAAAAGAAGACTGCACCATAGAGTTTGGGTGGGCATTTTCCATTCCATGCTCCCCAGTCTCAGCAAGAAGCTACCTGATTTTACGTGTTCTGTGATTTTTAGCTGTGTTCGCTGAAACTGGTGTGACCCAAAGTTTAGTTTAAACTAGTTTTAACAAAAGGCAAAGAGTACGAGATTGTGCTGCAATTGAAAAAAAAAAAAGTCAGAAAAATTCCAGGCAATTATAAATACAAACATGTCAATTTGCTCTTTTCCTACCCACAAAAAGAGAAGCCCACCCACCCACTCACCCACCCACACAAAGAAGTCTTGTTCAAAGACCCTTTTCACTTCTGAATAAGAATTGTTTTGTGGAAAGTGGAAATGAACTAGTGCCAAGAGGATAAAGGCAGGGGATTTCTGGGGGGATGGCAGGGGGGAGAAAGAGAGAAGTACAGTGCAAATGAGCCCTTGTCTACACTACCACTCACTTCAGTATAACTTTTGTCACTCACGGGTGTTAATAATCATTGGTGTGGGCAGGCCCTATGTTGGCTGGAGTGCTTCTCCTGCCAATGTAGTTACCATCTCTCACAGAGATGGAGTTATGGTGCCGACAGGAGAACTTTCTCCTGTTGGCATAGAGCATCTCCACCAGACATGCTAGAGACAAAGCCCTGCTGTAGGCTAGCCCAGAGTTTGAAGCTGAAAGTCAGAGGTGTAAATAAGTGCCAAGAGAACTAGGCAGCAGATGCAAAAGCACATTCAGAATTAAAATGAAAACTAGAAGTAAAAGGTTCTTAAAATTTTGTTTAGCAGAACCTACAGAATTACAACTCAGTAATTAAGGGTAACTTCATTTCTCACTAAGGTCAGAGAAAGGCATCTCCATACTTTAAGATAATTATTTAGGACATTTAAGGGTATTTTTGTTCCTGCAGAATCAAGGACCAAATCTGGAAGGGGAAAGCCATGTTTTGAGAACCCAGATCAGTAGAAGATGAACCAAATCAAGTCAGACTTAAGTGGAGACTCCTGTTCTGTATGTCCAGCCAGCTGTCTTGCCTTATACCTGGGAGAAGAGACTTAATATTAAAAACAGCTGGATATTATGATAGAAAGTCCTAGCTACTACTCCACCTAAGAAGTCTTTAAAATACAAAAACTAATCTGAAAGCTCCAACAAGAAGAAAAAAACATTAAGTAACTTAAAATTTTTGATATCTTACTTAAATAAAGGCATTGAAACATTTGTCTAGGTTGACCCTTTTTGTGTCTGCAGCTGACAATGAACACTGCTACCTGAATAGAAAAAAGTGACCAGTCATCTGCCTTTCAATACAACATAATATGAACTGCAGAACTGCAGGGTGTTCTATTGTGAGCTGCTTTTAACAGCTAGCAAAAAAGTATAATTTAGTTTATTACATGGGTGGAAACCTGAATTCTCTGTCTTAGGCTTTGCTGAATGTTAATTCGTTTGGGCTTTGTCCTGTAGGAAGAAATCAGCCTTTTGATAAAGTATTAACATTTTGACAAGTGTTGTTTAATGTGGGTTCCAAGTGACTAATAGTCCCATAAAAGGAAATATAGGGCACTGGGAAACTCCCGCTGGCTAACAATATTGTAAGGGTATGTCTATACTACCTGCCAGATCGGCGGGTAGTGTTCGATGTACTGGGGATCGATTTATCGCGTCTCGTCTAGATGTGATACATCGATCCCCGAATCAACACCTGTACTCCACCTCAGCAGGAGGAATAAGTGGAGTCGACAGGGGAGCCACCGTGATCAACTTGCAGCCATGAGGACGCCAGATAAGTCGAACTAAGATACTTTGACTTCAGCTACGTGAATAGCATAGCTGAAGTTGTGTATCTTAGTTCAAACCCCCAACCCAGTGTAATCCAGGCCTAACTCTGGTAGTAGCCACATCCAGCTATCCTCTGTCAGTGAGGGGTTCCAGCAATTAATGGAAGTGGTGGTGATAGGAAGGTAAATGGAAAGAGAATAGGAGGTTTCAGGGAACCACATATACACAAAAGTCCTCCCAGTCTCATAACACAAGAGCAAGGGTTCAGTTGAAGTTAAAAGGCAGGAAATTAAAAGTCAAGAAAAGGAAATATTTCTTCACACATGTTATTAGACTGCAGAATTTACTGAGGCCAAGAGTGTTCAGAAAGAGACTGGCCATTTATATAGCTATCAAGAATATCCAGAGTTATAATCAATGCGAATAAAAATGTTTCTGGAGCAATATTAAACTTGTGTTAGATCCCAGGATGAGACCTAAGATGGGATGTATGTGTGTGTGGGGAGATGATTGTTTCATGTCTGTCTACTGCGGGGTTCTTACACCTTCTTGTTCTCTGAAGCATCTGAAACCAGGCACCATCAGAGACAAGATACAAGAACTCTTCACTTAAAGTTATCCTGGTTAATGTTGTTTCGTTATTATATTGCTGATCAATTAGGGAACATGCTCACTTAAAGTTGTGCAATGCTCCCTTCTAACATCATTTGGCAGCCGCTTGCTTTGTCCACTGCTTGCAGGAAGAGCAGCTCATTGCAGCTAGCTGGTGGGTGGTTGGAACCAGGGTGGATTGGCAGCTCCCCCATCAGCTGCTCCCTATCAGCTCCCTGCTCCCCTAAGTTCCCTGTGCAGCAGCCGCCCAGCAGGCCATCAATTGCCGTCAGTTCAAATGTCCCTCCCCACACTGCCATGTGCTGCTCCTGCCCTCTGCCTTGGAGCTGCTCCCCGAGACTCCTGCTTGCTGTGCGGGGGTAGGGAGGAGAAGAAGAGGGGGGCTAATGTCAGGGTGTCCCTCTCCCCCCTGCTCCTGCACCCCGCTTACCCTATCTTATGTAGAGCAGGGGAAGGACACACGAGGGAGGGAGCTGGCTGGCAACAGCTGGTCTCTGCAAGCTGATCTAATTAACAAGGCAGTGTACTTAAGAATCGGCATACTTAAAGGGGAATCTCTCTCACACACACACACAAACTGTGTGTGTCTCTGTCTGTGTCTGCGTTCCCTTCTTTCCTGCTGCCTTGTAGAGTGTGAGAGTTAACCCTTGAGAGCTCAGCCAATTGCTAGTTCATTTAGCAGTAAGATATTCCCTGGGAAATATCCTACCCTCTGATTTCATCACCTCAACCAAACTTCACAATCATCATCACTGTGTACCAGTATTACATTGTTTAAAACTTACACTCTGTGTATTTGTCTGTGTGTATATATATATATATATATATATAGGAGAGAGAGTGTCTTTTGTCTGGTGAAAAAAATTTCCCTGGAACCTAACCCCCTCATTTACATTAATTCTTATGGGGAAATTGGATTCGCTTAACATCATTTCGCTTAAAGTCGCATTTTTCAGGAACAGAACTACAATGTTAAGTGAGGGGTTCCTGTACTGACCTACATGGATCTTGAGTCTGAGCCAGTCTTGCAGTTCCTATGATCGTCTGCACCCATTTAGCCCTGCTGATGATATACTTTAATTTCTAATGCTGAGGAGCAATTCTTACCACATATAAAATAGTAAATCTACTTTGGGGGAGAAAGAGTTTTTGGATGGAAACTAGCATGCCTAAGTCAGCCAGTGCATAGAGCCAGGGCCTGCTGATATAAAACTAACTAAATAATAAAATCATAAATGATCAACTCCTTGGATTGAAAGGAATAGGTAAGGATTTCTTCTAACCAGGAAAATGAAACTAGCACAGACTTGCTTATCTATGGGGAAGGAAATGAGCTGTTCAAAGATAGATGGGGTTTTCTGACTCTGGGAATTCCCACCTACAGAGCTGTAGAATAAGTGAAAATGCCCTACAAATAGCAGTCCAGAAGCTCCCTCTGAATCCCACAATACATCTACTTGCCTCCAACTGAGCAGCAAGTGGAAGAGCAGCAGCAGCTACAGAGCTGAACATGAAGTCTCTTATGTGTCTCTCACTCCTGCTTCTTCTGGCTGCAGTTCTGGTGCAAGGTACAGTAGCATTTCCCTTGGCAAAGCCTGATGTTTACATTATTCCTGAAAACTTTCATTGTTCTTCACTCCTCTTTCCTGTGATGTGTCTTAAAACTATCACTTGTCTCAAACCCTTAACCCAAACCTCCTTGTTAAAAATGCTTTGCAGCCTCTTACAAGTGTTATGTTAGAGATCAAACCTGCTAACAGCTGCACAGGAAAAATACCAGGAAATACTTAAGGCAGTAAATAAGAGGCAGCTGTTGGCTTTGTGTAACTGACAGTGCAAAGCAAGCTGCAAACAGGAAAATTCACTTGTGTATGATCTTATTTTGTTACTTAACATGGTTTCTCCTCTTCCCTTCTGGAAACTGGTCTCTCCCAGCATAAAGAGTCTGATTTGTCAAGCAAAGTGTAAATTAAAGATCAGTTTATGGTAAAAGTAGATGATCTTCTCGACAGAGATATAATTTAATTCTATATGATCCTAGAAAGGGAAAGTATAGGATTAACACCACCAGCTCCATGCAGCTGCTCTTGTGCAAATGTCTCCTACCCAGCCACGATCGTGCCCAACTTTCATTTATTGAGGCAGTGGCTGAAACGTTATTTGGAGCCACCTCTGCTGAAAATGAAAGGGTTAAATACTGCTTAACAAGTGATTCTGGCCCAGCTTCTCAAAGGTATTTAGGTTCCTAACTTCCACAGATTTCGATTATTTGATTTCCTGAATACATTTCAAGAACCATCTCCCTCTCTGCTCTGATCTGTCAGAATACAATTCAGACACAGGCAATAGGACCCCATCCCCAGATCTCTTACTTTATTTCACCTCTCACATCTGCTAAACTTACACTGACTTTGGTGGAGTTGCACCACTGTAAGAGAAAGGAGAATTTGACCCAATAGTTTTATCATAATAAACAATGTTGTGCTCAAATGTATTTATATATCCGTATTCTTTATGTCATCGTAGGAATGCCAACCTCCAGCAGAGGACGCTGTCTTTGTGTAACAGCTGATGCCCCTGCAATCCATCCAAAACATATTGCAAAGGTTGAAATATATGGGCAAAGCAGCAGTTGTCAGCAAATTGAAGTGATGTAAGTGCACAATTAATACTGGGCAAGGCACGTTATTTTAGTATTCATTCGGTCACGTCCCATTTCATGCTACGTCATCTTTTCTCCTGACAGTGTCACACTGAAAGGGAGTGGGCAAAGAAAATGTCTGAAGAGCACCTCCAAGCAAGCATCACGCCTGATACAGGTAAGTCATAAGGATGCCGCCTCTGTCCTGGCTTTTTCTAGAATGCGCCACTTTGAGCTTTTTCAATGTAAGTTGTAGGGAATGCAGCTCTGGGGTTTGAAGAAATATTTTACTTTAGTCTGTATTAAACTCATTATAAATACAATGTCAGACATTTGAGAGACAAGTCTCAGCACCTGTTATCAGTCTACTACACATATTTAGCAGCTGAGTTTCCTGGATTCAAAACCTGGGATTGAAAGCACTGACATTTTGATATTGGGAGACATCACTGGATGAGAGGATCCTCTTTTTACAGAGTACAGAACCCTGAGTTTAAACCCCTTTTCTTAAATCACTGAGCTGTCATTGTGTGGCTTTAAGTCAAATAAATCAAGATGCTCATTCTGAAGGGGAATTGTGGTACATGCTTGGACAAGATCTTATGAGCCCTTCATTTTAAAAAGGCCTCACTTACATGCATTGTATTTACATTAGATGCAATGAGGAAGGGGATTCTTTGCCTGTATCAAGTATTATCGTTGACATGGGAGGCAGCAAGATCAGGGCCTAGATTTTAATTTGTCACCCATTAGCAGAGACCCATAATATTGATGTAGAACAAATACACAATATAACCCTTTACAAAATGCACTGAAATGATTTCCATTATGCACAGAAGTATAGAAGAAGAAAAAAATGGATGGATAAATGACTCCAGTAGGAAACTAATCCTTTGTGAAATGGTGAAGCCCAACTATAGGAATAATGCATGGGGTAGTGGAATAAGCTTGTTTAAATAATTTCTTGCCCTAAGCCAGAGCACATGCTGAAACACAGTGATGGCCATCTCCCAAAGTCACCTTACGAAGCAGGACAGCTGTTCAGAAACAAACTCCAGTACACCTGCCAATAAACTCCAATAGGAAGTTGCCCTGATAGCTGAGACTTGTTAAATGAATAGATGGACGGTGCATAGCTCAACTCTAATTTGACTTTATAGAAGAGCCAGGCCTGTGGAAACATACATTGTTACTAGGTTAACCCTTTCACGGACTTCTGTGATGTAGTCTGAATAGAAGATATGAGGTTTTCAGTCCTGGGCACTTGAAAGTTTTCTGACTGGGAAGAGAAATGTGATCATGAACGTGGCCCACGTGTAGTTGTGTGTGTTTCTGGTTTGGCAGTGCCTGCCTGCTCTTTGCTCTTGTGAGCATTTGTGGGTTTTGTGGTGCACCATGCTTTCAGTTCACTGAAGCAAAGTTTTCAAATGAAGCAGTGTCTTCTGGTGGTTGCAATGGAGTCCTGCAAATCAAAACTGCTGGCTTCTATTCCCAGTGCTGCTACCTCATCATTGTAAACCATATTCTGACATATTTACATCCAGCAAGTATTACTCTAATCCAAAAGTAGTCCCATTGACTTCAATAGACTATATATAGAATAAGGTGCTATTCAGCCTAAGTAAGGGTATCAGAATCTGGTCCTGTGTGACATCGCATAAAGCGTTCAACCTCTATGCCTCAGTTTTCCCACTTGTAAAGTGGGGGCATGGATATTCCCCCCCCCCTTGTAATGCACTTTGTCATCATAGAGATGCAATAATGGAACATGTTTCTACTGTACTTGAAGGAGGCCAGACCAGAGAACTGATAACATTTTCCTCTTTCCAGAAATTCTTGAAGAGAAATAAGTGACAGCAGCAACCAGAAAGGAAGACTGTGCAAAACTACTGGTGGACATGACTGCTCATGGCATTTACCTGCTCACCTATGAGCCAAGCATCAAGTGAGCCTGACTGTTCACTGGAATGCTATTCCATAGTTTCTAGCCCTGCCAGTACATCATGATGTGTGATCAGCTCCACAGAAGATAAAATATTTGCAACTGTTTTTCTGTGTGTCAACATCTGTCATCATTCTTCATAGGAGTTATTTCGACTGCTATTGTCTAGCCTTGTCAGGGCTTTTGGTATCAGGAACTTGACCTCAGCCAAAGAATGTTTGCTAAGACATGAAAAATGTAGGTCCTCTCCGATATGCTTAAATATGCATTTACCTTAGAGATGCTGTAGAACTGTATCTCAAAGAAAGCAGCTGAGTCCTTTAGGTAAATCATTCATATTCTATGAATATTCAGGAAGAGCATTCTCCTTTTTAAAAAATATGCAAGGGAAACCTACATTTAGATAAAAATATGCTTAATGCAAACTAACAAAAGCCAGAAAACTCACGGTCAGTGTTTTAACCCTAGCTTTAACTCAAAGTACTGGTTTATTTGTTTCACAAGAGAGTTTAAGAGGGTTTGTCACCCTCTGTTTTCGATTTTTATCTTCCATCAGTTTGTTTAATACTGATTGTAACAGTGAGACATAATTTGTCGTGAATAGTAAGTTTATATGTACAAGCATTTCAAAAGACATACTTTGAAATACATAATGGTACATTGTTATCTGACACTGTAGACTTTTTTTTAAAAAAAACATTGAACTAATATCTTGAATTAGTACAAGTGTTTTGTAAATAAATAGTTTTGTTAGGATACAAGCATTGGGATTTTTTTCCCCTCTTCTTCTAAAGAAAACATACATACCTCCCCCAAACACACTATGAATAATGTTACTGGACACATTTTGGTACAGACCATCAGGAGGTGTAAGTCAGCTTAGAGCAGCACTGATTTCAATGAAGCAGTGTTTGCGTTGGCTGAGGGACTCGTCCTGTATAACAAAGAATTCAGTAGATAATTCTCCCCCTTGTTCTGCCCTGCCCTTGCCAAAGCTTGTTTACAGTTTCATGCCGCAGCTTACCCTTGCACTTTGGGGGCTCATAGTTCTCATGGCAGCAATATTACCAACACCAAAGTTTAAAAATCATGAGTTAGGATCTTTCCACCTCACCTCACTCCAAAAAAATGGGTTAAAAACCATGATAGATATTTCAAGCTAGGGGAGCAAGTCTCACACTTTGTTACTTCAGTAAACTGAGCTCATTGTGCACACCATTGGCTCCTTGTACCTCCATTCTCACCCACAAGCACCATGTGTACCATCCCCACCCCCATCTTCCTCTACTTCAAGGACTCATTAACCAGCCCCCACCCCATGCCAGGGGTCTGTTTGGCTGCACTCTCAGAGCACCCCGTGCATCAGTGCAGAATGTTGCTGCTACTTTCGGCTCCGGCACCTCCTACCAGCTGCCTGCCGCTGGGCCCAGGTCTACTGTGGTTCAGACCTTTGGCCACATCACTTAAGTTCAGACCCCTTCCAAGCTATCACAAATAAGCGCAAACAGAGCTCAACAGTTCTCCTACCCTTCTGGGCTACCAAAGTCCTTCTCTCTTTACTTACAAGCTGTATCTCAGGGCTTCCCTTACAGGAGCCTGCACCAACACCATATCCCCTATTGTCTCTGTACCCTAACCCTGAACTCCTCTCAGTTACAGAAAGCAATCTCCTCTACCCAAACCAACCACCTTCAGTCTACTTATTATGGCTTAGCTCTGCTCCCTCTGGCCAGGAGCCAGGTAGTGACTCACACCTCCCTCCCCACCCACAGCTGCACAGCATGAGTAATTGGGTGCCTGTGCTACTCTGGCAGGTGATGGGGCTTTAGCTGTATCACAGCCCTGCCCTCTCCCAAGCTTTGTATGCTCCCCATTCCTCCCACATACCAATGGTCCTATGTGCCCCTCCTGCCCCTGCTTTTTCTCCGCATGCTGCAGGTTCTGGGTGGCCACCTACTAGAGTTTGTGTACCCTAGTTTCTTATTTCTATCAGACAGTTGTCACAATTTACAAGGTACATGTGTGCTCTATAACTCCAGTTTTCATACATCTGAGAGCATCACCTTTGTTCTAGATCTTAGACCTTCGCTTTTCACAGTGGTGAGCTCTGCACCTCCACTACCACAACACTGGGACCTCTGGCTTCTCAACAGGGCTCTTCCACCAGTCCAAGTGAGTTTAGACTCCTGGGAGAGACTTCACTCCTCTGGGAAGTGGCACAGCCAGCAGAACCACCCTTCAAAACAAGCCAGCATTTATCAGTCAACTGGAATACAATTTTTAAGGGCACTTAGGTTACTGTTGAAAAGCAAAACTTAATTGAGAGCCCATTATTTTTGCAAAATTACCTGCCCTCTTTTCCAAAGCCTCGTGGATTTCATCTGTCTCTCTGCCTTAGGCACCAGTAGCAGCAACTATATATTACCATCTGCCTGCAAAGTAGGCCTTTCTTTCAAGTTGCATTCATGCTGTGTTCACATGTTCTGCTTCCATTGGTTCCCAGTGTTATCTGGTTGGTTGTACTCCATTAGACCTCTGAGGCAAATCCTTTGATAGTTAATTCATACCAACCCACCCATGTCTAAGTAACACCAACACCCTTATTTCCCTGTTACAGAAGAGAAATTAACTCCTTCTTAACCAGTAGGAAGCAATATAAAGTGAGTGGGAGAAACTGAGTCATGCATTACTTCATAAAGTTATCACAGAAATGTCCATAGTCTCAGCAACAGGCCATTCAGAATGTCAATATTCTAAACTGAAATGGGGGTATTGTGCTGGAAGGTGTTAATTGCTGCCATTAAGTGATATATAAACAATTAGAAGTGTTTGAAGCTGATGAGATTGCTAACCTGATGTCAGAGGTTCCACATGTCCCCCATTTTCACCTTCCAGTTTTCACCAAAAGCAGTTTTCTCCCCTTTGATGCTTAGAACATTCTCAGGAATTTTGGAATTGATTGGATGCAGTTTTCAAAAGTTATTGCATGATAGACAGAACAATGCCCTGGAGGTGAGGGTAGGGCCTCACAAGTTCTGCCAAAAAGATGAGTCATGTTTGACCTGTCTTCTGATTTTTGAACTCCATCAACCAAAGGGGTAGTGAAGGTGAGCAAGCTGTGAGTGAGCTAAGTCCTTGTCACATGGCTTCTTGCTCATTTTGTTTTTCCAGAACCCAGACCTAATAACATTTTGTGACACAAAGCCAGTAGATCTTTAATGTCAGTAAAATTACACAGATTTGTATTAAGTGTCACAAATTTGTATGAAGTGCTGCCGGAGGCTGTGGAGGGCTCTCAAAGTCTCCTCAGACCCCAAACTGGCAGTTAATTCTGTGCCCTTCAGCTCCACCTGCTGGACTCATCACCAAGAACTCTTGTTCTTGTTAAGTAACTTTCATTTTTGGGTCCCCAGTTCCTGCTTCGACCAAGTGTTATGCTTACAAGAAGCACAAGGGACTTTTTTCGGGAGAAAAGGCAAAATGCTGTGTTTATTGAAGATATGCATTTAAAAATTACACCACACACACAGAGACACATATACACTGTCCCGCCAGTCAATGTTATAGTTACCAGTTTAGAGTCCGGCTCAACCTAGTGGCCAGGTAGGTTGATCACCGGTAGGGAGGAGCTGGGTTCCGTCAGTCACGACACGATGCTCTGAGGAAGTCTTGGAACCCAGTCATGGCAAGGCCCCCTGTTTATATAGTGATTCTCCTTCATTGGTACCAATGAGTTTTGCACCATTGTGCTGTAATTAATTGTTGTTTGACAAGTGCTTGGTTTTTTATTTTTTTTAATTTATTTATTTTATTAAGTTTTTTAGAGAGTTATTTTATGCTGGTTTTGATTACAGCTTTTTTGTTTCCATTGATAGGTGCTTATTTTATTTTTAGAGCTGTTAATTTGCCCTTTTTAAACATTTTAATAGAGGTCTGTTGCAGCCTCCTGGTGCTCTCACATTTCTCTTTGGTTCCTTTCTAGACCATTGCATACCTACCCCCAAATCAATTAGTTTTGTGCTTCCAGCCCTCGTATCTGTCCTCAGTCCTAAACTCACATTCACATTATATGCATTGCCCCAGTGTCCATTTGCCCCTTTTCCCTAGTACACCTCTGCTTCTTCTGCAGCTGTGCAGATTCTTCACGTCTCCTTAGGGTGACCAGATGTCCTGATTTTATAGGGACAATCCCGATATTTGAGGCTTTTTCTTATATAGAAAACTATTATCCCGACCCCCGTCCTGATTTTTCACCCTGGCTGTCTGGTCACCCTACGTCCCCTCCCAAGTTGTGGCCCTTCCCAGAGCTGTTCACATGCTCTCTCTGGCTCAGGCCGGTGATGCAGATAGAGAAGAGAGGCACTGACCCATGCTTTCAGTGTGGCAGAAGGCAAGTAGAGCTCTCTTTTTTCCCTCAGGAGCAGACAGATTTTTTTCTTTTTTTGGGTGGGGAGAAAGCAACAGCTACCATTTCAGCACTGACATCCTCAAGTGTTCAGAAACTGTAAGTCAGGCCTCAAAAAACAGCATAAGATTGGCTTGCAAATCACGAGATTTAAGAGCCACTGGGTTTTTATTTTCATTCTGGTTTCTGTCTCTTCAGGGTACATTTGGGTCATGTTTTCAGGTTTTCCTCTTCAACCTTGAGGGCCAGACACCTTTTAAACAAAGGCTGAGATTTTCACTGAATCACAGGGCTCCAGAAGCTAAGACTTTAAGACAATTCTCACCATAAAAATAATGAGAGTTGGCAACACTGATTAGAGAATAACTACTCTGTGGAAGTATGGGTATCAAATGCTGTCCCTAAGTATAAGCCATTATTGTTGAGACAGAACCTTTACTCACATTGGTGAGCAGTTACATGAGTAGTCCCATTGACATGGCTGGGATTGTTTGTGCAAGTAACTGTTCACCAATTCAAGTAAGAGGTGTACAATTTTGCCCTAAATTATGCTGACATTAAAATTTCTCCTTGGAAGGGTGTTTTTACACTTATTGACAATTAAACTCATTGCTGTGGGAAACACACTAGCTTTCTGTGACTCTATTCAATATATGATGACTACTGGAATAATAGTTACTACTCATAAAGGGCACAGGGTTGCCAATGGACTTGTGTTGGAGGAATGTAATTAAGTGATTTGAAGGCTGGATTGTTGTAGCTTTGGATAAATGCCAGCAAGCAGAGAGTTACTTCCCAGAAATCACATCTGTTGACTTTCAAAGCTGCGTCCAGAGTCACAAAATGCCATGGGTTATATTTTACAATACGGCACAGTCTCTGTAGGAAAATCCCTGAGCTGGTTTAGTTTATGTTATAAAAGGATTTCTGTTTCTTATAAATCATGCCATTCTCTGCATTTGCAGTCTCAGATCATCCCGTTTTGCCATCCCTGTGTCATGATAAGTCTCAGATACCTGGAAGGGATGTTATTCAATATTGCATTGCAGTCAAAACTTGAGGTGACAAAAAATGGAACATGTAGCATCCCTCTCACTCAGCAATGCACCTCCCCCCAGCCCCTGAAGTCTCCCCCTTTCTTTAGCTGGTAGCAGTCAAAAAAAGAAAAGGTTATGGCATAGCCACATTCAACCTTTCTTCCCTATCCAAGCACAGAAACGAGTGTAAACTCAGGCTCTGATCCTGCACACGCTTCTGTAGCCATGTCCTTAAGTTTAAGCACACAAGCAGCCCCTATATGTGTGTGAGTCGAGTTAAGGGTGAATGTGGTTGGAGGATCAAGGCTTGGATTATGTTGCTAGGATCTGAGTTCCAGAAATGTTGTGTACCCACAGCTCCAGTTAAAGTCAGTGAGAGCTGAAAAACCCCAACTGAGACATAAGGCGCAATTTGTCTTTGTTTTGCACCATGTGTAGCCATTTACAGCTCTGCAAGCTGAGGGAAAATTGGGCATGAAATGATACAATGCTGATCTGGTGGTGTTTTACAGCCACTTTGCATAAGTGTAGATAACTCCACAAGGAGAAGGACAGTGGAGAATCAGGCCCTTCATGTCAACAAGTTGTTATTCTCTGATATTTTCAATGTTTGTTTTACAAACCTATAAGTATTTCTAAAAATTATATCATTTAGCTATTGACGTCTGTTTGGTTTGTGTAAGTATCTCCAGTACCAATGAAGGTATATGATGATTTTCATAATGTCTCGGCCATCCGAAGCTTTGGTGAAAATTAAAGTTTCAGGAAAAAAGATGGTGTCTAGACAAGTTTCAGAAATGGGAGACAAATTAGTTTTGGATAACCTGAAATGTGGATAAATAGGATTTATATTTAATCAATATTAAAATGATTAATTATATTAATTATTCTTAGAAGTGAACGGTTCATGCCAAATTGAATTTTGCCCTTTTTTTGGGTTTGCAAAATGTTTGAGGCATTGTGACCGAATGCACCGCTGTGTTCACACCCCACACACTATTGAAATAATATTTGTACAAAATGTGTCTTGTGAGACATCATTTGAAAACTAATAATTTACTGGTCAATAATATCACGCTGAAATGTGCAACATTATATGTAAAGTTATAAACATAAGCTGAATTTAGGTCTGAAATGCTTTTACCAGACAAGTCTGGGGAGAGGGTAAACCAGTTTCTCAAAGAGAAAGGATAAACTAACACCTCTAGACAGGTACCAAAGTCAGTTGGCAAGCACCTCTGAAGTGGCCATTCTTGAGCAAAGAGGAGGGGCAGTAACAGATCCATCTAGCTTTTAGCAAACAACAGCATGGAACCTGTTTCCTGACAAGGCTCCTTTTCTCCATATTCACAGCAGAAATGAACTTTATCTATGGGTCACCCTCAGAAAAAAGCATTTTGAAGGAGGCCTGGATTATAAAAGTTAGGGGCAAAAACACCCCAAGGTATTTCTCCTTATCCATCTATTACTCTTTCATTTGAGAAGAAAAAAGAAACCAGCACATTTGACTTTGGGAAGGGATCTTGACCGATCAGCTCCCCCCTATAACTCCTCGCTCCCCTAAGTTCCTTGTGCAGCAGCTGGCCAGCAGGCTATTAATTGCCGGCAGTTCAGCTGTCCCCCGCCTCCCGCACTGACATGTGCTGCTCCTGCCCTCTGCCTTGCTCCCCCAGACTCCTGCTTGCTGGGGGAGGGAGAAAAAGGGGGGCTAATGTCCCTCTCCCCTGCTCCTGAACCCTGGTTACCCCATCCATAGAGCTGGTAGCAGCTGCAGCTCAGCTTGCTGATTTAATTAGCAAGGAAGTGTATTTAAAGGGGACAAGCAAGTCTCTGCCCTCCCTCCTTTCTTGCTCCTTGTAGACTGTGAGAGTTAATCCTTGAGGGCTCAGCCAATTGTTAGTGCTAAATGAACTAATGCATTCCCTGGGAAATATCCCATCCTCTCACTCCTCCATCTCAACCAAGTTTCACAATCATCATCTCTGTGTACCAGTGTTAAATTATTTGTTTAAAACTTATATTGTGTGTGTGTGTGTGTGT
>ML677375.1:12599099-12727418 GCA_007922305.1 Dermatemys mawii | reverse complement strand
TATATATATATAGTCTTTTGTCTGGTGAAATTTCCCTGGAACCTAACCCCCTCTTTTACATTAATTCTTATGGGGAAATTGGATTCGCTTAACATTGTTTTGCTTAAAGTTGCATTTTTCAGGAACATAAACATATGGAGATATACCTATGTCATAGAACTGGAAAGACTTTGAAGGTCATTGAGTCCAGTCCCCTGCCTACACTAGCAGGATGAAGTACTGGTCCCCTGCCAGATTTTTTGCCCCAGATCCTTAAATAGCCCCCTCAAGGGCTGAGCTCATAAAGCTGGGTTTATCAGGCCAATGCGCAAACCACTGACCTATCCCTCCCTCCAGCTACATAACTACAACATTAAATGAGGAGTTCCTGTACAAGAAATCATTTTAGCTTTATTTCTCTTGTAACCATTTCTGATTTTTATGCCTTGTACTTGTCCTCACTTAAAATCTCTCTTTGTAGTTAAATAAACTTGTTTCAATCTTTAACTAATTCATGCCTAATTCAAGCTGAATTGTTTGGGTCACACCTTTTAAAGTAGCAAATTGTTGGATAGTGTTCCCTCACAGGGGCAACTGGGCCTGAAATATTCAAATTGTCCAGGAGAAGGCTGGCCGGTGCAGAACACACATTTTGGGGGAACATTTGGGACTGGGAGTGGGTTGGAGTCACTCTGCAAGTGGTAACCAGCACAGGTGGAAGCCAGAGGCTGCAGCTGTACACAGACACTCAGAATGTGACCTTCCGGCTGTTTGTGGGAGCAACATAAGCAAAGCCTTATGAGATGCTCCAGGTTGGGGGCGGGAGGGGCGGATTTCACAACCCCTCGCTGATCTGCTTTGCACCTTGGAATGTCAAAGACTCTCATGTTTTCAAAAATATCCTTGACACTTTGACAGCATTTTTTAAACAGTTTGTTGTCAAAATTGAGCGTTCAATTTCTGGAATTTACATTGTGAGGGTTACCTAAGTCATAGGATTTGGCTACACTTGCAGATGTAGGGCGCTTTGAGTTAAACCAGCCTTTGGAGAGCGCACTAGGGAAAGCGCCGCAGTCTGTTCACATTGACAGCAGCAAGTGCACTGGCCTGGCCACATCTGTGGCACTTGCAACAGCATTGGGAGTGGTGCATTATGGGCAGCTATCCCAGAGTTCAAGTGGCTGCAATGTGCTTTTCAAATGTGTATGTGGGGGCAGGGAGTGGAGTGTGACAGGGAGTGTGTTGTGTGTATGTGGAGGGAGAGAGAGTGGGGTTTTGGGATGCTGAGAGTGTGTCAGCATGCTGTCTTGTAAATTCAGACCCCCACTTCCCCCCGCCTCTCTCTGACTCACGCAAAGCAAACAATAAATGTTTGCTTTGCCCCGGAACAGATAAGAAGTGGCTATCAGAGATGGAGCTTTGAAAGGGCACATCCGCATTCCTGCAGCCAATTTCACAACTATTAGAAGAGTGGCCACTTGACTTAAGGGGATTATGGGACGTTTCCGGAGGTCAATCAGAGCGCAGTAATGCAACATCTTGTTCACACTGATGCTGGAGCATCTCACCCAATATGCATCAGATGTTATTTCTCTCGCCGAAGTGGAGTACCAGTAGCACTCTAGCCAGGGAGTCAGAGCACTCTATATGCCTTGCCATTGTGGATGGGGAGTGAGTTAGACTGCACTGGGCAGCTTTATTGCAGTATAACTTGCAAGTGTAGCCAAGGCCACAGCATTGCTTATACTCTCTGATTGGATGATTTAGGCAATCAAATTGTGCAGATTTCAAATTCTGAATATTATGATCATATACAATGTGAAATTTGCTTTGACTGAATATTCAGGTTCAGCATTCTTTTTGTTAATGAAGCTCAGTTGTTCACAAGGAGCCAGTGCAAAATGGTTGCAAATATGGTCAAATCCAAGTTAGTTTTTGTGAGCAACCAAATATGTACAGAACATTTTTTGCAGTTCTTTCATTCTATTGTGTAGATATTGATTCAAAGTCCAGTAACGTGAATAGGAGTCTTTCCATTGACTTCATTGGGCTATGAATGGGTGAGGGGGGATGGATCATTTGATGCTTACCTGTTCTGTACATTCCCCCTGAAGCACCTGGCATTGGCCACTGCCAGTAGGCAGGATACTGGGCTAGATGAACCATTGTTCTTACCCAGTACGGCCATTTTTGTGTTCTTAAATGGTTGGTACCCAAGTGAACAATGCTTGTCTAGGACAGAATAACATTTTGGCTGAGTGCAGACAAGAGCAAAATGGCAATGTCTTTCCATGATATGTACAAGTCCTGTTTATTTCTCAGTCACCAGTGTTTTGCTGGCTTGAGGCCAGAGTGCTCAGTCCTATTGGCTCATTGACTCATGGCTTTCACAGTGTGCATGATTTTAATCAACACGATCTACAGTTTTCTTATCTCACTTTACTCCACCATCTTCATCTTGCAGGTGGTCCCAGTCACCGGATCAAGGTCTCTGATCTGTATCTTCCCTCACACTTCCCCTTTCTCGTGGATGTCATGATGTTCCCTGGTTAGCCACATACTTAACCTGCAGCATGGAATAGGTCCACTAAAGTCCTTGCTGGATCAGAAACCCGTGATCAGCACCTTGCAGGATCAAGCCCAAGTAGATCTTGGAAGTGATCATCTAGAATTGGGTTATGACTCAAATTTATAAAATGGAAAATCTCTTACTTTTTCCCTTCTGTCTTTATTATGCAGCTAGCAGAGTGTCAGCAAGACTCAGACTGAAAGAGGAACAGGGGAGATGGGGGTCCCCTGAGGTTATAATGAAGACATTATTTTAATATAGAGAAAACAAAAGCAAAATGGGGGGGGAGGTGAATTCTCCTGGTTAATCATCAGCCATTTGACGACTTCATATATATACACAGCAAATCTCTCCCTTTCTCATAATGATTAATTATGGCCATTTGGTTAATTATCCATCTTACAACTATCTTACTATAAGACCTGATTATCAGGGAAAGTCTTTATCTAAGGAGCTCCAGGGGGAATTCAACCCCCGACTGCTAAGTCACCCAGCGGGCAGCTGTAGTAGACTGATTCTCTGGATGAGGCAGAGGGTGTACCCAACACCCCAACAGTGGCTTACACTTGCTTCCTGCAGAGTCGCTACACCCGTGCAAAATGAGGGGCTAGTAGGGTTAGAACAACTGGGGGTGGCCACACAAGCTGCCAGACAGTGACAAATCAGGTTGAAGGCCATGCTTTAGTGCTTTTTTGGATCTGGCATGTCACAGTGTAATTGTTCTGACCTTTGTAGACAAATATTTCATGCAATGTACAGTGCCACTGGAGAAAGGAGACCTGCAGTACAGAAGAGAGCAGTTGATTTAATGTTAGAAAATTAAATGAAAGCCTAGAAAATTAAAGCGAAGTCTTGTTAACAGATGTCTATGTTGTGCCATTTTTCCAGGCAGGCAGCTGGCTGGGATTTGTGAGCAGCAGTCTTTTCTTGCTGCTCTTACAAAGCAGGGAGGATTCCTGAATAAAAAGGATTTAAGAGACTTATTTCTGTTGGTTATAATTTCAGGCTGCCTGAGCACAATCGTTACTTCAACAGCTGCTTAAGCCACAGACTGTGGTTTGGCAAAGAACATCAAAACTTATGGGGATTTACTACTTTTCATTTCTTTTCCAGAAAAACACTCCATTTAGTATAAGCAAACAAGAAAATGGAAGTTCAGGAGGGTATTTCGGGGGAAGTGGCTTTAGAAGTGCTATATTTGTTAGGCTAGACATGCAAGAGATGTATGTTCCTGTAGTGCAGTGACCACACTCAAACCCAGGCAAAACAGACAGGGCCTCCTGTTACTCCACGTTGTTGAGGTCCATGCAGATGGATGGCCCTTCCCCTCTGTCAGGATAAGGCCCTCAGTTTGGTCATTCATATAGACAGAACCAAATTAGACAAGCCATTTGGGGAATATACTAACATACTAAAAGGCTTGATTTTTTTTTGCTCTTTGCCATGCCATTTTCCTGTGGTTTACCAACACTTTCTCTTCAATGTCCTTGATTTCATTCCCTTTCTATCCATATCTCTTCCCTTGTACTCCCTCTCCATTTGCTTTTTGCCTCCATTGTATCCTGTTGGTTCCTGCTGTGAAGCTCATTGAAGGCAGTGAGAGACTCCCACGGATTTTAAGGAGCTTTGGATCAGGCTTTATGGTCCTCATCCAGCCTCAAGTCTCTACTATGCCGCCAGCCAGAGTAGGATGGCAGTGAGCTCCCCCAGACTCCCCTCTCCTTCTGCACCTAAGGCCTGTGCAACCAGGTTGGCTATCCTTCCTACTTCCCGGGGCTTTATGCAGGAGGGCATCCCAAAATACATTGCACCACATGAAAGATACCCATAATCTTCTATCATCAGCACCATCAGCTGAGGCAGTGTGGGCCAGCTATTGAGAGATCCAGAAGCCAAGGATACAAACTCAGCAAGATAGGACAGGTCAATATATACACTCTGGGCTTAGTCTGAATTAAATTTTGCTAGTTACACTGCACCCATCCGATGGTCTGGATGCATGAACTCGCTATTTAAATAAAAAAATACATGAAGAGAATCAGTGTCCAGAAACTAAGGCCAACATTTTCAAGTGACCATTGGATTTGGGTGCCTTGTTTCCTAGGTTTCCCAGCTCACACCTAGGCCTGATGTTCACTGGTGCTGAATGGCTGCAGCTCCAGCAGAAATCAAGAGGCAGTGTGTGCGTTTGCTGTCTCTGAAAGGCAAGCAGCCCCTTTAAGTCGTCTCAAGATGAGCACCCAGAAATGGAAGCACTCAATAGTAGTGGTTGTGTTTGAAAATTCAGCTTTGGAAGTCCCGTAGCTCTTCCTCCCCAGACAGAGGGCCAAGGTGTGTGCTTTGGTCTGTGCTCCAGGAAATCCTTGGGAAGGACTGTGCTGCAAGAGGTACAATCCCACCCTTAGCCACCCAGCATTCAGCGGAAGCATGTACAGCAGCTAGCATGTTGGCCAATGCTGAGGATTGAACTGGAGAATCTCCAGAGCTGAAAGTACGTTTCTATAGCTCAAGCTATCTGCAGGAACTGTGGATCAGGAACATTGAACCTTGGAGCACTAGCCCATGGAGCTGGTCAAATGCTCAGGCAAAATAGCCTTAGCCCTGGCTCTTCCCCACCCCTTTCTGCTTCCCGGAGGTGTTTGGAAGGACACTGTAAATGAGTTATGGGTTTAACTCTGCACCTTGATTTGAAGTTGCCTGATTCTGCACAGCAAATATGCAGTGTGCTGTGTGTAGAAGTGCAAAGCCAAGGGGGATGGGCAGGGGCAGAGCACAGAGGAACCAGTCCTGCATGGATGAGAACATGGCTGCCCAGACACCAGCTGTTCCCAAATAGCCGCAGGAATTATACCAAAGAGGGTGATGTGCAACCTCAATTTCATGAGGAGGTCACATGGAAGCCTATATCTTCTCAAATATATCCATTCTCAGTCACCCATTCTTTAGCCTGCACTTTTCTAGTGAGGTGCTCAAGGAGACCACCACCATTACTCAACACAGAGAGCACCACCAGGGGAAATCACAGCCCCACTGACATTATTGGCAGATGTATTATCTGCAGTGGGTCCAGGATTTTACTCCTAGTCCTTAATCCTGTTTGTTCTAACATGCCACTTCCATTCCTCCTTGTACCAGAGCAGCAGGTTTAAAACAAATACAGGAAGTACTTCTTCACACAACGGACAGTCCACCTGTGGAACTCATTGCCACAGGATGTTGCGAAGGCCAAAAGTATAACTGGTTTCAAAACAGAATTATATAAATTCATGGAGGATCGCTCCATCAGTGGCTATTAGGCAAGTTGGCCATGGAAGCAACCCCATGCTTTGGGTGTCCCTAAGCCTCTGACTCTCAGAAACTGGGACTGGATGACACAGGATGGATTGCTTGATAATTGCCCTGTTCTGCCCCCCACCCTGCCTCTTCCCATGCAGTTCCATCCCCGCCTCTGAGCACGCGCTGTTCATACTTCTTCCCATTCCCATCCAGCGCCTCCTGCATGCCACAAAACAGGTGATCGTGGTGGGTGGGAGTGGCTGAGAGGGAGGGGTAGGAATTAATCGGCGGGCCGCCGGCAGATGGAAGGTGCAGGGTGAGAGTGAGGGAGCTGGCTGCCAATGGGTGCTAAGCACCCATTGATTTTTTCACAAAGTTGATGCCTATGCACCCAACCACCAGTGAGGATAGGTAGAACTTTGACCCTAACTTAGAGAAAAAACAAATAAGTGTTGGGTAAAGTGTGTACACAGCTTATGGCCAGCTGCCTAGGTACATACAAGATCTTGGCTTTATTTGTGCATGTACTATACACATGTCCGGGTTATCTTATCTCTAAAGAGGGGAATTCTTATGCTGTTCTAGTGTGAGTTGTCAGCAGGGATCTTTCCAGCCTGCTCTACAAGAAAACATCATGTGTTCTATCAAATCTAAACTCACCCCTTCCCTGAAATTTGGCTTTAATAACAATAAGATCACAAAGTTCAGTTCATGGCTTCTCCCCAGGTTGGCTTAAACTCGAGTTCCTCGCTCAGGACTGCTCAGCCCACACTAGAGCAGGTCAAATCCTTGAAATCCTTGATGATCTTAAATGCAAAAAAGAAGCTTACAAGAAGTGGAAGATTGGGCAAATGACTAGGGGGGAATATAAAAATATTGCTCAGGCATGCAGGAGTGAAATTAGGAAGGCTAAATCGCACGTGGAGTTGCAGCTAGCAAGGGGTGTTAAGTGTAACAGGAAGGGTTTCTTCAGGTATGTTAGCAACAAGAAGAAAGTCAAGGAAAGTGTGAACCCCTTGCTGAATGAGGGAGGCAATCTAATGACAGAGGATGCGGAAAAAGCAAAGGTACTCAATACTTTTTTTGACTCTGTCTTCATGAAAAAGGTCAGCTCCCAGACTACTGCACTGGGCAGCACAGCACGGGGAGTAGGTGACCAGACCTCTGTGGAGAAAGAAGCGGTTCAGGACTATTTAGAAAACCTGGATGAGCACAAGTCCATGGGGCCAGATGCACTGCATCTGAGGGTGCTAAAGGAGTTCGCGGAAATGATTGCAGAGCCATTGGCCATTATCTTTGAAAACTCATGGCAATCGAGGGAGGTCCCAGATGACAGGAAAAAGGCTAATGTAGTGCCCATCTTTAAAAAAGGGAAGAAGGAGGATCTGGGGAACTACAGGCCAGTCAGCCTCACCTCAGTCCCTGGGAAAATCATGGAGCAGGTCCTCAAGGAATGAATTCTGAAGCACTTGGAGGAGAAGGAAGTGGTCTGGAACAGTCAGCATGGATTCACCAAGGGCAGATCATGCCTGACTAACCTGATTGCCTTCTATGATGATAACTGGCTCTGTGGATGAGGGGAAAGCTGGGGATTAGTTATTACTTGACTTTAGCAAAGCTTTTGATACGGTCTCCACAGTATTCTTGCCAGTAAGTTAAAGAAGTATGGGCTGGATGAATGGTCCAGAAGGTGGATAGAAAGCTGGCTGGATCCTCAGGCTCAATGGGTAGTGATCAATGGCTCCATGTCTAGTTGGCAGCCGATATCAAGCGGAGTACCCCAAGGGTCGGTCCTGGGGCCGGTTTTATTCAATATCTTTATCAATGATATGGAGGATGGTGTGGACTTCACCCTCAGCACTTTTGCAGATGACACTTGTCATAAGTGTGAAGTAGCCTAGAATTAGTGTTTACCAGTAAGGGGTTAAGCTAAAGGTAACCTGAGAGGTGGACAACTGACCAATGAGAAATTCCTCAGGAGACAAAGGATTTTAAGTTTCAGTTTCTCTCTGGGTCTTCTCTCGGTTTGACTTGGCTATGGGATGGACACAGCTATTTCTTTCACTATAACTATAAGTTTCTATCAAGTACTGTAGCCAGTAAGTTTACCTTCTTTTTATCACTTGGAGGGTTCTCACTGGTGAGTGTTAGCTGGGTGCTTCTTGATATTGTAAGATTCAGCAGAGATATCAACAGTAGGAGAAAGTTGCCTCAGGGGAGAGGTTTGGTTTCTGAATCCTTTTGTTGATTATGGTAGATGCTGTTCTATTGATGGTTATAAGGGATTTATTCCTTTCTTTTTCTTTTTTCTTTTATTAAAATCTTTCTTTTAAGAATCTGACTGCTTGTTTTCCATTGTGTAAGATCCTGGTTTTGGATCGGGCACGTCTCGCAGGAGCAGGCAAGGTTTGTTTTTTTTCTCTCAAGCTTCTCAGGGAAGGAGGAAGTTTGGGGGTTTTGTGGAAAGAGAAAGAGGGGCTTCAAGTGGCACATGTCCAATAGTTTTTGAGACATTCTCACTTGATGGTGGCAGCTACTAAGTCCAGACACAGAAGAAGTTGTGTTCTGGGGAAAAACATTTTAACCCAAGCTGGTAAAATAAGCTTGGGGAGTTAGTTCTTTTTTTTCATGCGGGTCCCCACATCTGTACCCTAGAGTTCAGAGTGGGGAGGCAATCCTGACAACACTAAACTGGAAGGAGTGGTAGATACGCTGGAGGGTAGGGATAGGATACAAGGGGATTGGGCCAAAAGAAATTTGATGAGGTTCAATAAGAGGATTGGGCCAAAAGAAATTTGATGAGGTTCAATAAGGACAAGTGCAGAGTCCTACATGTAGGATGAAAGAATCCCATGCACTGCTACAGACTAGGGACTGAATCGCTAGGCAGCAGCTCTTCAGAAAAGGACCTAGGGGTAACAGTGGATGAGAAGCTGGATATGAGTCAACAGTGTACCCTTGTTGCCAAGAAGGCTAATGGCATTTTGGGTTGTATAAGTAGGGGCATTGCCAGCAGATCGAGGGACGTGATAGTTCCCTTCTATCTGACATTGGTGAGGCCTCATCTGGAGTACTGTGTCCAGTTTTGAGGCCCACACTACAAGAAGGATTTGGAAAAATTGGAAAGAGTCCAGAGGAGGGCAACAAAAATGATTAGGGGCCTGGAGCACATAACTTACGAGGAGATGCTGAGAGAACTGGAATTGTTTATTCTACAGAAGAGAAGACTGAGGGGAGATTTGATAGCTGCTTTCAACTACCTGAAAAGGCGTTCCAAAGAGGATGGATCTAGACTGTTCTCAGTGGTACCAGATGACAGAACAAGAAGTAAAGGTCTCAAGTTGCAGTGGGGAAGGTTTAGGTTGGATATTAAGGAAAACTTTTTCACTAGGAGAGTGGTGAAGCACTAGAATGGGTTACCTAGGGAGGTGGTGGAATGTCCTTCCTTAGAGGTTTTTAAGGTCAGGCTTGACAAAGCCCTGGCTGGGATGATTTAGTTGTAGTTGGTCCTGCTTTGAGCAGGGAGTTGGACTAGATGACCTCCTGAAGTCCCTTCCAACTCAAGGATTGGCTGCAGCTGCTGGCCTGAGGGCTATAAAGGCTGGGAGGAGGCCAGAAGACAGGGAGGAATGGTCAGTCTCCTGATTGGGGCCTGACTATGTTGGTCGAAGGAGTCTACTCAGTTGGTAAGCCTTGTATATAGCTGGACAATGGTGGTGGGACATTGCTGTAAACAAAGACACGAGTGCTGCACATCTAAAGCCCCTCTGAGCTTTATTGGGAAAGCCAGGGGTGCTCCAGCAAGTGGGGCAGCAGGAAGAACCTGTTACAAATCCCCATCACTGGAAGCTTTTAGAAACAAGTTGGACAAACACCTCGGAGATGATCTAGGTTTATTTGTTCCTGCCACAACACAGGGGGCTGGACCTGATGATCTCTCAAGGTCCTTTCCAGCCCTACATTTCTATGATTCCCTTCACCTTGTGAGGTGAGCTAAGCCTGCAAACATGCTGCTGAGTTCCAAATGCCCTTTAAGGACCAACTTGCCACACAATAATGACTCATCGGACTCAAGTATTTGATGAGTAGATTCCAAGGCCAGAAGGGACTGCTGCGATCGTTTAGTCTGACCTCTTGCATAACACAGGCCATAAACCTTCCCTGCTTCAAGTTCCACAGCTGCAGTTGGATTAGAGCAGATCTTTGTGTCACCTGCAAACTATGCGTGATGATTTTATGTTCTCTTCCAGGTCATTGATAAAAATAGTTGCTTCTAAACTGATAAAAAAAGGGCACTCTTATTTTGGGATTAGTGTGTCTACATTAAGGATTTATACCAGTATAACTATGGTGGTATAAATATCCTAGTATAATTATGTTACTAAATTCCCCACATAGACAAGCCCATACTCACTTCTTCTAAACATATGGATCTCATACAGATCTTTACGCCGAGCTTTGTGCAGGGGGATAACATGGTCTAGTGGCTGGAAACTGAAGCTAGACAAATTCAGATTGGAAATACAGTATAATTTTTAAACAGTGAAGGTAATTAACCATTGAAACAATCTGGACCGACTCGACATCAAATGGCAAACCAGGCGAGGAGCATCTTCAGTGACCCCTCCCATTTGTTAACATTTTGTACACCTTATTTTTTATGGCGTTTGTAGCTCATTTCATGACTTTGATGTGTGATTTGCATGCATGATGATGCCCTGTCATATAAGATGATAAATTTGCATGCTAAGATCTGTACAATAAAAACAGCAACCCAAGCCCAGTGCCTCCAATTCCAGCACCCCAGGAGGTTGTCTGGGTTGCCTCCCGCTAAATCTGGCCATGGAAACAATTAAAAAAAGGTTGTAGTAGACTCTCCATCACTGGCAATTTTTAGACCAAGATTGAATGTTTCTCTGAAAGTGATACTCTAGCTCAAAAGGAATTATGTTGAGGAAGTTCTATGGCCTGTGTTATACAAGTCAGACTAGGGCCTGGTCTACACCTAAAATTTAGGTTAGGCTCCATTGGTCAGGGGTGTGGATTTTTCACACACCTGCGTGATGTAGTTATGTTGACCAACCCCCGCAGTAGATGCAGATAGGCTGACAGAAGAATGCTTCTGTTGACCTAGCTACCACCCACTTGGAGAGCAGGGGTTGTCAAATTTTTCTAGTTTGCGACCCTTTTTTGCTCTGCCGAAAGGCTGCCAAATTGAACACTTCCGGTTTTGGAGGCATTTTGGCGGGCACACAGAGTGTCTGTGTGTGTTCGCTGACAAGCTGCCGAAAGTGAAAGTGTTCCATTTTCTGTTCCATTCAGCAGCTTTTTGGTGGACACGCTTCCGGGGCATCTCCCGAAATGCTGCCGAAAGCAACAAGGGCTCGTGACCCCCTTGGGATCGCCTCGTGACCCCCAGGGGGGTCGCAATCCCCAGTTTGAGAACCGCTGTACAGTGATGTCACATAGCCTGCATCTATACTATGGGGGTGTGGAAACAGGGTTAAAGGGACTTAAATATAGGCCTCTCAGTTGTAAGAAACAGAGCAATTGTCATGCTAAGTCCTACCCTGATATCGCGGGACTTGTAAAAGCAGGGCTCAGGTCAGAAACAAGTGGAAAACAACAGCGCCGCAGAGTCAATGTGACTTAGCCTTGTAGATAGTAATGTTTTGAGAACAGAAGTGAGAAAATATTGGAATAGGCAAGACATAACATAAACAAAATATAGATGTTTTTAATTAGTGCATGTCATGAAAATGGTGTAAATACTTGTATGAAACTGCTTGTACTTTGGAGAAACTGAGGCAGAGAGAGATGCTCTCTGCCAGTTGTATGTCTTCCCAGGCAATTGCCTGCTGAATAAAGCTGTCTCTGACTTGTTGCATACCAAACTGAGAGAGAAGGCTTGTTTTCTTCCACAGGGTTATTGTGGTGTATTACAGTACCGTAGCTATACTCCCACAGCATAGACGTGGCCTAGATAAACTCAAAGCCTTTTGGCTTTGGAACCAATGACTCTTCTCACACAAATACTCAGTCCTTCAACATGCAGATTATCATTTGAGGCTGAAGGATTCTTCCATTCTAGTTCATTATTTTCTAGCACAATGTCTTTTTTTTATGCTACCGTTGCTTTGTATTAATGGCAGGAAGCTCTACTCCCCTTTTGGTCTCCCAGTTGCCTATTATCTCTTTGTCTTGCCATTCTAATAAGAAAATTCTTAGTTTATTTTAGTTAGAGTAGAAATCCTCAGATATAGAATATCAGGGTTGGAAGGGACCTCAGGAGATCATCTAGTCCAGGGGTCGGCAACCTTTCAGAAGTGATGTGCCAAGTCTTCATTTATTCACTCTAAGTTAAGGTCTCGTGTTCCAGTAATACAATTCAATGGTTTTAGATGGTCTCTTCCAATAAGTCTATAGTATATAACTAAACTATTGTTATATGTAAAATAAATAAAATGTTTAAGAAGCTTCATTTAAAATTAAATGCAGAGCCCCACAGATTGGTGGTCTGTACCTGGGCAGTGTGAGTACCATTGAAAATCAGCTTGTGTGCTACAGGTTACCTATCCCTGATCTACTCTAACCCCCTGCTTAAAGGGGAACCAATCCCCAACTAAATCATCCAACAGATTTTTGACCCATATTGAGGGTTGAACTCATAACCATGGGTTTTGCTGGTAAATGTTCAAACCACTGAACTATCCCTCCCCCACTTTCATATTGGTTGGTTTCCCACTGATGCAAATAAGACTTAGGTATGTGATGAAAGTGTTTTCCTGATTAGGGGCCTGTGAAGGGGTCAATCGGTGCCACCTTATAGCCAGGTCTGGTGTAGCAGCTCTCTCTTCATTGTGTGTGTGTGTGTGTATGCTCCTGCTGGTGGCTGTGCTGCCTGAGTGGTAGTCTGCCTCTTCCAGTGATGTGGCCCTCCAGCCAGCTGCCTTCAAATGTAACACTTCATTATGTCTTAGTGTTCAGAACTCTAACACACAAGAACCCAAAAACAGAGGGAGACAAAGCAGGCTGTTCCCTAAAGCAGCGAGGAACAACTCCCCCTATCTTACTACAGGCTGTCTGACTGCAAACTCACTGCTGCTAGTGTTAGGCCCAGCTCACACACTTCACTACAGAGCCCTCTAGCCTGTAAGCAGCACAAGGGGAACCACCTCCTCTCCGAAATTTAAAGTTATAACCTACAATTTTAACAATTTTAGTATACCACAATTTGGACCTTACTGAACCTGTGTGGTTCCTTCATATTTCATAAATTGTGAAAGAGCAGAAGACACAACAATTGCTAACGGCCAGAATCCAAGGCCCATACTCACACTACATAGCACCACACTCCTTGTGAAATATCTTTGAAAATATTGCCTTGTAAATTAAACTAAGTAGAGAGTACACAGTCTAGGTGGAGAAGTCACAAAAGCCAATAGTCCTGTGGAATTTTTGTCTTTGCCGACTGCTCCCTTTTCATTTAAAAGCCTGTTTTCTCATCTGAACACTAAGTAGGTTTCACTTTCCATGAGTCTTAGGAAATGATCAGCCCACATATGGGATGTGTGCAGGGAGCTGTCTGGGTGATCTCACAAGAGAAACTAACCCATGGGGATGGCTTAGTTAAAGCCCCCTAAAAATATTTCAGGTGTGGGACAGAGGAAAACAGAGTCAGATTATCTCAACTCCAGTCCCTTAATCTTAAAGGTAAATTGACTCTCTTTGGGGCTTTTAAATATTAACAGAAACACTGCACTTTTTTCCTGTTAGTACGTCCTTCCTACTTGCATGGAATTGGTAGTGAAAACTTAGGTCCATGTTTCTGAACAAGATTCCTAAGAGATATGAGAAAACAGGGCATCCTTAATGGTGGGACAGGAGCTGAAATAACTTGACTCCCTTTTCCCCACTCCTCATCCCACATAATGTTTATTTGTGGCTTTCACTTCAAGAATTTCCCCGGTGTCATTTTTGCATAGGAGAGCAAAAAGGCAGCTCTGCTCCCTGCACACTTCCTGAGACTCACTGAAAGTGAAACCGAGTTTGTTTCCTTATGAGAAATCAGGAATTTAAATTAAAAGGGAACAGCTGGCAAAGCAAAACAGTTCTGTCACCTGCTGGGACTTCCCCACACAGATTGAATAATCTTTGGTTATTTTAGCTGTCATGGTAATAATCAAGACCAATCAGCATCAAGGAGGGAAAAGACTTAGAGTATAAATGTACACTGGGAAACACTTTCTCTTAGGCACTCTTCAACCTCTCCCAAACACCCAAGAATAATACAGAAGAACTTTCACTCTCATCGCCATGAAGGGAACCTGGGCTGTTGTCCTTTGTTCAGTGCTCCTAATTGTAGCTGAAATTCAAGGTAAGATGCAGCAATATCACAAAAGACGTGTAATACAGTGAGAAAGCCAGATGTGTGATTAACTGGAAAGCTGTGTAGAATAAATGCTTGGAAATTACTTTTGTGACAAAAAGTGATCTCAGTTCAGGGTTTGTGCTCTACTGCCACTTGCAAACATCTGTCCGCTCTGCTCATGTCTCGAAGATGTGTGTTGTCCACATAGGACTTGGACTGATCCACTAGTACTTAGCAGAGAAATGAATATGACAGTTTTTGGCAGGCTTGGATTTCTGCCCAGAGTATCCTCTAGTTCAGCCTCAGTCTATCATATTTTTGTCTTTTTTTAATCACCAGACGAAGACAGTTTGGGCCTGATCCAAAGCACACTCAAGTCAGTGGGAATTTTCCCACTGATTTCAATGGGTGTTGGATCAAACCTTTTGTAAGCAACAATGATTTTAGTTCCAACTGCTCCTCCTGCTCATTCACTCCCATCACTTTTATACCAGGATGAGTCTTGTTTTCCATTGACTCGTGTGAGAGCAGAATCAGGCCCTCTGAGTTCCAAACTGATAACACAAGAAAACTGTTCCAAAATGAAAACTGTTCCAAACTGATAACACAAGAAAATTTCAGCTCTGGAAGGAAGAGGCTCAGAAGGGCCAAGTGTAAATAAACTAACGAGAGCAAAGCAAAAGAGTATGGTGCTTTTTGTGACACTGTCCTAGTGTAAATATGCCCATGGTAACATTGCAGGACAAATTACCCTGTAGTCCTGAGGATGAAATTGAGTGTTTTCAACCTCTCTTCTTCCAACTTAAATATATTTTACTGAAGACATCTCAGGTATCTAATATCACTCTAATTTCTCTCTCTTCTGGACCCATTTCTTTTAGGGCAGTTGACCTCTGGACAAGGACGCTGCAGCTGCACAGAGAAAGGTTCCGATTTCGTTCAGCGAAAAGCCTTAGGAAAAATAGAAGTGATTCCCAAGAGTTCTTCCTGTGACCATGTTGAGATCATGTGAGTAATGACTTAACCACTCATTGGGGCTGCTTGTTGCAATGGCAGGAAATATGGGGATTCCCCCCCCTTTAATGTAACCCCAGGTTCTGAGGTTCATCTCTGCATTACAAGCAAAGCGAAGTGCAATGAGGCTAGAGACTAAGACCCAGATCATCAGCTGGTGTAATTAACATAGCTTCATAGACTTCCATAGAAATACACCAGCTGAGGACTAGCTTGGAGGGTGGAATTCGCCAGGGCTCTGTGCCTTGTTTAGTCAATGACCCCTCTGTACAGTGGGTGCAAAATGTTACCAGATCTGAATAGGAGCATTTAGCACTCCTTTGGCACAGGGGTAAATGACTACATAGTTTGTAGGGAATCAGGCCCTGAGGCTAGATGAGAACCTAGATCTCACTTGCTAGGTGTGTATAAATAATTCAGGTAGGTCAGTCTAATGTTTTAGCAGATTTGAGGTCTTTTGATTTTATATTTGCTTCCACTTCATGGCAACAATGTAGTGTATCACTCAGCTCACCAAGGGCCAGACTCCTCCTATTCAGTCCCTGATCCCAGATAACAAAGACAACAGTGACCTTTCCATTATATGGAAATATATTCTGTTTTGCTTTGTTCATTTCAGTGTGACAATGAAGCCCACTGGAGAGCAAAGATGCTTGAACCCTAATTCCAAATGGGTACAGAAGATGATGACCGCCCTCATCAGGAAAAGGTTGGTTTCCCATCTGTCTACAGGGAAAAACTCTAATGTACTTAGGAGCTCACTTTATTCTTATGTATCAGTGAGATCCAACTTTGGGCTCAACAGATAGTCACTGCAGTCCCCCAACCTATGCCTGAACAACTGCTCAAAGCACCCTCAGACACCTGCATTGCAACCCCAGAAAATGGCATATTTCTTGGGACACAGTATTAGTATCTGAGGTATACAGAACCCCTCCCTCCCCTGCCATTGCAGCCATAGCCCCTGCTTCATGCAGAAGAGCAGGTAAAATGCACTGCATTGTTTCAAAGGGAAAAACAAGTTTGTTTAAACAGCCTGTGTGTCTCAGACTCAGTACTAAACTCACTTGTGCTGTATTTTGGGGATCTTTACCCAGGTGTGGGCTTCAAAAGGTGGGAAGAATGGCCATCCATGATGCCTATTAAGAAATCACATAATCTTTTAGGACCAGATTGTGCCACATTTACCCTCACTGAGTAACACCTTACTCCAGAAGTAAGCCTATACAAAGCAAAGGGACTATTCACAGAGTAAGGTGCCAATCATCTTAGAAGTGGCAGAATCTGGTCCATAGGCATGCGCACGGGGTGTGCCGGGTGTGCCCAGGCACACCCTAATGGAGGGGTGGGCAAGCTCGATTTGCCCAGCGTGCCTGCACTGCCGGCCAGGGAGGCTCCCCCGTCCTCGCCTTCCCCCATCCCCTGGAGCCTCAGTGCCCCGCATCCAGGAGCGGCCCTAGACAGCACTGCAGAGGCGTGGCTCCGGTGGGACCTGAGTTCCTACAGCTCAGAGCTGCCTGGTAAGGGGCAGGGCTGCAAGCTCCAGCAGGCCGAGCAGGAGGAGCTCAGGCCCCACCGGACCCACGCTGCTGTAGCACTGTCCAGGGCCGCTCCTGGACACGGGGTGCTGAGGCTGCGGGAGAGGGAGGAGGTGGGGGTAAGCGGCATGGTAAGGGGGTCAGGGTCGGGAGTGGGGGTTGGCTAAGGGGCAGGGAGTCCCAGGGGCCGTCAGGGGACAGGGAGGGGGGATGGGGCAGAGGTTCAGGGGGAGCAGTTGGGATGGGGAGTGAGGAGGGGAGTTGGATAGGGTGTGGGAATCCTGGGGGTCTGTCAGGAGGCGGTGGGGTGGATAGGGGTCAGGGCAATCAGGGGACAGGGAGCAGGGTGGGTTGGATAGGGGGTGGGGTTCCCGGCTGGTGGTTAGGGACAGGAAGTCTCTGGAGGGGGTGATCAGGGAGCAGGGGAGTTGGATGGTGTGTGGAAGTCCTGGGGGGGGGGTCTGTTGGGTCAGTGGGGATGAACAGGGGTCGGGGTAGTCAGGGGACAGGTAGGGGACAGGTAGGGGGTAGGGTCCTGGGGGGGGGTAGTTAGGGTGGGGGAATCTCAGGAGGGGGCAGTCAGGGGACAAGGAGCATGGGGGGTTGTGGGTTTTGAGGGGGCAGTCAGGAGGTGGGAGGAAGTGGATGGGGTCGGGGCCGGGCTAGGGCGGGGCTCCCTGGGTGCACATCCTAATGAAATGTGCTGTGCACACCTATGATCTGGTCCTTTAAATTTAACCTACTGTTCTACCAAACTTGATGGCCCTGGTTCTGATGTGATTTAAACTGGTGTAAATCAGAAGGAAGTCCAATGGAGTGGCACAGCATAAAGCTAGTGTGAGGAAAATCAAGCCCTTTTGTATGTGAAATCCAGAAAGAAACATTCTAAAGAAAGAATAAAGTTCCCACTGTGTTTTATTTTGACAGGTCTTCACAAAGCACTCACCGGTAGAGGAGAAGAGCTAGAGATCACTTCAACAGACTAATGACATTTTAGGATTTCAGTGCTTCAGGATCCCTCTCTAGTGAGCAATGAACTTGAGTCTGCTTCCTCTGCCTGGTTCTACAGCTTTTAAAATACAAATGCTACAGCTGAGGCAAGTTCTCAACACAGTTGTTGCATCCATTAAGATAACACCTGGGTTGTGACATCATTTCAATACTGATGAAACATCAGCATGTCACCGCAGGACATGTAATGAGACATATGTAACCTCATTAATCCTACTGGCAAGCCAGTGACAGGAAAGGCTCAGTTTATCTTTCAGGTCTCCTGGTGGCTATAAGTGGTAATAGGCTGCTTCTGCTTATCTAATTAGCAAATATTTCTTTGTGCCACATTGATGGGTTGTTATATTATTATAATCACAACTCAGAGATAAAAATACTTTCAGGTAACACATACTAAGAATTCAATGTTATTTTTTCTAGCAGGTTTGAAATTAACGCAATCCTTAGATATCTAAGAGTCATGTTAATTTATATAATATAACACATGATTGTTGTTCTAGGATATGTGAAACATTTGTCTGTAGACTTTATAAATAAAATTGAAGAAGGCTTGTAATATAAAGCTAACTAGACTGTGTGTTTGATGTATAACATTTATGATATAGATTAAATGCATCTGATCATTATGAAATGTAATATAATAAATGAATGTAATATAATATTCAGAAACATTCCTTGTGTTAGATTTCTGCTTTTAAAGATAAACCATTTTAAAGTGAATAAAAGACACTTAAAGTTATAGCAGTTGCCTTGGAGTTTGTACTATGTAATCATTCATCAGCTGAAATTTCATTCATAGTGCTAGATATATTTACAGTTCAGTAATTCCATCTGAGAATTAATGCTAATACCCTACCATATTAATTTGATAGAAATACACATATAGAAAGCTCAGTGCTTGCATGCATTCATTCACACTACAGTGAACCAATATCCAACCAACAGAGCTTTCTCAAGTCCTCGTCCTACACCTCTTAACACCAGAACTGCACCCCATTCCCATTCGTCTTATCTTTCCCTATCACCACAAAGAAAACCCTGGAGGAACAGATAAGCATTGCAGCTTCACCTGAAGGTCAACTCGGGTGACCAGATGTCCCTATTTTATAAGGACAGTCAGAATATTTGAGGCTTTTTTTTCTATCGGCATCTATCTATCACCTTCCCACCCTTTGTCCCCATTTTTCACACTTGCTGTCTGGTCACCCTAAGGTCAACACATTTGGTCTTCGGCAAAGCAGGGCAGGAAGCTAGTGCCACACTGGAGGACACCTCCAGACCCTGTAGAGGCTCTGGGCCTGATTCTCATTTACATTGCAGCTCTTTGCCTTGGTGTTGCAGCGCGATGGAGCTGAGATGTGCGAATCTGTTCTGTGACAGAAAGGAGCTGGTCCCAGAAGAGGAGCACAGGGGCCCAGATCCTCCAGAGTGCTTAGGTACCTAATTCCTACTGATAGCAGCAGGAACTAGGTGTCCAATGCCTTAAGGGATCTGGGCCTGCCAGTCCCGCTGGAATCCCCCCTCCATTGGCCAGGGACAGCTCTTTCCCTTTAATTCAACTCATTCTTAAGCAGGAACACTTTAATGAAGCATTCTGCCCCTATCGGTGTGCCTACCCCAAACAGCCCCACTCTCTAGTGCTGGCCTTGCTACCCAGCACCCTCCTGAGCCCCTGCGTTTTCCAGCGGTAGGAGAGGCAGGTAGCTCACAGCGCACGAGCAGTCGCCTTTGGAAGAAGTTTGCCCCTCTGCGGCTGCCCTAGCGCCGGAAGCCAAGATGGCGGCGCCCAACAGTAGCCCACGTGGTTGTTCCGGGAGGTGCAGAGCGTCTCGGCACTAACCCCAGCTCCAGCAGCCATGTCCGGCCGTAACAACAACAAGCTGCCCAGTAACCTGCCCCAGCTGCAGAACCTGATCAAGCGGGACCCGCCGGCTTATACCGAGGAGGTGAGAGAGAGCGAGACACCGCGGGGGTATGTGTGAAATCAGCCCCGGGCCCAGCCCTCAGGATGCCCCAGCTCCCACCCTCAGGGCTCAAGGCAGAGTCAGCAGTGTGCAGAGCTCTCTGTGCCTTCTTAAATAACCTCCTTCCCTTGAGAGGCCCGCAGGGCAGTGACACCGCTTGTTGTGGCCTGTGGGTGCCAGACAGGGACAAGGCGGGGGAGGTAATATTCATTATACCCCACACCTGAATATAGCCATCATATGAGCTACCTATTTATCTCAATGTCTGTACTTTCGAGCTTCACAGAGCTTCTCCTCAGGTCTGGGGAAGGTAACCAGAGTGACCCCCCCCCCAAAGTCAGTGTCATGCCCATAGCACAATCCGCCCCAGGGCTGTATGTCCTTGCTCACCAAGAGCATATTCACGTGGCAATGACTAGTTAATGATAATAGCAGTGAAATCTTAGTGGCGAGAAGGCGCTGTGTTTCTCAGCTCGGTTGGCTACATGGAGATGCCTTGTCTGCGCTACCCGGAGTGAGGTGTTTTGAGGTAAAAACGCACCTTTCCCCTTGTTTAGCTATAGATGCCTTCACCAGAGACGGTGGCATGTAAGGCCTCCTTATTCTCTTTCTCACAGGGGGCTGGACTCCTTGAGTTCAATGTGACTTGACACGTTTAAAGTTAGGCATGTGCTAAAGCATGGAGCTGAACCAGGGTCTTAGCCCTGGTCTAGACACCTCTTTTGCTAGCAATTTAACTATTTTAGTTAGGGGTGTTATTTTTACCGATATTTTACCAGTATAAAGGGGTCTTATGCTTTACCAGTATAAAGGGGTTTGTTTATCTTCCTGTATGGGAATAGCTATGCTATTATAAAGTGTTGCTATACCAATATAACTGCATCCATGGGGTGGCGGCGTGGCAGGCACTTCTACTGTGAAGTCTGTACCACTATAGTTAATGTGTCACAACTTTTGTATGTAGATCAATGCCTAAGAGAGACTTTAAAAGTTGCCTTAGGGCTTCTGTACGCACAGAATAAGGAACAGCTATTGCAGCTTATTCAGAGTTGTTGTACACGCATTTGTGAGCTCTTAAACTCCGCACTTGACATTTTTTTAGTTTCTTAAAAAAGCTAGAAGTAACTTTATGCCAACCCTGAGTCCCCTTCCAAGTACTTGTCTTACAATTGCTTGTTAAAAACTTCCCTGTTGCTACTGAAAGTCCCACTAAGACATCTGAAACTGATGGATGATAGGGGAGACATCAAAACTGGGAAGACATTTAGGGATAGTCTGCACTAACCTGCTGTATGGAGCATCAGGTAAAGATGTGTCATGCCGATAGGAGAGTGTTCTCCCGACGGCACAATTACTCCACCTCTGCTGACTTTGCGCTGGTGTGGACAGCGCTTAGGTTCATAAAATATCAGGTTTGGAAGGGACCTCAGGAGGTCATCGAGTTCAACCCCCTGCTCAAAGTAGGACCAACTACAACGAAATCATCCCAGCCAGAGCTTTGTCAAGCCTGACCTTAAAAACCTCTAAGGAAGGAGATTCCACTACCTCCCTACGTAACCCATTCCAGTACTTCAGCACCCTCCTAGTGAAAAAGTTTTTCCTAATATCCAACCTAAATCTCCCTCACTGAAACCTGAGACCATTACTCCTTGTTCTGTCATCTGATACACTGAGAACAGTCTAGATCCATCCTCTTTGGAACCCCCTTTCAGGTAGTTGAAAGCAGCTATCAAATCCCCCCTCATTCTTCTCTTCTATAGACTAAACAATCCCAGTTCCCTCAGCCTCTCCTCATATGTCATGTGCTCCAGGCCCCTAATCATTTTTGTTGCCCTCCTCTGGACTCTTTCCAATTTTTTCACATCCTTCTTGTAGTATGGGCCCCAAAACTGGACACAGTACTCCAGATGAGGCCTCACCAATGTCAAATAGAGGGGAACTATCACGTCCCTTGATCTGCTGGCAATGCCCCTACTTATACAGCCCAAAATGCCGTTAGCCTTCTTGGCAACAAGGGCACACTGTTGACTCATATCCGGCTTCTCATCCACTGTAACCCGTAGGTCCATTTCTGCAGAACTGCTGCCTAGCGATTCAGTCCCTAGTCTGTAGCAGTTCATGGGATTCTTCTGTCCTAAGTGCAGGACTCTGCACTTGTCCTTGTTGAACCTCATCACGTTTTTTTTGGCCCAATCCTCTAATTTGTCTAGGTCCCTCTGTATCCTATCCCTACCTTCCAGTGTACCTACCACTCCTCCTAGGAGGAGGAGGTTGATGTAATATGTCTCATTTAGTGGGGTGAGTTTTTCACATTGACTAAAGTGGTAGTGTAGATAAGCTCTAAGTGTTGTCCGATGCACAAAGAAGAGAAACTGTAAATATATTTCTGTGCTCTCGTTCATTTCACACAGATTGGTGTTAAAGACAGTTAGCCTGCTGTCATATACTGTGCACAACATTTATAAGGAAGTATGGTCAAGCTGGGCAATCATGTTGAACATTAGCTTTGGGGCGAGGGAGCCGTTCTGTTTGCTTTTGAATGTTAAAACACAGCCATTTTTGCAATGTACATATGGTCAATGGGTCTGGATACCCTCCTCACTGTCCCATCTCCCCTGTGGTTAGAAGTTCAGTTGAAACCAGGATTTTAAGCCTCAGGAAGTCTTCACACAGGGATGATTTGTTTAAAGTGGCATTATGCAGCATTGGTCTCCCTCCTGCCTGTAGGCACTGTGCATGCATTATACCTGTATTGCAGCTATTTGTGCTTTACCAGCTTCTGATGCATACTCTTCTGGATGTGGACCGTGCTGTGCTGCTGCCCAGTCCTGCAAAAACTTAATCATGTGCTTGACCACTCACAGTGCGTAAAATCTTTGCAAGATCAGGGTCGGGGGGCGGGGGGGAGGAGGGGTGTCCATGCAGTTTCTAGCACAACGGTAACCTAACTTTGATGGGTGTGTCTGTGCCCCATTGTAAACACATCCTAATAAGAGACGTACTCCCGTCTCATATGGATTAGCTGTTAAAGTCACATCACTGAGAGGCTTGAGACATATCATCAAAAGCTTCTTGGCTTGAATGCCACAGGGAAAATATAATTATATATTTAAAGGGATTCAGTGCCATTTCAGGTGGCATGGAGCAGTGTTCACGTAGCACTCCCCTTCGGTACCCTGACCAAGCTGGGGAAGCTAATGATCCAACCAGCAGGCTGCTTTCGATGATGAATCCTGGTCACATGCCACCTGAGACACGTTGTGCATACACTAAAAAGAATGCCATTTGGGGCGGGGATTTTCTGACATGAATGGGTTTCTGTACTATGAAGTCACTGAGAGTTTTGCTGTTGTTTTCAGGTGGAGCAGAATGGGGGCCTTAGATCTCTTGATATTGAGAAGCTATTTTATCCAGTAATGGCAACTAAGAGTGAAATGCCATATTTGTGTTTTCAGTTTCTCCAGCAGTATCATCACTACCAGTCCAATGTGGAGATTTTCAAACTCCAGCCCAATAAGCCCAGTAAGGAGCTGGCTGAATTGGTGATCTTCTTGGCACAGGTAAAATTCTGTAATTCTAGGGGGGAAAAATACACATTCAGCTATTAAAGGTGATCTGCAAAATCTTTTCCCCACAATGAAATAATTGTAAGCTATATTCAGATGGCTCATATAGCTAGGAGCAGGTGACAAATAACTGACAAAAAAGATTAATATATTTTTAAAAATTTCCATTCTCCACTGTTGCTTTCTGTGGATTGCAGTATAAAATGGTAAAAATAAAACACTTTAAAAACTGAACTGTTTGTGTTTTTAAATAAACAAACAATAACCAAGTTGAGTCCAATTTGACAGACTACATTGCTTCAGCAGAATTTTTAATAGGTGTGCTGTTTTAGAATGATTCTGGAAAATCATAATGATGCCAAATGGAACTCATAATTATTCTGTTTTTGGAAAGGGTGTTGCTGATCACCTTTAAATGCATTGAATATACAGATTTTACTGCGCTCTTAATCCTTTAATAAAGAAGTGAGCTTTTATGTAGGTAATATGATAGAAACTTCAGCATTCAAAGATATTGCAAATCAGCAAAATTTGAAAAAGTTAGTCATCATTTAATGTGTATTTGGTTAAGGATTATTTTTTTTTTTAACAGAATCAGATACACCTCTCAGGCAAATATACCATTGTTACACTGTTAGAGTTTATTATAGGGACTTCAATAAAGATTTTTTTTTAAACAGGTTGGGCATTGCTATCCAGAACATCTTGTTGATTTTCCACAGCAGCTGAAAGAACTGCTTTCTTACAATCACACTGTTTTGGATGCAGATCTTCGAATGGTAAGTCTGACACTTAAAGCACTGATATTTATTGATAAGGTATTTAAAAGGATTCTGTATAGAATTTTATTTACAGTGTAAGCCAGGACTCACATTGTCCTAAGTGACTATTAATTTTGTGTGCCTCGGTTTTTCAGTGCCCAGATTTCTGAAAATTGGACTCCTTCAAGATGCCTCAAACTGGGTATCCAAAGATCAAGGCCAGAGTAGTCCTACTGGTAGAGAAGTGGTACCCTGGTTTTGAGGAGCACCACACAGTTAGCAACTCCGGGCTCCAGTAGCATATCTTTGCCCTGATCCTTCAAAGACTAATACGCATGCTTAATATACTGTGAACAATCTTGTTGACTTTGCTGGAACTACTTGCCGTGTGTAAAATTAAGCATGTGTAAAAGTCTGAGCAGGATTTGGGCCTGACCTTTTTTTTTTTTTGCAGGGGTAGGTGAATAACAAATGCTCTTGTCTCAGACATTTTCAAATTGTGATTCTGGTCACTGCTTCTTTTTGCAGACATTTTGCAAAGCTCTGATCTTATTAAGAAACAAGAATCTAATAAACCCTACCAGTTTACTGGAACTCTTCTTTGAACTCCTGCGCTGCCATGATAAACTTCTACGAAAAGTAAGCTGCAAAATAAGAATTGGTTTTGTGTCCTTGGTGAGCCTCTTGTCAGTGTTTTCCCCTCTCTCATGAGAAGAAAGCAGAAGGAGTACCAGACAACCTGTTTGCTCTTCCCGGTAGCTAAGAAGAGCTAATAATATATAACCTTATTGTAGTTCTGTCACTTCCAGTAGCAAAGATTTTAGTGTACTTGGGCTTTTAGCAGCTTGATGTGCCTGTGACCAGATATTATGGAGATGGGCGCTCAGGGATAAATACAATGAGTATGAAAGAGCCAGCTTTAGAAACCTGAAATGTGAGATAAAATAGTGTGTCACCTGGCCCCCAAAGAACGGGGGGCTTGGCAGTTAATGGAGAGTTATGGGCTTGGTTCCTAGAAGTTCTGAGTATTTGCTGGTGTCATTGACTTCATGGGCCTGAGCAACTGTAACGCCTTGTGTGAGCTCACATGCCATTCATTTAAGATTTAGTGGAAGTATCATTCCAGTGATGGTGTTGGGACATTCCCCAGGGTGTGATCTGGACTGCTGTGTCTCCTTAGCTCTCCAACCAGGGATGCCTTTTACACTGCTTTGCTGATGAGCAGCACTCCCTCCAGGCTCTGTTCACTCCCAGCTGAATACATGACTGTTAAGCCAAGCCATCCATGAACTACATGCAGAGAGGCACCCACATATCCCTCAACTTCAGCCTTGCTCCCCCGAAGTGTGCATCTTATACTGCTCAGTAGCCCATTGGCCCGTACAAGTTCAGAGAGAGTTTGTTATTCCAACAAGGAATATGCATCAGGCTGGTTGACCTAAGTAGAGATTCCCAAGCACTTTTGCCAAAACACACTGGTTGAGATAATAAAACAAGCTTGTTAACTAGAGAAAGATAGATCTCAAGTGATAAACTATAGAAGTCAGAATTGCTTACAAAAGAAATAAATGGATAAACATGCAAGCTAATTCCTGAATTTACCAAGGCTAATAGGCTTAAAAGCAAAAGGTTTGTCTCACTGTGAGCTGCAATACATTTCTAGGCTGGGTCCCTGCTCCTTCCTCCACTTTGTTCAGTTCTCTGAGAGTCATTGCTCTCATGAGCAGAGATGAAAGGAGGAGAGAGGTGACTATGGACTTCTCCCTCCCCCGCTTTTTACACCCTAGCCCTTTGTGCTGGAAAAATCCTTGCTGAATCATAGGGCCAGGCAGTTCCATTGCGTACATGAGCACCTAACTGTCCTTCAGATGAATTGTAAATTTCTTTGCAATTCCCCACCTCCTCCACAACCCCCTGCTCTCTGGAGAAAGTCTGATAAAGCTGGTAATGACTCTTTAGCACTTTGCTGGCATGCTAGGGTGTCTTTGTCTCTGAGAAATTTGTTTGTGGACGTTACCCAGAACTACAACATGTTTCGGTAACCATGATGATTTTACATGCAGTGTTGTTACACACATTTCAACAGGATCATAATATTCAGCAGATTGAGTTTTCAAATGATACCTCACAAGGCATACTTTGTACAAAATATAACCATATAAAAGTGGTGAATGTGGGCTACAGCGTGTCATCGGTGTGCTAGGAATAAACATAATTACACTGATTTAAAAATCAGCATATCTGATTTCTCTTGGAGATACTGTGGATAATTGTCGAGGCATAAGTTAGAATGTGTTCTACATCCATACATGATACTAATTTCTGGAATAGAATTTAGCAGTTTATTCCTAAAGTTATGGGATAGACAGTCCTATTCACTAAGGCCTTTTCTGTTGTAGGTGCAGTACCCAACAGTACCCTGAGTTCTTTAGAGAAACTTGTAAATGAAAAGTGCTGCTGGCCATAAACATATTTAAATGCCTTCTTTGTTGCAGAAAGATTTAACACTAACTGAAAATAGAATTGACTGGTATCAAACTTGCTACAACAGTCAGTCAAAACTTAGCTGAATTTGCAAAATAAATTTCAGCAATACAAGATTTATTTTTTATTACAGCTATATTTGATGTTATTCAATTCTCTAGGGTCTGTATTCTGCAAAGACTAGTCTTGTTACAAAAGGAAATCATGCAGAATAGGTATTCCATATTAACTCCCAATGTGAATGCTCTTGGTCTCCGTTTGCGGTTTAACTTAGGGTTTGTCTACATGAATAGTATGCCGCAAACTAGGGTGTCAATCTACATTACCTTAGTGTGCTAGGCACTGAGTGTCCCTGTGGGCCCTGCTACCACACATGAAAAGTTCCCTAGTGCACATTGACCTGCTCTGCTTTGAAACAGGACTAGATAAAAGTGCACTACGGGACTTGTAGGCAATGATAGCAGGGTCTGCAGTGACAGACTAGCAGTGCATGCTAGTGCACTGTAGATTTATAACCCAACTTGCCACCCACTCACTGTTCATAAAACCGTTATTGCACTTTGCAAGTGGATTAAGCTAAAGTGCAAAAAGTCAGTGCAGAATAGGAGTTTTCACATGGGGAATTAGTACAGCATAGCTATTGTTCTTTAAAGTCACACCTTAGTTTATTCCACCCTAACATCCCCTTGGAACATCCCCTCTGTGTGCTGTGAGTAGCCCTACTGAAGTCAGCAGGACCATTTGCAGTGTGTGAAGTTAAGCACATGAATAAATCTTTGTGCAGGATTGGGGCCAATGGCTTCCCCTCCCCCCTTCCCACTGTGACTTTGGAAAAAACATCTTTGCCATAGTGACTGGTGCTCTCCTTGCATGATAGTACTAATGGGCTATAGGGAGTAAACTTTGTAGGCTGAATACTTCACTTTACTGTACATGTCACTGTTTGTTTACAGACTTTATATACTCACATTGTGACAGACATCAAGAATATAAATGCTAAACACAAGAACAATAAAGTGAATACAGTAAGTATGCTGGCTTCCAGGTATACTTTGAATGAATGCTTTTTGTTATGAAAACTTTTTCAAACTCGTTCATAATTTCCCCAATTTCTTCTTCTTAAGACACTGCAGAACTTCATGTATACTATGTTAAGAGACAGCAACTCTACCGCAGCCAAGATATCTCTGGATGTGATGATCGAACTGTATAGGAGGAATATTTGGTGAGTTTCATTGCACACAATTGGCTCTTGATTATTCTGGGAAAACCCAGAATGGATAAAAATCGATGATTTTAAAAAAATAGACTTTTTTTATTTAAATTTGAAATTGGCATCTTTTGTTAAGGCCTAGAAGTACTGTAATCTATTACAATTGTTTAAATTAAACTCAAAAAAATAATATTAAGAAGTACATCTTTGCTGCCTAATATTAAAGAAAGTCAGACCGCTGTGGCGGTCACTGGCTAAGCACCTGGTACCAGAGTTTGTTGAAAGGCCTACACAGCTTTTGACAGCATTAGCCTCTATTGCAGAGACTGAGAGAATATTTTCTTTATTTCAGTTTATTCAGGTCAATGACTACTTTATTTAAAGGTAAGAAACAAATTGGGAGATGAAAAAGCAGAAAAGCTTGTTTTTCTCTCCCAATCTGTGAATAAAAATTAAGTGGGAGAGGATGAGATCTCCTAGTTCTAAAATCTTGATGCACATGGTGGCAATCAATTCAGTTCACTAACTACAGATAATACTTCTTTAGTTTAATAAGTTAATTTAGTTTTAAAAAAGTTTTGATAAATTTTCTCAAACTTTTTTCCTTTTGTATCCAGCATGTTTGATAGCTTTAATGAACAAAAAACATTTTAAAATGATGCTATTGTGCATTTTAATTGATTTTGAATTTCCATCCAAATAGATCTTGACACAAATCTCAAGCAAAAAACAATCATCTAATAAATAAGAGATGTTATTTGTTGCTTTCTAATATAACAGAAAATGTAAAAATTAAGAATCTGGATAAATGTATTTAAGGAATATAATTGCTTAAATAAATGTGTATAGAAGTTGTGCATCTTCCTGGTTAGGAAAAAGAAGCACCAAGTGCAGTGTAAAGGCTATATTTTGTTGCAAATCAACATGTTTTAATGGTTTCCAACCAATAAGAATCTATCTTTCTTTTAGAAAATAACTAAAAGATACAAATGCAAAACAAGTTTAAAATCGATTATTTAAATCAAGGTTTTCTGCTCTTGCTGATCTCAATCACGATTAAAATCTCTGATTAAAATTGTTTTGATTTTAAATCAGTGCACCGTGGGGCAATCCATTTGTAGTGTAGTTGTACTTTTGTGTTTTGTAGAACACAATCTAGAAGGGCAGAAATGACTGAGAGGAGAAGAAGATGCATAGGAAGAATCTTAGATGTTTTCCTTTTAAGAACAACAAACAAGTATACTTCAAACCATCAAGCAAAACCTGTAGATACACATGCTTTCTTGAGCCTCTCTCTTGATGCATTCAATCTTGAGTATAGTTCTGCTGTATAGTAAGTCATGAAGTCCAACTGTGGTTGATGTCCAAGCCCTTGTACGCTTTCAGCAGTGTGTATAGTGCATGTAGCTCCACGCAGTGTGGAAAGGCGCTGGCAGTGAGGAGGTAGCGGGACACTACACTGCTAAAAATATCAGTGTAGACCTGGGAGACACCGCTTGGGTGTGCTGAGAGATGTGTAGGATATTTCCCGAAGTTTCTGGTGTAATTTGAACTCTATGTGCCTAAGCTGTGCCTCACCAGCGACACTGCTATTTACACCCGTGCTAGCCGGGTGGGCACTGTCTGTATTCTGCATGCTGCTGCAAGTGTAGATGTACTTCAAAAGAAGTTGTAGGATTTGTATGGTTAGTATTAGAGAAAAAGCCTGTACATTGATGCTATGTGCTTCGTGAATTAATAATTTTAGTAGTGAGTTGGTTTTCCAGAGTAAAAGCTGTTTTGAATAAGCAGAGGCTGAGTAAGCTTCTAGATGATGATGTATTAGAAGAAAAAGAGAACTTTTATTAATGGAGCTGAACAGATGGATACTGATTCCACGGCTGCCTTAGTTCTGGTGCTGCTGCTGCTTTCAGCAGATGTTTCACAGTGGGGAATAGCAAGGGAAGATCTTCATTTGCTTATTGCTTTATCTTCTAATTATCCCTAAGTGTGTGTCGTTGTGGGGTGATGGGGGAGTTGTCACCTAACTTGTACCCCTTTTTAACTCCATGGTCCTGCCATGGAAATGAACTGTACAGATAAGAAATACTGCTTCTTTTGAGCATTTCCTGCCTCTTTGGGATCTCCCCAATGTTTTGCAGTGGTGCTTTGCATCCTTTATTCCAGGCAGAATTCCCAGGGACTTCAGCAGGAGTTCAGCCTAACTGTGCTGCAGGACTGCCTTTTTTAGAAAGTAGAGAGAACAGCCGGTGCATGAGGCACCTTGGCAGAGCATGTTTGGGCTTCAGGAGCTTTGCTCACGTGTTGATCTTGGATATGCCATGAATCTGTTGCACGGGCAGGCAGATAAGTTGTACGCTGGCACAATGGGCCTGACAGCTCTAGCACAGCCGCATAATAATGCCTCTGGTACAATGGTGGGGAAAGAAATATTGCTATGGAGTAAAAGCTGGCAACACTTAAAATATATAGGTTTCAGAGAGGTGGCCATGTTGGTCTGTATCAGCAAAAAGAACGAGGAGTACTTTGTTAATCTCTAAGGTGTCACGAGTACTCCTCATTCTTTTTAAAAGATATAGATGACCATCTTATAGACCAGGGGTTGGCAACCTTTCAGAAGTGCTGTGCCAAGTCTTCATTTATTCACTTTAATTTAACATTTTGCGTGCCATTAGTAAATTTGAACGTTTTTAGAAGGTCTCTTTCTATAAGTCTATAATATATAACTAAACTGTTGTATGTAAAGTAAATAAGGTTTTTAAAATGTTTAAGAAGCTTCATTTGAAATTTAAATTAAAATGCAGAGCCCCCCAGACCGGCCAGGACCCGGGCAGTGTGAGTGCCACTGAAAATCAACTTGTGTGCCGCTTTTGGCACCCGTGCCATAGGTTGCCTACCCCTGTTATAGACTCATAGGCTTTAAGGCCAGAATGGACAATCATGGTCATATAGTCTGGCACGGGCCACAGAACCTTACCCACCCACTCCTGTAATAGGCCCATGACCTCTGGCTGAATTACCAAATTCTTCAAATCATGATTTAAGACTTCTAGTTACAGAGAATCCACCATTTACTCCAGTTCAACCCAGCAAGTTACCTGTGCCCCATGCTGCAGAGGAAGGTGAAGAACTTTCAGGGTCTCTGCCAATCTGTCCCGGGAGAAAATTACTTCCTGATGCCACATATGCTGGTCAGTTAGACCCTGAGCATGTGGGCAAGACCCACCAGCCAGACACCTGGGAAAGAATTCTCTGTAATAACTCGAAGCCCTTCCCATGTAGAGCCCCATCTCCAGCAGTTGGGGATATTTGCTACCAGCAGTTACAGATGGGCCATGTGCTATTGGAGGAAATGGTATGATGAGATTACCTACATCATACCTTCCCCTTTTAAGGATAGGGCTTTTGCAGTATTGCTAAATAGCTTTATCGGTATTTGAGAGAGAACTCAAATTCAGTTCAGGGCCTATAGTGTTTATAAACCTGTCTTAGAGGTTGTTTCTATCAAACCTTTCCAGTAGCTTTTGTGATGAAAGCCAAATCTCTTTGCATTTAATTTTAACCAGCCAGTTTCTTATCATTTGAAGTATCTTTTACTGTGGGGCCTGCCATTGCTTTATTGATTCATCTTCGTTGTCAAAGTGCAATTTAGTGTTCTTCTCCAGTGTGAACTTAAAGCGTATATGCTTCTGGGTATCCAGACCTGATCATTTTTTTGTAGGAAAAATGACAGCAAATGACACAGAGAAACATCATCTCTTGGTTAGCGTTTGAAATCACTGAGGTATGATGAAAGCAGCTAGTATTGTGGGATTTGTTTAAACTGAATCTACTTTGTATTAAATCTACAATGATGTCTTGTTTTTCAAAATCAGCAGACTTCTTGGTGAAGGTGTATTAATGTTTTGCTTATTCCAGGAATGATGCCAAAACAGTAAATGTTATCACAACAGCCTGCTTTTCCAAAGTCACAAAGGTGAGGTGGAAACCTATTTGAAATGCCAGTATATTTTGCTTCACCTGTTTTTGCTGTGTATGTGTGTGTATATATGCAACTTTCTTTCTATATGGTAGAACCTCAGATTTACAAACACCTCAGGAATGGAGGTTGTTCATAACTCTGAACAAAATGTTATGTTTATTCCTTCAAAAGTTTACAACTGATCATTGTCTTAACATAGCTTTGAAACTTTACTATGTAGAAGAAAAATGCTGCTTTTAATTGTCTTAATTTAAATGAAACAATCATAGAAACAATTCACTGTGTCAAATCTTTTTTTAAATATTCCAATTTTTTAAATAGTTTCCATTTAACACAGCACTGTACTGTATTTACTCTTTTCTTCTTCTTCTTTGGTCTCTGCTGCTGCCCGATTGCATACTTCTGGTTCCAAATGAGATTTGTGGTTGACCAGTCAGTTCATAATTCTGATGTTCGTAAATCTGAAGGTCTACTATAATTATTCACTAAGGTGTTTCATTAACTTTTGGCTTCAAATAGCATAGCTTAATTTATTTCTAATGTAGAGAAACAGATTTGTCACTTCTGCCCAGAGAGCAGCAGCAATGGAAGTTAGACCAGCTATTGCTGGCTGTCGTGACGTTCCATACCCCTTCACGCTGGGCAGTGCTAGCCAAAAGTGACTTTCAGGAGCATTGCCTCACGTTGATCGGCACTGTTGCGCTTTCTCAGCTCCAACAGTGAAAGTTACTGGTATCCCAGCTGCCTGTTCCCAGAAACATCCCTGTATCTGGATGCCGCGATGGTGGTGGTTTTAGAAATGCCTAGGCTGCCATGGGTTGGTTCGTTATATGATAAAGAACCACACTCAGTATTTCGTAAAACCACTATAGGCTTGTGAAACTGAGCATAGGATCTTAAGCTGCTGCCAAAGTTACCATGAATGGCCTCATTGCTTAGAGCAATAAAACCAAAATTGTACTAGCAACTCAGGAAACCAGACTTCCACAATAGGTTGTGTCTCCGCTTCAGTTGTGTCAATCGAAGATCACACCTTTTCACGTCCTTGGCTGACATAACTATCCTGGCTGCAGCCCCTGGTTTTAATGCCATTGTGCTGGAACAGCTTGCCTTATTTAGGTCTGGTAGAATAAACTATACTGCTGAGCATAGCGGCCAGTAATGAGATCAAGCCACACTGGGGTACTTTGCGGATATACCTGTGCTAGTAAAACAGCCCTTGTGCAATAGTACACGTTCATGTGGGCCGTTGGGAAAGTCCTGCTACACTTTGTGCAGTTGCATGCCAGTGCTTCACTGTTGCAAGACTGGCAACAAAGGCTGACAGTGTTTTTTTGCACATCTAGTGTTTTCAGTCAGCCTGTCTGTTTATGCCATTTCATATCTCTTGTTAGAAGAAACTGGTGACCTAACATGGGGACCTTTTGCGTCTTGTAAACTAATTCTTCCCTTTCTCCTCTTCCCTGCTCCAAATGCCCATGTTTTTCAGATACTAGTTGCTGGTTTGAAATTCTTCCTTGGGAAAGATGAAGATGAGAAAAAAGAGAGTGATTCAGAATCTGAGGTTAGTTCAGAGACTAATTCTCCTGCTGTCACTTCCTCAAACGCTGCAACATTTATCTGCAGTAGGTATTATGTATCTTATTGATCTGCCCTAGTCTCTTCTTGCATTGTCCTCTCTTCTCCATCCAGGATGCCAGCCACATAGACCCATTTATTTATTTGTCTCCCCCACACTTCCATGCCTTTCTTCCATGCCAGCCAGAAAGAATGAAGGGATCGTGTATTAGTTTGACCATCAGTTTGAGGGATTCAGTCTCCTCAGGATATGTACTGTTATTGTTAATGGGAAATATGCCTGTACGTTGAGGGGAAGGGCAGGAAAACGGTTCCCTTCATTTTCAAAATCAGTAAGGGCCACTTAGTGACTGGCCCATTTGTAGTACCTGGGCTGACGGTGATGTAGCTGGCAGCATGGGAAGTCATAACCTGCATTATAAGAATGAGCTAGTAATAAAAACTTTTTTTTTTTTTTTTTTTTTTTTTGTGAGAATGTATTTGGTTCTAGTAGTGCCCTTGACATGCTGGGCACTGCACATTGATACAAAGCAGGTATGGCCCTTGCCCTGAAGAGCTCACACTGTGAAGTACTTTTTCAGGAAGCGTGTGATGCTTTTAGGGACTGTTGTAGTTGACCACTGGCCAAACTCCAATAAAAGTCACTGATGTGCTTTAGTGGGGATTTGGGGATTGAGCTCTGTGATTGTTTGGAAGGTAAAGATTACCAGAGGTTTCATGTAGACTTGTGACTGAGGAGCTGGACTGGGATTCAGGAGATCAGGATTGTGGGTTGTTGGTTTTTTTTAATTTAACCTTTTTTTTTTTTTAATTTAATCCTGGGCAAGTCACTTAATCTCTCTGTGGCTAAATTCTTCATCTGTAAAATAGGAAAAATAGCACTTCTTTCTCTCACATGGTGGTGTGAGAATAAATTTAGTGATATGTGGGGAATGCACAGGGTGAGTGATGAGGGTCAGACAAGTACATGCTATTAAACATTCTCTTTTGAACAAATTCACTGAAGTATGTTACCTTAACCATCCCCCAATCCCCAGCTACTTTATCTGATTTGTATCCAGATCCTTTTAAAGCATTACTCGTGAATTGTGTATTGTTGAATAATACATTCCTATTGCCTAATGGCTAGTATCATATTTGTTGTATTGCTTTGTTGACTTGTTATCTGGTCATGGTGTACATGCTTTCTTTTATGAAGTCAAAGTTTTAAGTATTGAAATGAATGTTAGGTTGGTTACCTGGCAAACATTTGGAGGTAGAGTGAATTGGTTTCCAATTTCTGAAAACCTGGTGGGTAACCCTGACAATTGTTGCTGTCAATCAGCTGCAATATCCTGTTTGAAGCCTCATTCCCTTGAGTCATGCTCTTCTGATGTTCCTTTCTAAAGGATGAAGGGCCCACAGCCAGAGACCTCATGGTGAGATATGCAACGGGAAAGAAAACCACCAAACACAAGAAGAAGCTGGAGAAAGCCATGAAGGTTCTGAAGGTAAGGGAAGCCCAGTTGGACATTTTGTCATCACCAGGGAACTAGCAGCAGAATCCAAGTGTAAAGTTACTAGTGGTGGCTTGGTAGAAAGGGAAACGAGTCAATTGAATACTTGTAAAGCTAAATAGGGCTTTAAAAGCAGTCAGCCCTAACAATGCAGGGCTCAATTTAATCAAACTTCTAAAGATGACATGCTGTTCTTATTTCCCTTTTTGAGACCAGAGTCATCTATGTCAGGTTCTCTCCTTCGTCAGTTCATACACTGGGACTCTTCAAGACCTAGATTTTTGTGCTCTCATCTGTCCCTTTTCAGCCAGCTACCCTTTGTCATATCTTCTAAGCAAATCTCCAGCCAGATTGATGTACACATGTTAACATGGAAGAACGTATGTTGAAAAGAGACTTTGCTAGGTTAGATTGTGGACCAGGTTCTGCCTTGACTTACATCTCATTCAGTCCTTTTGTGTGTGGTACACTATAAATGAGGGCACGATTGTGGTGTGTTTTCTGTACTGCTGTTTCCCATGCCTAGTGCCTGATTGTGAACTAGTATCTATATAGCTAGAGGTATGTTTCAAAGAGTTTGAGTGGAACTTCCATTACACAGTTTGCATTGACTTTGCCTGAAGTCGTATGGCTGAAAACCACATGTAACTCAGGAAATGTTGAAAGTGCTGATGAACTTCACTATTTAAAATCAAAACATGCCTCGTAAAGCTGGTAATGTTAAACAGCAGCTTTCTAAAACTAATGTCTGAAATTCGCTTAGAACAACTCTTCCACAGAAAGGAAAGTGTCTCCTTGTCTCTTGCTGTCCTACAGAAACATAAGAAGAAGAAAAAGCCAGAGGTGTTTAACTTCTCCGCTATTCATTTGATCCACGATCCCCAAGGTAATTGTGTGATGTTCAAGCCAATTGATCTACATGTGCCTTGGAAATTCTAATACATGTTTGAGCTGAGATACTGATGCCCAGGCAAAACTGCAATGGGAGAGACACCTATGCTCCACTGTTTGAACGAGGGAATGCTATGGAATGCTTAGATACCACACTTCGTCACCAGATCTCAAAGCACTTCACAAATGTTGATTTGAATCTCACAGCACCTTGCAAGTTAGGAGGAATAGTCATAGATTTTAAGGCCAGATGGGACCATTGTTATGCTCATCTAGTCTTGACTTCCTGCATAACGCTGGCCATCGAGCTTCACCCAGTAACTTCTGGGCTGTAACTTCTGCCTGAGCTAAGCTTATCTTTAAAAATAGATACCCAGTCTTGCTTTAAAGACTTCATGGAGAAACCCAGGGAAATGGTGTAAAGTTTTAGTGACTAATTACCAGTCGTCACTTAGTCATTTAAAAAATGTGTCCTTTATTTCTAATCTGTTTTGTCTAATATTACTCTTTCACTCTAGACATCATGAACTTGATTTTTTTCAGATAGGCCTCAACTCAGCCTCCTTTTTAGGTCCTATTAATTGGCTTTAAATATTGACCATAAAACCCTAAAACTATCAAGCCGTGTAAAAGGCATGTGCCATCCCTGTGCACCCCTGGCAGCCAGTGCACCCTGCTTGAATTTTCCGTCTGGGCATCAGTAAGTTGATTTTAATAGCTCTCAAGACTCTGGTTCAGAGCTCCCAAACTTAGTCTGCAGAACAAAGTCTCTGAGGCTGTCCAGGCTCCGTCCAGCACAGCCTGCATGGCTTCTAGTCCTGTGTTTCTCGCTCAGCTTCCTGTCCCGGTTTAAATCACCGACAGGATGAGACAGGGCCTTCTTGGTTGCAACCAGGTTTCTTCTCTGGAGTCCTTCTAGATCCAATTTCAGGGCCTTACAGGAGCCCAATTTTTCTCCCTGTGGTTCCTCCTGCAAACTGAGTTTTCACCACCCTTTGAGGCCCAGGTGTGTCAGGTTATCACCTGATCCTAGTGAGTCCAGCCCCCTTAGGCAGGGAAGCAGCTAAGTGTGGCAGAAGCAGGGCTGATTAACAGGGCTGACTGGCCCCAGACCTCTTAAAGGAGCAAGCCACCCTGTGACAATCCCATTGATTTACTGTTTTGCTTTGTTCCCAATTTTATGAGCAATTTTTTTTCTTCATTCATGTTTTTTCTTCCTGCTGGTCTAATGCAGTAACCAATTCACCTTGTGTTTCATCAGGGTGAGGCTATCTGAGCCTTAATAGCTGATTATCTAATGATCTGTGACTGTTTTAATCTCTGAAGTCTTGTAGGATGTCAAGCTGACACACATCCTGCTCTGACATCCTTGAACTCCCAGTGCTATTACTTTTTGCTGACACTCCCTGTTGCTTCCAGATTTTGCAGAGAGACTCCTAAAGCAGCTAGAGACCTCCAAGGAACGATTTGAAGTGAAGATGATGCTCATGGACCTTATCTCTAGATTAGTTGGAATACATGAGGTACACATCGTGTTAACGGCACTGGGTTTTTGAGCTCTCATGGCCGAAGTAGGCTTGTCAGTCAGTAATAGGTCCGAATGTGATCAAGATGGCACAGTGGGTTAATGCTCTGGGCTTTCACCATCTGTGGGTTTGTCATTGTAAATGAAGATGAGTTTGGCTTCATTTTATTTCCTAATGGACTTATGTCGCTAGCAGCAAACCACTCCATGTCTGGCACTATTAGCTGGCCTGAGAGAACCAGCAGTATAACAATAAGTGCCTGGCAGGCCAGGACAGGGGCACTGGAACAATGTGTATAGTGGGGGTGCTGAGAGCCATTGAACCAAACTGTAAAACCTGTATATGATGGAAACTACTTCAAGCCCCTAGTTCCAGTGTTATGCTATACAGAGCACACGGGATCTTTCATAAGTGGAAGGCAATACACCATACTTTTTTAAGAATACAACACAGTTAGCATGTGCATTTCAGTCACACACACACACACACACAATGCACACAGTCCTGCCAGTTGATGTTCATAGTTACCAGTCTCTTGTTGTAGCTCGAGTCAATCTAATGGCCAGTTAGATTGAGCACGAGTGAGAAGCTGGGGGTTCTCTGTTGGTCATGATGCTCTGAGGCTTTGCAGGACTGAACCCAGAGTTTCATGGCAAAACACCCAAGCTTTATATCTGTAAATTTCCATTTGAGTCCATGCATTTTGCAATGTCATCCTGTGATCATTAGTTCTTAAGTATTGTTAATCTTGGGGTTTCCCCAGTGTCATCCTTTGATGGTTATTGTCGAGCTTCCCATCATTATCTTTTATTTGTTGTCTTACCTTTGGGGGTGCCTGCTCACCTCTGAGGTCATCAATGCTGCATAAAATGTTTAGCATCCGATTCAATGGATGTTTTCTGATTGTCGTCTTGTCTTCTGGTCTCTTTAAGTCTCTCACTTTTCTTGACCTCCCTTTAGATATTCGTGATGGCTTCACACTTATCTCTTCCTGATGCATGTATTCCTCTTTCACACAAACTCCTACAGACATCTTTAAAGGTAGCAGAATACATTGTAAATCAAGCCTTGCTAAATCTTATAACTAAACCAATTCACATTGGGGACTTCAGGCCCTCAACATTTCTTTAATCTATTTATCATTGACACAATACAAAATCCTGTCTCTTACTTACTAAACTTTACAACAGGTCCTAATTGCAATGCATATTGGAAACACCACACAGTTTGACAGTCATTCCTTTCTGTTATAGAATGACATTAAAGTTTACATATAATTCTTATAACAGTTAGTACAATTATAAAATTCAGCCCCTACACCAGCATCTGTGGGTTGGGAGTCACTGAGGTTTATGAGAATTACATAAACGAGTGTCCATCCTAGGATCTGAATGCTTTTGGCAGTCTCTTCAAAGTACTGTCAACTATAAATGGACTCTGGCGGTTCCCCACCTAAGAGCAACTTGAGTATCACATGTGATAAAGAACGCCTTGCCCATGACAAGTGCCCCTTTAACAGTCTAACTGAAGACTAGTCTCCATGAGCACTCACTCCTCAGTTACCTACATGTGCTTACAGGGGGTCCCTACTGCTTTAGATTGAGGGATGTTTTTCTAGGGGTCAAGAAAGCAGCTGCCCTAATATGGGACACTTGCACGACAGCCCCAATTCAAAGCCAATGGGACCCCTTCCTACCATTGACTTCAGTGGGATTTGGATTAGTATTTACTTTATTAAAGAAAATATTGAACATCTCATTGCAGTATTTTTCCCCCCCAAGGCAGGAAAACACATCAGAATCCACTCTGTGTTACAAAGGCATTGCCCAGTAACACCAGTGCAATCTATGTGTACCATTGTCTGTACAAAATTATTATGAACATTTCACAGCCCCTCCGTCTAGACAGATATAAGGGAGGAGATTCTGTCAGGGTTTTAATCCAGTATCAACTTTTATCCCCACAGCTCTTTCTCTTTAACTTCTACCCCTTTGTGCAACGGTTCATGCAGCCCCATCAGAGAGGTAAGCAATCATCTACAAAACATGTATCCTCTCCCTGCCTTTGTGTTTTGCATTCCCATATTGCCCTTTGTGCAGCGGTGCTGTAGGATAAAGGGTGGACGATCAGGTTTGCCTTGTCAGATAGGGAGGGCGTGGAAGGAGGAGGGTGAAGAACAAAGATGCAGTTTTGCTACCAGTTGTTAAAGGATATGGAAACAGTCTGCTTCGTAATTCTGAAAGTGGAAGCTAGAATTCTTTAAATAGAGACTAGAATGGGTCCCCTGAGTTCTGTGAGTTAAACCAAGCTGGTACAAGAAGCTGCCTGTAATTGTCTAGCAAAGTTTGTCTCTCTTGCTGCACAATAGTTAACACTGCAACACTATTTCAGTCTAGAGCAGTGGCTCTCAACCTTTCCAGACTACTGTACCCCTTTCAGGACTCTGATTTGTCTTGCGTACCACCGAGTTTTGCCTCATTTAAAAACTACTTGCTTACAGAATCAGACATAGTGTGCTCTGAAACTTTTGTATTTCTATTACCAAAAAATTGCTGACTTTATCATTTTTACCTTATCACTATAAAATAAATCAATTGGGATATAAATCTTGTACTTAACATTTCAGCGTACGGTATACAGAGCAGTCTGAACAACTCATTGTCTGTATGAAATTTCAGTTTCTTTTGACTTCGCTAGTGCTTTTTATGGAGCCTATTGTAAAACTAGGCAAATGTCTAGATAAGTTGATGCACCCCCTCGAAGACCTATGCCTACCCACAGGGGTACCCTGGGTTTAGAACCAGGGGTCTGGAGCAGACTTTTCAAAGTGCTCTACTGTCCGTATGCAGTGCTTCGAAAGAGGTGGCCAGCTGAGGGCCTGGGATAAAGTTTGTGGTATCTGTGACAGAGTCCTGTGGCACCTTAAAGACTAACTAAAGTATTAGTAGAGCATAAGCTTTCGTGGGCTAATACCCAGTTCGTCAGATGCATTCAGTGGAAGTATCTAGGGGCAGGAATAAATAAGGTTAGAGATAACAAGGTTAGTCCAATCAGGCTGAACCAGCTTGTTATCTCTAATCAGGGAGGATGAGGCCCTCCTCTAGCAGCTGGTCTGGAGGTGTGAACACCAAAAGAAGAGAAGCAGCTTTTGTAGTTAGCTAGCCACTCATAGTCTTTGTTCAATCCTTGATTGATAGTATCAGATTTGCAAATGAATTACAGCTCTGCAGTTTCTCTTTGCAGTCTAGTCTTGAAATTTTTTTGCTGCAAAATGGTGATCTTTAGATCTGTTAGGGTCTTTCCAGCGAGGGTGAAGTGTTCTCCAACAGGTTTTTGTATATTGCCATTCCTGATATCTGATTTGTGTCCATTTATGAAGAAACTTGCACAAATACAGACTGATATCATCTTTCTCTCCAAATGCAAATGGATGGGCATCATACCTAATGGACTGAAGGTGAAAAATCCATTGCTATCTACATACTGCACAGGCCACAGTGTGAGATTATGCCAGACACTATCAAAGAAACTGAGAAACCACCTGATCAGCATCCTGTACAGCAAACAGGAAAACATCAAAAAAGAGCTTTCCAACCTGGAAACCTTCATAAACAACCAACCTTCCACACAAACAGACTTTACTAAAATAAGACAGGAGATCTATTTTACACATTTCCTCTCTCTACAAAGGAAAAAGGACTGCAAGCTATCTCAAATCCTACCTGCCACATGGGGCCACAACAGTGGTACCCCTAACTCACCCAGCAATATCGTCAATCTATCCAGCTACACACTCAGCCCGGCAGAAGAGTCTATCCTATCTCGAGGACTCTCATTCTGCCCCACCACCCCCATAAACATGATACAGTTCTGTGGTGATCTGGAAGCCTACTTTCGCCGTCTCTGACTCAAAGAATACTTTCAAGACAACATGGAACAGCTCACTGATACACAGACACCATCCCACCAGCAGCACAAGAAGAAGAACTCCACATAGACTCCTCCTGGGGGCCGAAATGACAGTCTGCACCTATACATAGAATGCTTCCGCCGACATGCACAGGCAGAAATTGTAGAAAAACTACATCGCCTGCCTCACAACCTAAGTCGTGCAGAGCACAATGCTACCCACAGCCTCAGAAGCAACCCTGACATAATCAAAGAGGCTGATAAAGGAGATGCTGTTGTCATCATGGACAGGTCGGACCATCAAAAGGAGGCTACCAGACAACTCTCCAATACCAGTTTCTACAGGCCACTTCCCTCAGATCCCACTGAGGAATATACTAAGAAACTGCACCATTACTCAGGACACTCCCTACACTAACACAGGAACAAATTAACATACCCTTAGAATAACCCCGGTTGGGGCTCTGTCTATTACCTAAGATCCACAAACCTGGAAATCCTGGACGCCCCATCATCTTGGGCATTGGCACTCTCACTGAAGGACTGTCTGAGTATGTGGACTCTCTACTCAGACCCTACGCCACCAGCACTCCCAGCTATCTCCGTGACACCACCGACTTCCTGAGAAAACTACAATGCATTGGTGATCTTCCAGAAAACACCATCCTAGCCACCATGGATGTAGGGGCTCCTCTACACAAACATCCCACACAGAGATGGAATACAAGCTGTCAGGAACAGTATCCCTGATGATGCCACAGCACAAGTGGTTGCTGAGCTCTGTGACTTTATCCTCACACACTATTATTTCAAATTTGATGACAATATATACCTCCAGACCAGTGGCACTGCTATGGGCACCCGCATGGCCCCACAGCATGCCAACATTTTTATGGCTGACCTGGAACAACGCTTCCTCAAATCTCATCCACTCACACCCCTTCTCTCTCTACGCCACATTGATGACATCATCATCTGGACCCATGGGAAGGAAACTCTGGAAGAATTCCACCACGATTTCAACAGCTTCTACCCCACCATCCACCTCAGCCTGGACCAGTCTACACAGGAAGTCCACTTCCTAGACACCCCTGTGCAAATTAATGACAGCCACATTAACACCACCCTATACCGAAAACCTACCGACAGCTATGCCTACCTTCATGCCACCAGCTTCCACCCCGGGCACACCACACAATCCATTGTCTACAGCCAAGCACTGAGGTACAATCATATTTGCTCCAACCCCTCAGACAGAGACCAACACCTACAAGATCTTCACCAAGCTTTCTCAAAACTACAATACCCGCACGAGGAAATAAGGAAACAGATCAACAGAGCCAGATGTGTACACAGAAGCCTGCTGCTGCAAGACAAGCCCAAGAAAGAAAACAACAGAGCACCACTGGCCATCACCTACAGTCCTCAGTTGAAACCTCTCCAATACATCTTCAGTGATTTACAACCCATCCTGCACAACGATCCCTCACTTTCACGGGCCTTGGGAGACAGGCCAGTCCTCGCCCACAGACGACCCACCAACCTCAAGCATATTCTCACCAGCAACAGCACACCGCGTCATAATAACTCTAACTCAGGAACCAATCCATGCAACAAACCTCGATGCCAACTCTTCCCACATATCTACACCAGCAACACCATCACTGGACCTAACCAGATCGGCCACACCATCACTGGTTCATTTATCTGCACATCTACCAATGTAATATATGCCATTATGTGCCAACACTGTCCCTCTGCTATATACATCGGCCAAACTGGACAGTCCCTTCGAAAAAGGATAAATGGACACACATCAGATATCAGGAATGGCAATATACAAAAACCTGTAGGAGAACACTTCAACCTCGCTGGACACACCATAACAAGTCTAAAGGTCAGCATTTTGCAGCAAAAAAATTTCAAGACCAGACTGCAAATAGAAACTGCAGAGCTGCAATTCATTTGCAAATTTGATACTATCAATCAAGGATTGAACAAAGACTATGAGTGGCTAGCTAACTACAAAAGCTGCTTCTCTTCTCTTGGTGTTCACACCTCCAGACCAGCTGCTAGAGGAGGGCCTCATCCTCCCTGATTAGAGATAACAAGCTGGTTCAGCCTGATTGGACTAACCTTGTTATCTCTAACCTTATTTATTCCTGCCCCTAGATACTTCCACTGAATGCATCTGCCGAACTGGGTATTAGCCTATGAAAGCTTATGCTCTAATACTTTAGTTAGTCTTTAAGGTGCCACAGGACTCTCTGTCACTTCTGCAATTCCAGACTAACACGGCTACCTCTCTGGTTGTGGTATCTGAATGCTTTATTGTGACAAAAGTGATTCAGAGGATGTGGTTCTGTGAGGCCTCAAATGATTTCAGGTTCTCTGTGGAAGTTCAGGGTGCTGAGCTTCTTGCAGGATGGGACCCAGAATTAGAAGTTGTGATGCGCGGAGATATTTATAAGCTACTGAAAGAAGATATGGCTGTCTATTGACTGTGGAACCTTTCCCTCTTTATTTCCTACTCTTCTAGACGTGACCAAGATCCTTCTTTTTGCTGCACAAGCATCTCATCAACTGGTGCCGCCAGAGGTCAGGATGCTTCCAAATCTCATTGATATTAAAAAGTAGACTCTGTGTAAACATTGGAAATATAACTGCTGAACGTGTTGATAGAGCTATGCTGAGAGGCAAAAAACCTGCCCAGCCATGTTAAAACTCACAGGCTGGAAGTGTTGTTGGATGCTAGGTATTGTTTACGTAGGGGGAAAAGAGGGTGTAATCTCAGAGGAACTGAGCAGATACCACTGAGAAATCACTCCTTGTGTTACTTTTCCCCCTACATAAACAATACCCAGCATCCAACAACACTCCAGCCTGTGAGTATTAACATGATTGGACAGGTGGGGTTGAAAAACACTGGCTGATCTTTCAAAATGGGAACACTTGTGCTTATTCTATGGTTTATGTTCCATAAAAAAATTAGTAATGAATGCCTGTGATTCTTTGAGGTTCACCCAGGCCGGTACGGGGTTCAGTCAACATTTGCCTTGCAATTCTGGGCGTCTTAAATCCTGTGCTGTTGTGGCTTACTGGCCTGACACCAATATGTATATATGTATTGTGACGGAGTCAGACCAGAAGGGTATAGGAGAGTGCTGGAAGGCAGGTATATCAGCCTCAGGATGTGTAGGTCCCTGTTCCCTGGATAGCCAAACAAAGGCTACTCCAGGCCAGTCAGGACGCTTCTAGAAAGGAGAAGAAACAGCTAGCCTGATTGGGACACCTGAAGCCAGTCAGGCACTGGCTGAAACCAGATAAAAACCTCCCAGTTAGTCAGGTGGGCTGTGGGTGTCAGGAGCTGTGGAAGGAAGTTATGCTGTTGGTGAGACTGAGTGTTGGACAACATATCATACAGAAGGAAGGAGGCCCTGAGGTAAGGGTGAAGTGGAGTTTGAAGAAGCGGAGACTGCTGTGGGGAAGTAGCCCAGGGAATTGTATTGTGTGTTGTGCCTAAAAGGTCAGCCATCTTAGCTGATACTATTAGGGTCCCTGGGCTGGAATCCGGAGCAGAGGGCCGGCCCAGGCTCCCCCATTTCTGTCTCCCCTAATTACTTACTGAGAAAGGGAGGTCACTCTGGGGCCTGGATGAGTTTCTGAGGCCCCTAAATCTGCCAGGAAGTGCAGGACCCACAAATACAGACTCGGAACTTTGTCACAGTATATACTAATATGTATTTTATATGGACAGTCCTGCTATTTGGGGCTTTTTTCTTATATAGGCGCCTATTACTCCCCACCCCCTGTCCTGATTTTTCACACTTGCTGTCTGGTCACCCTGTGCGGACACCGTACTGGCTTCACCCCTACTTGTAATTTTTACAGTGCAGATGATCTTCCTGCAATCTCCCATACCAGTAAATAGCCCACTGTCCCTGGCAACACTTGGCCTGTGGGGCTGGTCCCTTTCCTTTGTCTCGAAAAACTTATTTATCATCTTTCCCTGACATGCTTGGTTAAAACACATCTTAGTCACTCATTTCTGGATAGCTCTTTATAGGTTAACCATATGCACATCACATAAGAATGTGAATAATCAGTGAGTTAGTCGATTTCCAATGATTTATTAAATGCCACCTTTTGGATAAATATCTTGACCACACTGGATGGAGATATACTGAGCTGAGTCTCTCTGTTGAAGACCAGGGAGCTCCTTGCCACCTAGCCTTGGAATGCTCTTAGAGTCACAAACTGACTCTTCTATAGCACTTTTAATCAAAGCAGATCTCAAAGGCTTTACAAAAGAAGTCAGTAGCATTACTCCAATTTTACAGATAGGGAAACTGAGGCACAGAGCAGTGACGTGACTTGATCAAAGTCACTCAGCAGGCCAGAGGCAAAAAGAGATCTGCTGAATCCCCATTCAGTGTTATATTCACTAGGCCACCTTTCCTCCCATAGTAGGATTTGTACCACGAAAATGCTCCATGGATTAGAAGGTCTCTAAAAATAGCCTATTAAAGGGCCAAGTCCCAAGGTTTGAGTGAGTTTGCCCTTTGTGAATATGGCATTGTGTGCAAATAAGTATAACTACAATAAGAATGTATGTTCATCTGGCTCTATTTTACTTTCTCCTTTCTAGATCATCCAGTCAGTATTAATGACCATAGCCAACAACTTTGTCACTGACAAGAATTCTGGGGAAGTTATGACTGTAGGGTAGGTACAAAAGTTCATAACAGCTCAGTCTGGGATCTGTGTGGAACCTGGGTTCCTAGAAACACTGTACAACCATAGAAAATAGTTTGGTGTATCTCTTTAAAAAAACACCCATTGAAATAAAACAAAACCCTTTGAGCAGTGTACTTTGAGTATGGTAAACTATTTATCTGTAATTGTCACACTGCTATGTCACTGGCCGTAGAATTCATTGTTTAGCACCAGGATACTCCATTCTTTTCCCCCCAGATGGGGCTGAATTCCTGCTTTCCTGGGTAACAGGATCTTTGGGAATGTTCTTTATGTATCCCATTTATCTGTAAACTTATGGTACACCTTTGATTTTTCAGGGTGTAGATAACATGATGGTCAAGACTTCATTCTCTGTCTATACAATAACTGAAATTGTGCTAGCAACAAGTAGGTTTAAATATAGCTGTTGCCAGTGGAATGCTAACCACTTTCTGTGCCCAGTATAAACTGGCTTATTTTGCTGTAGACTGTTGTCTAATAATATTAATTATATAATAATAATTGTACACTGTAGTATGTCTCTTTCTTTTATAATAGAGGTCTAAGATGAGTCTCAGGAAAAGGTGTTCCTGGTGATACCCATTGCATGGGGGTGCGAGTAGAAAGCTGCTCACTAACTCCAGCCATGGTTCAAGAATGGTTCTTGCTAAAATGATTTCAGCCATAAAGAAGGGGTCGGGGGATGGACCTTAGTCCACAGAGAGAGACTGGCGTGGGTGAGAGTCAATGTGCGGGTAAAGTTCCTTTGAAAGGGAACTCTCTTGTGTGAGCATACAGGCCCCTAGCATAGGCTGTTCTTTACTGATCTACCCATGGATGAATGCAGTCAAGATTCCTGACTCCACTAGGCACAGACATGGTCCACAGATTTAAAAGCTTTAGCTTTTAAATCTGTGTTAGCTTTTCTGTATGGGCTGCCCACTTCCATCCTTTGGTTTTGGATGCTTTCTAGCTAGTTAGTGATTGCTATGCCAGTACTTTATCTTAATTTTCAAAGAGGGTATGCACCTGCACCTCTGGAAACTGGGCCATCCTGGTGGATAGAAGAACAGACTATGCAAAGCTGCCATGGATACAGCCCCTTTGATAGACTACCTGGAGGGTTGTGTCCCGGGCTGCTCTTTTCTCTGACACTGAGTTGTGTGCTTCAGGATGGCCGTCCCTGACTCTCAGACACGGTCGTGCAACATGCTGCTGCCAGGGTCTTTTTTTAACTAAGAACATTATTTTAAAAACTTTGATTTTTCTAGAATGAATGCGATAAAAGAGATAACTGCGAGATGTCCTCTGGCTATGACTGAAGACCTGCTCCAAGACCTTGCCCTGTACAAAACTCATAAAGATAAAAGTAAGTTAGGTGCTTTGCAGGTAAAAAAAATATGTTTATGCTGTGTGTTCTGATGTCACATCATTGGTTGTGTAAGGAATAGGTTCGAGTTCAGAGTATTTCTCATGTTAGTCTCCTGCATCTCAGTGTCTGTTTCAGGTGTCCTCACGTGAGAGATGAAGCAGTCGGAGGAGTTGGGAGGGGAAAGGGTAGTCGCCTGGCAGCTACCTGAACTACATAAGGGCTTGATCTTGCACAATTTGATCCATGGGAATTTTGTCAATTAGTTGATCCCTGACTGTAGGGGACACAGGTTCTTGTCCTAAATAAATATTGATTGTGTGAGTTATCTTGGAAATGTCTGATCTAGTCCTGGAGAAACTGTCTTCCTTACTTCTTTTTTTAGAAGTAACAGATCCACACTGACATTGGTAGCTGCTTAAATTTTGAAAAAAGGATTTTTGGGGAGATGTATCCAATAAACAAAACTAGAGTACAGCAAAGATAGCAGTTACAGTGGAAGAAGGCTGAGAGTGGAAGATAGTTTTAAAAAGTAGTCCAGAGCAGAAGGGAAAGACATGGATTGTTGAATAGGATAATGCTAAGAAGTTACTACTGAGAAAGATGTAAAGAAATATAGCACTTTCCGATCTATCCTCCTCCCCAGCCACAGAACAAAACGTAATTCTAGCTCAACGCTTTCCTCTTCATTTGACCCAGATCCTGCTTTTTCCAAGGTGTGTGTTTATTCCTGGTACTTGTTTTGTAGATGTAATGATGTCTGCAAGAACTCTGATACATCTCTTCCGATCACTGAATCCGCAAATGTTACAAAAAAAATTCAGGGTAAGTGATGTTTATGTGCATTAAATTGTATCAGAAGTGCAGGGTCATGATCCTGAAAATGAGGATGAAATAAACTGAGCATCTCAAACAAGTGAACGTGTGTATACCTTCAGCTAAGAATATATGCATTGCATTTTGCCCTAGAGAGATCATCTAAAGGCAAAAGGCAGTGTGGCCTAGTGGACAGAGCACTGGACCTAGGAGACTTGGGTTCTGTTCCTGGCTCTGCCACTGGCCTACTAGGTGACCTTGGGCAAGTCATTTCCCGTCTCTGTTTCCCCATCTGTAAAATGGGGATAATGGTGCTTCTTTGCAAAGTGCTTTTGAGATCTATAGAGTATCTGTCCTCACTACTTCACTGCAGAATCCTTCATTAACCTATGGAAAGGAGATGTTTTTCAAAAATGGAATATCAGAAGCTCTTTAGAATCGTCTATTTTTCTGTGTGACTAAAACCTAAACTTGTTAAAAGAAGTGGATGGAGGGATTATGTGAACCTTGGGGCTGTGGATCTCTGTTGCAATGCTCATTAATGTATAAAGCTTAATAGGAATAGGCCCAAGCTGCAGAAGTTTAATCCAGAGTTTTGGAGGGTGTGTTGGGATATGTGTCTCTTGAAGATTTCTGATAGTAGCTGATCACTTCTTGTTTCATTGGTGAAAAAACACCTTGTAACAGGGCAATCTGCCCTTTAAGGGAAGCAACCAGCTCTGTTCTGGGGAGCAGCCTGGCAGGCAGGTGCTGGGAATCAATTGACCCAGCTGGGTAGTAACAGCTGATTGAGTCTGATGTTTTCTAGCAAGGGCAGGGGTGGGCAAACTTTTTGGCCCAAGGGCCACATTGGGTTTACAAAATTATATGGAGGGCCAAGTAGGGAAGGCCCCGCCCCCCAATCCGGCCCCCTCCCACTTCCTTCTCCCTGTGACTGCTTCCTCAGAATCCCTAACCCATCCAACCCCCGTCCCGAACTTGTCTCTTGACTGCCCCTTCCAGAGATCCCTAACTATCTCCAGGAACCCCACCTCCTACCCAATTCCCCTGCTCCCTGTCTCCTGACTGCCCTGACCCCTATTCTCTCCCACCTCCTAACCACCACCCCAGAACCCCACCTCCCATCCAACCCACCCTGCTCCCTGACTGCCCCCACCAATCATCACCCTGGAACCCGCACAACTCCCCTCCGCCCCCTTACCATAGTTGCTCGGCAAGGCTCCGGGTGAAGGGGGAGAGCGTGTAGCCCCGGCCCCCCAGAGTGCTGCCCACACGGTGCGGCTCCAGGGGAGGAGGGTGCGCGCAGCCCCAGCCCCCTGAAGTGTAGCCTGCACGGCGCGGCTCCGGGGGAGGGGCTGAGCGCGCAGCCCCCACACCCTCTGGAGTGGTGCCTGCATGGCGCGGCTCTGGAGGAGCAGCTGAGTGCGCAGCCCTGGCCCCCTCGGAGTGCTGCCCCTGCAGCGCAGTTCTGGGGGGAGGGGCTGAGCGCACAGCTCCGCCCCCAGAGTGCTGCCCACACGGTGCGGCTCTGGGTGAGGAGGGAGCGCACAGCCCCTGCCCACAGCGCAATGTGGCGTGTCTCCAGGGGAGGGGTGGGGACAGCCTCCCCGGCCAGGGAGCCGGATGGGACGGTCCCGTGGGTTATAGTTTGCCCACCCCTGAGGTAGGGGATATAAATGAGGACCTATGGCAGTCCAGGACCAGGAGAGGGCTGGGAGAACACTTTCCTGTCACTATGGCAGAGGACTTCAGGAGGCCCTGTGGACCTCCTAGGCGGGGTGAAAGTCCTGACACTAAACTGCCAGAGGCTGGGTCGGGGAAGAGGGGGAACGCCACAGTCTGTGTTGTGAGCAATACTATATACATTATTGATATATCGTGTTTCCCAGGCTGGTAATCAAGTCCACCATCCTTATACCCCTTTTAAAATGTCCTGTTGGTGAAATTAAAGAAAACAAAGAGCTACTTAAAACATGTACTTTTTTTTACTTGCAGGGTAAACCTACTGAGGCCTCATCAGAAGCCAGAATCCACGAGTATGGAGAATTAGATGCCAAAGATTATATTCCAGGAGCAGAAATATTAGAGGTTGAGAATAAGGAGGAAGGAGGAGGGAAACATGAGGAAGGTTGGTTAGTTTTTCTTCACTTCCAGGCAGTTTTCTTCAATTCCAGGCCACTAGAATTCTAGTTACATGTGAAAATGTGGTGCAAGTCTCTTGTTGTAATGCAGAAACTTGCATGTGTTTGACACTGTTATGTCTTGTATAACCCTGGCCATGTGTGCACTTGGCCAGTGAAACAGTCTTAGGGCTGCCCTTGAATGAATGCAATTCAAATATTCAGTTATATTTGACATTGGGTCTGTGCCGCTTCATACAGTATTTGCTTTAGCAAGAGATAATAAAGGGGTTTTGTTGATTGCATGACTAATCTTCAAGGAAAAGCAGGTCATATGGCTTCAAAAATGCAAGTGTTCAGCTCTCCCCAAGATAAATATTTTGCTTACCATGTCCTTGAGAATCACTTTGAAGAATTAAGAAGCACAGTGCTCAAGCTGTTTGAAAATGTAACATGACTTTTTCATGTAATGTGTGCTGCTTCCATATCTGTGTGAACTGGTTGGATGTTGAGGATGCTGCAGAATATCACTTCATGCATGTATGGTGCCCTGCGCAGTAGCCATCATGAGACACTGGTGTAGCGCTGTTTTTCTTCAGAGCTTTTTCCAGACACATTTTATAACTTTATAGAGCTCTTTACAATAACTGTGAGATAGGATGGCAGTGAATTAGGTTTACAGGACTGCTTGTCTACATTGCCAGTGAACAGACATCAGGCACACCAGTGTTTTCTTACAACTTTGGGGATAACTTGTTTATTACTATGGTTGGTCCTGCTTACAACAACTGATGATGACACCATAACCTCCATGAAGGATCTGATTCTAGGTACTGTATAAACTTGTAATAAAGTGGCAGTTTCTGCCTTAAATAGCTTGTGTACTACGTTAATTACAAGATGCAACAGGTGCCTAAAGTAATCTGGTTAGGGACATGTCTTATCTTTCACAGCTTTCACAAGCCATTGCCACCAAGCTACCTGTTTTTTATGTAAATACATATATCTGAATGTTGCTGAGACACAACTTTGTGGTCTATGGACTATTTTTGTACAGCATGTAGCACAGGGAACAGCAATCTTTGGCACACTGCCCATCAGGGAAATCTGCTGGCGAACTGGGACGGTTTGTTTACGTGCAGCGTCCGTGGGTTTAGCTGATCGCAGCCCCCTTAACCTGGAACAGAGAACCGTGGCCAGTGGGAGATGCCATCGGCCGAACCTGTGGACGCAGCAGGTAAACAAACCGTCTCGGTTCGCCAGCAGATTTCCCTGATGAGCTGCATTCCAAAGATTGCTGATCCATGATCTAGCACATTGTGGATGCTACTTGAAATGTATAGTTTTTAAATACAACTGCTACTATAACTTGACAACCCTTTAAATCTTGCTTGTTATTTCCAGTGGTATCTGGACTAGGTGATTGAGAGCTGTCAATGGAGGGCTTTTAAAAACAATAGTGCATTTAGCAGATAGCGATAACATGGAAGGAAATGAATTTGCGGTCCAGTCTTAATTGCTATATTTAATATCACGCAATTATACTAAGTTTTAGTCACTGTGTGCGCCTCTTCCCCTGGGCAGATGAATGGCAAAGTGCCAGCCTCAGTGAGGAGGAAGACGATGAAGATGGGGAATGGATAGATGTGCACCACTCCTCTGATGAGGAGCAGCAAGAAGTGGTGAGTTTTGTCATCACTTTCTGGCCTAACTATAAATGTGATTTGCAGAGATTGGGCTTGATTCCTTTTTGGCTTGCACCTTTAATGTAGTTTTCAGCTGTGCCAGGTGGGTGTATAAACAGTAGCTACTGAGAAAGATGGTGTGTCACACCCCTTTGCACAGGTATAAGTGAATATCCATGGGTCAAAGCAGGAGAGAATCAGTCTTGTGTGTAAATATTTTACAACTTGTTAGGAATAGGGCAAATTCCTCCCATCTCCAACAAAGAGGAGGAGTTTTTTTTCCACATTTCTAATGCTCTTTACCCCTTCTCTCTCCCTTACACATGAACAAACATGCTCAACCAATTTCCTGAAAAGCCTGGGAACTCCTTGATCACAGGCTGTCTGGTGCCCCAATGTGGGCTCTGTTGGTAATGTTATACCCACCATTGAACTTTGCTGTAGACCTGAAGAAAGCCAGTGCTACTCCCTTCCCTATGCCTCTCACTTCCCACGTATTGTACCTCCTATTATGTTTTCATTATTCTTCTCTTATGCTCTAATCAGCCATATGCCATTATTATAAAGGCAAGTCCTGTTTCTCTCCAGCAACCTGAGTAGGTGGAGAGAAACAGGACTTGCCTTTATAATAAGATTACAGTGTACAGATAAACCATACAAACCTATTGCTTAAAGACACTGATGATCGTCACTGTTGTCTGCACTTAAAGGCAGAGAAGATCAAAAACATGCCTGCAGAAGAACAGAAAGCCAAAGCAGTAGCAGTTAGCACGAGCCGGGTTTTAACTCAAGAAGACTTCCAGAAAATACGCCTGGCCCAGATAGCCAAAGAACTCAACTCGGCACCTGGCAAAGCTGCAAAGAGGAAGAATATTGAAATAAATAGCGATGAGGAGCGCAGGTAGAATACAAAATTCCTTTTCACTCAGTTGGTATAATAGATATTATTTGTATTGCGGTAGCACTTAGGAGCCTGAATCATGGCCCAGGACCTCATTGTGTTAGGTGCTGTACAACTGTATAATAAAAAGATGGTCCTCATGCCACACAGTTTCCAATCTAAGTATGAGATGAGACAGCGGGTCAATATAGGAGAGTCAACACAAGGGAACAATCATAAATCTCAGAGTTAGAAGAGACCTCAGGAGATCATCTAGTCCAACCCCCTGCTCAAAGCAGGACCAATCACTTTTTTTGCCCCATAATCCCTAAATGGCTCCCTCAAGGATTGAACTCACAAACCTGGGTTTAGCAGGCCAATGTTCAAACCACTGAGCTCCCCACCCAAATTTTCTAACACAGCAGAGAATTGAACCTGGATCTTCAGAGTGCCAGCCTATTACCTTAACCATTGGACTATCCTTCCTCTTTGAGGCAAAGCTATCTCTTCCTTAATGAGACAATACTCAGCAGCTTGGTAGGCTGTGGTCTCAGCACACTGGCTGCCTAACTGCTCCTGAGACTTTTGTTGGTATGGTAGTTAAGGGGATTTGAAGGTGGACAATGATGCAGTTGTGCAGATAGAATTATATAATCTCAGAGTTAGAAGGGGACCTCAGGAGATCATTTTGTCCACTCCACTGCTCAAAGCAGGATTAATCCCATTTTTGCCCCATATCCCTAAATGGCCCCCTCAAGGATTGAGCTCCTAGCCCTGGGTTAGCAGGCCAATGCTCAAACCACTGAGCTATCCCTCCCTCCAGCTGTTTATGGGTAGTTCCTCCTAGGCATAAGGACAGCATGGGACAAAGCACAAAGATGCTTGTGTGAAAGTGGGCAAAGAGTTCTGAGTCTGTATCTTGAGAATGAATGAGAGATGATAGAGAGGTGGGGATAGACCCATGTGTGGTGGGAGCTCCCGTGATGCCAGATAACATAATCTTCTCTTTTCATTTTGCAGGGGAGAGTTGCTTTCACTCAGAGAGATTGAGCATCTACATAAGAAGCCTAAATCAGACAAAGAAACAAGACTGGCCACAGCCATGGTGAGGAGCCATGATATTCCAGAACTACTTCCTTCCAAGTTTTCAGGCGTTTCAGGCTTTGCAATCTGGAGAGTTACAAGAACACAGTAGGGGCAGTTTTGAAAGGGCTCAGGCATGAATGATAGCTGGTTGCCATTTGTGCTTTTGAAGATCTCCCTCTCCTGGGTTCTTTGCTACCCTGGCACAGACTAATGGTTAACTTTAGTCCAGTTCCCTGTGTCTGACTGTGGTTGATGCAGGGAATTTTAAAACCTCTTTCCTAATATAGACTCTTATTCAAAAGATAGTTAAGCAGCCAATCATAAAGCACATAAAATCGCCCAGGAAAGCGGAGTGAGTCTGGATTTGCAGCTCCCGGAGTGGAAAGTGTGCAGGGGTAAATAGCATTTCTACAGAGTCCAGTTAGATGATCTCACTTGTGAGATAGGAAAATAACCCTATGGGCTTTAATTGTTTAGATATTTTTTTTCCTCCTTAGGCTGGAAAGACAGATAGAAAAGAATTTGTGAAACGGAAAACGAAAATGAATCCATTCGCCAGCTCCACTAACAAAGAGAAGAAAAAGCAGAAGAACTTTATGATGATGAGATACAGTCACAATGTCCGAACAAAAAATAAACGTTCCTTCAGGGAAAAACAGGTCAGTATTTAATACTCAGCCCATTGGTGACAAAGTAAATTGGAGACTAGTCAGGGCAGTGTACACAACAAACTTTAGTTACTTGTATTTCAGCTAAAATAAGTGCCCCTCACATGCTCTAGGAGGTTTTATGTTCTTAAAGATTTCCTGTGACAAAGCTTAGTTCAAAACATATAATAAGCTGCTTCTCTTAAACTAATGATCACCTACCTGCCAACCAATCCAATAAAAAAGTCCCTTGTGTAGTCTATACATCCCTTAGCCTATGTCCTACCCAAATGCCTGGGCTTTGTAGCAGGCACAGATCTGGGCTCTTGCAGATCAATGGCTGCCTGTGCTGGGAGTTCTTTCTTATAACTGGCTTGGACCTGTCTGCATAGAAGACACCAAGTCATGTGGTGAAGTTATGTTAGGGCTGTTGCATGACATGTGAATGTAATTATAATGCAGCGTGAGCCCCTTGATATGGGTAAGGTCAAAAATTGATTATATTACAATCAGGACACCAGTGTGACAGAACATGCTGCCTTTGTGTAGTAGAATTGGCTTTGCAGCAGGCCTTTTAGTCTATCCTTTTTCTTTGGATTCCTCTTCAAACCCTCATTTCACAGTCATCATCTTCCTGATTATCTTATTCACCAGAGACAGGTCTCTCCTCCCTTTCACACTGGCTGGGTATGCTGTGTCTGTGGTAGAAGGTGCCTCTTGAAAGCTTCTCATCTGCTCTGGAAAAATGTCGCCTACTATTATAATGTCAGTGTACTTGCTCAGACTGTTTTGAATGTGTTCAAAGCCATTTCCAGGAAAATCCTGCCTTGTGGCTTTCTCACCATGCTCTCTTTGTTAGAGCATATGCACTGACTTCATTATAAACACACCTTTTTCAGTAAGATTTGGATCCCAGTGAGTAGCTCCAGGATCTGCTTCTGGCTTTATATTTCTTGCTAAGGGCAGACAAACAGTGTTGAGAACAGTCCGCAGGTGGCTTTTGTCTTTACAAACCAAATGAGGAAAGTAGATCCTGGGTAATCTTATGCGGTTTTATTAAATAACATGACCCTGGACCAGTACCTCTAAATCTGCTCTTTACTTGGTATCTTCTCCATTTTCCACAAATGTGGGGTCTAGGCTGCCCCCATGGACTGCAGCGATGTGCTGATTCCACCCTTTGTTATAGAACAAAGAGGTTCATTTTGTGAATGAGCAGCTTAGGTACTTCAATGAGCTTGTTAATCCTTTGCACTTCGAGATGAGGTCTCACCAGTGCCTCATACCATAGTAAAAATATCTCGCCTGATGCATCCGGGAACTGCATTAGCCTTTTTCATGGCTGCATCGCATTGGCGGTTCATAGTCAACCTTTGATTACCCAATACACCCAAGTCCCTCTCCTCCTCTGTCACTTCCAACTGATAGAACCCCAACTTATAGCAGAAATTCTTCTTGTTAGTCCCTAAATGCATGACCTTGCACTTTGCACGATTACATTTCATCCTATTTCTATTACTCCGGTTTTCAGGGTTATCCAGATCTTCTTGTATGATCTTCTAGTCCTCCTCAGTATTGGCAATACCTCCCAACTTTGTGTCATCTGCAAATTTTAACAACACACACCCAAATTTTGTGCCAAGGGCATGAATGAAAAAGCTAAATAAGATTTGTCCCAAGATTGATCCCTGAGGAATTCCACTAGTAACCTCCCTCCAGCCTGACAATTCACCTTTCAGTATGACCCATTGTAGTCGCCTCTTTAACCAGTTTCTCATCCAACTTTCAGTTCTCACATTAATCCCCATCTTCTCCAATTTAACTAACAATTTCCCATGTGGAACTGTATCAAATGCCTCACTGACATCCAGGTAGATTAGATCTACTGCATTTCCTTTGTCTAAAAATCAGTCATCTTCTCAAAGAAGGAGATCAGATTGGTCTGGCACGATCTACCTTTTGTAAAACCATGTTGTATTTTATCCCAATTTTATCTCCATCCAAGAACTTTTCTTCTATGTCCTTAATTACTTTCTTTCAAATGTTGTTCTACAACCTTGCATACAATTGAGGTCAAACTAACAGGCCTGCAGTTTCCTGGATCACTCCTTCCTCCCCCCCCCGCCTTTTCTTCAAAATAAGTACTACATTAGCAATTCTTCGGTCAGGGGTATGATTCCTGAGTTTACAGATTCATTAAAAGTCCTTGAAATTGCTTGCAGTTTCCTGCACCAGTTCCTTTAATATTCTTGGATGGAGATTATCTGGGCCCCCTGATTTCATCCCATTAATCTGTTTGAGTTTGACTTCCCCCTCTGATGTGGTAATTTCTACTTCTGTATCCTGGTTTTCATTAGTCAGTCTGACGCTACCCCTAAGCTCTTTATTAAAAACTTAAGCAAAGTTTTCGTTTAGGTATTGGACCATCCCTAGATTATCTTTAATCTCCATCCCATCCTCAGTGTTTAGCAGTCCCACTTCTTCTTTCCTTGTTATCTTATTTATATGGCCATAGAACATTTTATTATTGGTTTTAATTTCCTTTGCAAGGTCCAACTCTGCTTGGCTTTTAGCAATTGTCACTTTTTCCCTACACTTTCTGACTTCCAAGAGGTAGCTTTCCTTGTTGATCCATCCCTTCTTCCATTCCTCATAGACTTTGGACTGTCTCTTAATAACTTGTTTAAGACGCTTGCTCATCCAGCTTGGTCTGCAACCCTTCCCTATGGACTTTTTCCCCTTGTTTGGGATGCAGGTACTTTCAGCAACTTTGACTTACAGTAATTCCAAGCTTACTCCACATTCAGATCCTTGAGTTCTTCAGTCCAGTCCATTTCCCTAACTAATTCTCTTTAATTTTTTAAAGTTTACCCTTTTGAAATCAAAGACCGTAGTTGCAGATCCATTTTTGTTTATTCTTCCATTTAATTTAAACTGAATTAGCTCATGATCATGCAAACCAAGGTTGTCACCTACAACCAGCTCTTCTATGAGATCCACACTACTCACCAATACCAAATCTAAAATGGCATCACATCTTGCTGGTTTGGTGACTGTTAGGTGAAGAAATCTGTCAGCTATTGCATCCAGGAAAATCTAGTCCCTGCTATAATTAGTAGCATTTGTCCTCCAATCGATAACTGAATTAAGCCCACAGTTTTAACTGTGGGGTAAGTTTTGAATTTTTGTGTGGTGATCTTGCCTACTAATGTTTTCTACCCTAGAAGTGACCACATTGCCAGCAATGAACAGGAGATTATATATAATGTACGATTTCATATCACATGGGGATCGCTGCATGATGGGTGCTATATTGGTATTTCAGTTAAATACTTGAAAACTTTTAGTCAGAATACCTCAATATTCCAAAGTTATGCGACACAATTCATTTCTTCATTTTGTATTCTAGCTGGCATTACGAGATGCACTTTTGAAAAAGAAAAAAAGGCTGGTGAAATAACTTAAAACAACAAAAGAGTGGACTGTTTTATATCCTTACTGTGGGTACAGTAATAACCCTGGAAACAATTTTTATATTGGAAAGCACAGGATCACCTGAACTGGATGTCCATTGCATATAACTCTTAAGACAGCTGATGATTGAATATAACTCTGCAGCACCAAATGAGTCTCATTTGTCCATGCTGGTGTCAAGAGGCCACAATATGCCAGAAGATCTTGCACTCTAGAATCATCTTAGTAAGGGAGACAGTTGCCTTTTATTGAATATAACTTGTTTTGAGTTAATTGATTATGTCACTGTAAATATTAACAAAGCAAGGAAAATTTCATTGTTAAATGTTTTGCCTAAATCATGGAAAATGTAAGTCCTAAATCAATCCATGTAAAATAAGTTTTACATAGATTAAAAACTTTGTGCCTTTCATAAGCATGTCATTTTTAAAAGGATTTTTACTCTAAAATACACCATATTTGAAAATGGTTAACTTGGTTAATAGTTAACTTTCATTTCCCAGTTTTAGAAATACAAGGTGGATGAAGACTGAGATAATATTTTTTATTAGACCAAATTCTGTTGGTCAGAGATAAGCTTTCATGTTACTTAGAGCACTTTTTCAGGTCTTGGGAGAGGTAACCAGAGTGTCACAGCTAAATACTTGATAGAACAGAAAGTTTAGCATAAGTAGTTAGCACATATTCTAAGGCAGTGGTTCTCAACATTTTTCTTTGAGCCCCCTCAACATGCTGTCAAAACTCCACGGCCCACCTGTGCCACAACAACTTTTTCTGTGTGTATAAAAGCCAAGGCTGGGGCCCTATGCTACAGCAGCCACCACAAAGCTAAGTTGCTCAAGCTTTGGCTTCAGCCCCGGGAGGGCCCTGGGCTGCAGTCCTGCGCAGGGGGGCTTTGGTTTTCTGCTGCGGGCCCTAATGAGTTTAATGTTGGCCATGTCTGGAGAACCCCCTGAAACCTGCTTGCGGCCCCTGGTTGAGAATCAGTGTTTCTAAGGGACCTTTGTAGGTGAAGTGGCCCATTAACATGCCTGTAGTCATAAGACTAAAACCGGGGTTAGTGGGTTACAGAGTGTTGTAATAAGCTATAAATCTGGTGTCTTTATTAAGACTCTGTTTTTTAGTGGCTAGCAAAGTTATGAATTTAAACTCCCAGGCTTGTCATTTGAAAGTGTGCAGGTTTCTGATGAGGACTGAGAGGTCAGATATGGAGTGATCGCTTTATGAAGTGTTCACCCACAGGAGATATGGTGGTTTTGCCTTTTATCATTTTCTTGTGAGAGTTCATTCAAGGTGTAGTGATGCTCTGGTTTCACCTCCATAGCTGTTGGGGCATTTAGAGCACTGGCTGAGGTACACTACATGTTATGGATAGGTATGTACAGGACCCATAGATCCTGAAATGTGTGTTTGTGGGGGGTGTTTATCATCAGAGCAGTGGAGATTTGTCTGCAGGTTTTGCATCTGTTGTTGTGGCAGGTCTGGTGCTGCTTTCCTTTGGTGACTTGTTCTGGGATAGCACTCTGTTCTCTTCTGCCCCTTTTTGTGTCCTATGACCACAGAGGTATTAACAGGCCACTTAATCTTGGAACGGTCCTTTTAGAATATGTGCTTATGGTTTATGCTAAACTACATGTTCAGTCTTGGTTTTAGTGGTGACACTTACCTTTCCTAGACCTGAAGAGCTCTGAATAAGCTGGAGAGCTTGTCTCGCACCGACAGAAATTGGTCCGGCAAAAGATATTCTCACACACCACCTCTCTCCAATATCCTGGGATCAACACCGCATATCTTCCCCCTTTTTGTTTAAAACAAAAATAACTCATACTTTCACAGCTTGTTCAACCAAATGAGTGTGGATATGCAAAGGTTATTCTATCCTGGAAAAACTGGAACAGTTAGGGGAAGAATGGGATCTGCATGACACTGTTCTAAAACAATGCCCCTCTCCTGAAACTCACACCATGGAGGAGCAGAGATTTGCCCATAGTGAGTCAATTGCAGAATGAGGCCTAAATCTGTTGGAAGATGAAATGAAATGAAGTGCATGTCTGTACAGCCTTTCTTCTGACTGCACCTAGGCAATTATTTTTCTGTAACATTTTGTCATGCAATTTTTTTTATTCAGAAATAATTTGCACCCTGTTTCTGCCATATTTCCCCTGTTCTCATCTGTCCTTTTTGTGGGTGGTCCCTTTCCACCCTTTTTTTTCTTTTCACAAGTTCCCTTTTAAAAACACTTAACACTCATTTCAAAGCCAGCAGTTAGAAGCTGGCTTGGTTTTTTTATTTTTGTTTTCCCTTCACTTTAAAAGTTTCTACTATAGAAACATTTAAAGTGAAAATGTAAACAGTAGCTCATGCTTTATTTGTATAACACACACACCAGCTTTAAGGGTTTGTAGAAAGTCTGAATCCATACCTGTAGTAAGGGAAACTGCTGCCTTGGGTCCATTTGTGTATGCATACATAGGTACTGGAACTAGGGCTGCTACTACACTCCCCTGGCTTGAAGTGGTTTCCAGTTTATAGACAGGCGCTACAGTTTGGTTCAGTAGCCCTCTAAGCAGCTAGAGCTAGAAGCCCTGGCCCAGGAGAGTTGGCTATCCTAGGAAAGAAGCGTTTTGTTTAAGACTGGTGCTAGCTGAACTGGGATGGAAGGAGGCCTGGTGAGGTCTGTGAGGCTGGGGCTGAGTGGAGGAAATGTTTGAGGGGTTTTGCTCTGATGTTAACGCCCTGGTGGCTTTACAGTCCGCTCCCCCCTCCCCGTTTATAAGAAATCCGTTTCCTTATATAGAGACCGGGATTTATCAGCGCGGAGGCAGAGCCTGACACCCGACCCCGACCCCGGGCCCAGATTCAGCGCTGGAGATTGAGCCGCGCTGCCTCGCCTCACGGGTTCCCTGCGGCCGCCCGCCGGAGGGAGCCTGGGCGCTCCGCGGCGCGAACTGTCCCGCCCCGCCACCTACTGCAGCCGGAAGCTGCGGGAGGCGACTGCCCGGCCGCAGGCAGCCCCGGCTCCTCCCTACGCCGTGGGCCGCTCCTGCCTCGGAGCGGGGCTGAGTGTGCAGGGGCCATGGGAGCAGGCGGGGGCTGCGCGCTGCTGCTGCTGCTCTGGGGGGTGACCGGAGCGGCTACGGCTCCCGCCCTGCTGTGCAACGTGAGCCTGGAGCAGGGGCCGCAGCAGCGCTGGCTGCCCGCCCTGCGACACTTCGACCCGGCCTTCCTGCGGGCGGCCCTGGCCCGGGTCATCGAGTGAGTGAAAGCGGGGCGGGCTGGGTAGTAGCGCACCCAGGGGCAGACTCCTCCCGCCCTCGCCTTAGGCCCTCCCCCCTCCCCAGCCTGGGGCGTGTCTCGGGGGTCTCTCCCTCCCCCTCTCCGTTTTTCCTAGGGCGTCCATCACTGTGGCTTCCGGCTAGCGGGCCGCGTCTCTGCAGCGCTCTTCACAGCTCCGCTCCGGGGGCGGGGAGTGTTAAATAGATAAAAAGAGTGCGTAATTGATGGAGGGAGGGTCGCACTCACTGTGTGAAAGGGGGTCACCAGTACAAAAGTTTGAGAACCGCCAGGCTTGTCCTTATCAGATCTCCCGGCGCTGGGCCGGCACCTGCGGGACGGTACCAAAGCTGCTGCGCTGCTTCGAGCTTGCCCTGGGCTCTGCTAGCTGAGCAGTGGCCTCAGTAGCAGGCCTAGGAGCTGTTCGGGGGGGCCCTGGAAGGCCATGTTGCCAGTGGGTGAGGGGACAGGCCCATGCTTGGCACACCTGGGAGAAAGGGGCGGTAGCCGGTTCTGGCCCATAAGCTGGGTGAAGGCTGCATAGCCAGTGTGTGCTTGGAGTGGTGGTGGATTTTGCTAGCATCAAGCCCCAATACTCAGGCTTTATGTAAATAGAATGAATCTCACTCTAATAAATAGATATTTTAAAGCCCCCAATACCACTGTGATGGGCATGTTAGAAATGTATAAAATTAGCAGTTTGAGGGACCTAATGGTAGAGGAAAAAGCATTGCATCCTGTAAACTCTTAAGCATGTGCTTAACTTTAATTCCATGAATCCTGCTGAATGCCGTGGGATTACACATGTGGATAGATGTTTGTCGGATCGAGGGATAAGATCATGAGCCCTAGAGGCAGTCTAGCACAATAAATAATAGGAATAGGCTGCTAATAAATAATTGATAACGTGAAACAACTTTCTGTCTTGCGCTGAGCAGATGGGCAGTGAATCCAATAACTGGTTAACTTGTGAGCTGTAGATACTGTACATACCACTCTGACTGCCCACACCTGTCTTCAAGGGAACGATTAGCTGATATTTTTGGTGTGTCTTTCAGTGAAACTGTACCTAAGTGGGTCCATGCTGCCATTCGGCCAGTAGCAGAAGAACTGGAGTCTTTTATCCCTCAACCCTTTGCAGGAGAGATCCTGGGACTGTGCAAGGCACTGGGGATTAGTGTTGGAGATGGAATTCTCATCAATTTGGCCTATGAATTTTCTGCGTAAGTATTTCATTTATCCTGGGAAATAAACTCAGAATATTCCAACTTTAAGGCAGCAGAAGAGTGTGTCTCAATGCAAAATGGCTATAAATTATGATTGACTGAAGATAATAAATCTCTGATCTAATATATGAGATGGAATCAGACTGAATTTTGAGCGTATACATCAATCAAGCAACATGAATGCTCTAATGGGGGGTGAAATGGTGCAGTGTAGTAATGTATATACTGAAACAAGGACTGTCGATTAAGCCAGTTAACTCCTGTGATTAACTTAAAACAATCATGATGAATTGCATTGTTAACCTATAGAATACCAACTGAAATTTAATATTTTGGATGTTTTTCTACATTTTCAAATATCTTTCAATTACAACACAAAGCAAAGTGTACACTGCTCACTTTATATTATTTTTTATTATAAATATTTGCACTGTAAAAATGATAAAAGAAATAGTATTTTTCAATTCACCTTATACTAGTATTGTAGTGCAATCTCTTTCTCATGAAAGTGCAACTTACAAATATAGGGGATATAATGCTGGCCACTTCTTAATTACGATGTCACCTGAAAGTGAGAACAGGCATTTGTGTGGCACTGTTGTAGCTGGTGTCACAACATATTTATGTGCCAGATGTGCTAAAAATTCATATGCATCTTCATGCTTTGGCCATGCAGAGGGCATGGTTCCATGCTGATGACTCTCGTTAAAAAAAATAATGCGTTAATTAAATTTGTGACTGATCTCCTTGGGGGAGAATTGTAAGCTTCTTGCTCTTTTAACCGCCTTCTGCCATATATTTCATGTTTATAGTTGTCTCAGATGATGACCCAGTACATGTTGTTCATTTTAAGAACACTTTCACTAAAAATTTGACAAAATGCAAAGAAAATACCAATGTGAAGTTTCTAAAAATAGCTACAGCACTCGAGCCAAGATTTAAAAATCTGAAGTGCCTTCCAAAATCTGAGAGGGATGAGGTGTGGAGCATGTTTTCAAAAGTCTTAAAAGAGCAGTACACTGATGTGGAAACTATAGAACCCAAACCACCAAAAAGATGCCACCCGCAGATTGATTTTGTAACTCAGAATGATGAAAATGAACATGCGTTGGTTTACATTGCTTTGAATGGTTATCAAGGAGAACCCCTCATCAGCATGGGTGCATGTCCCTTGGAATGGTGGTTGAAGCATGAAGGGAAATATGAATCTTTAGTGCATCTGACATGTAAGTATCTTGCAACACTAGCTACAAAAGTGCCATGCAAATGCCTGTTCTCACTTTCAAGTGACATTGTAAACAAGAAGCAGGCAGCATTATAGTCTATAAATGTAAACAAACTTGTTTGAGTGATTGGCTGAACAAGAAGTAGGACTGATTGGACTTGTAGATTCTAAAGTTTTACCTTGTTTTATTTTTGAATGCAGGTTTTTTTGTATATAATTTTACATTTGTAAGTTGCATTTTCATGATAAAGAGATTGCACTATAGTACTTGTATTAGGTGAATGGAAAAATACTATTTCTTCTGTTTTATTACAGTGCAAATTTTTGTAATCAAAGATAAAGTGAGCACTGTACATTTTGTATTCTGTGTTTTAAAATTAATTAATATATTTGAAAATGTAGAAAACATCCAAAAATATTTACATAAGTGGTATTCTATTATTGTTTAACAGCGTGATTAATCACAAATTAATCACAATTTTTTAAATCTTTTGACAGCCGTAATTGAAACGTCAAAGCAAGCTGGCATGGAAGATCTCTTCAAAAGCTCATTAGATCTTTAACAGTAAAAAAAGTAAATTAGATTTGTTTAATCATTTAGGCTGTAGGATTTCATTCAAAAAGCAGAAATAAGGAGGATTTGTCTGTCCTGGGAAAGTGAGTTATTTTCTATTTTGTTCTGTTTGTTTTTAAAAAGTTATTTAAGTATCACTTAGCTTCCCAGTGGAAAGAAGTACATCATCATTCATTCATTCATTGTGCCCTCCACCCCTCTCAGGGTATGGGCCGCCAACAGTAGATTGCCAGAGGATTCTGTCCTGGGCCATTCTTTCAAGTTGACTGCAGTTGTATCCCATCTTCGTGATGTCTGCCTCAAGGTTAGTCGCCAGGTGATTCTTGGACGGCCTTTCTTCCGCTTGCCTTGGGGGTTCCACCTCAGAGCCTATCTGGTGATGTTAGTTGGTGATTTCCGCAGGGTATGTCCTATCCAGCTCCATCTTCTCTTCCGGAGTTCTTTTTCTACAGGAAGTTGGCTGGTTCTCTCCCAGAGGTTGGCATTGCTGATGGTATCTGGCCAGCGGATCTGGAGAATCCTTCTGAGGCAGCTGTTGATGAATGTCTGGATTCTTTTGATGGTAGTTTGTGTCATTCTCCAGGTTTCGGCCCCGTACAGCAGTACTGATTTTACATTGGAGTTGAACAGCCGAATCTTTGTTTTCAAGGCCAGCTCTCTGGAGCCCCAAATGTTTTTGAGCTGTAGGAAGGCCACTCTTGCTTTGCCAATCCTTGCCTTGACATCCGCATCTGTACCTCCCAGCTGGTCTATAATGCTGCCCAAGTAGATGAAGGACTGCACTTCTTCGAGGGAACGTCCATTCAGGATGACTGGTTTGTTACTGCTGGTGCTAATCTTCAGGATCTTGGTCTTGTCTCTGTGGATGTTGAGTCCAACCTGCGATGATGTGGCTGCCACAACATTTGTTTTCTCCTGTATCTGCTGGTGACTGTGGGAGAGAAGTGCAAGGTTGTCGGCAAAATCCAGGTCGTCAAGCTGGCTCCACAAAGTCCACTGGATTCCGTTCCTATGTTCACTGGTGGACCTCTTCATGATCCAGTCGATGACGAGAAGGAAGAGAAACGGCGACAACAAGCATCCTTGTCTGACTCCTGTCTTCACCTGAAAGCTGTTGGTGAGCTGCCCTCCATGGATGACTCTGCACGTCATTCCCTCATACGAGTTCTTAATCAAGTTGACCAACTTGGCTGGGATGCCGTAGTGCTGAAGGAGGTTCCAGAGGGTCTGTCGATCAGCGCTGTCGAATGCCTTTTCATAGTCGATGAAGTTGATGTACAATGATGAGTTCCACTCCAAGGACTGTTCGACTATAATGCGGAGCGTTGCAATCTGGTCTGTGCAAGATCTGTTCTTCCGGAAGCCCGCTTGTTCATCTTGAAGCTGTGGGTCTACGGCATCCCTCATTCTTTCTAAGAGGATTCGATTGAATACCTTGCCTGACACTGACAGAAGTGTGATGCCTCTGTAATTATTGCAGTTGCTGAGGTCACCTTTCTTGGGGAGCTTGATAAGATAGGCCTCCTTCCAGTCATTTGGTATCACTTCCTCCTCCCAGATCTTCGCAAAAAGGGGGTACAGCATCTCGACTGAGGCATCCAAGTCTGTTTTCAGGGCCTCTGCTGGGATGTCATCAGGTCCAGCTGCCTTCCCATTCTTCATCAGGGTGATGGCCTTCCTGATCTCTTCTCTGGTGGGCTTGCTGCTGTTGATCAGGAGGTCCACGTTGGCTGGGGCGATGTCCGGAGGATTTGGTGGTGCTGGTCTGTTCAAGAGTTCTTCAAAATGCTCAACCCATCGGTTCATCTGTTGTTCTATTCCTGGGATTTTCTTTCCTTCTTTATCTTTAATGGGTCGTTCTGGGTTGCTGTACTTTCCAGACAGTTTCTTGGCTGTATCATACAGTTGTTTCATGTTGCCGCTGTACGCTGCCTGCTCAGCTTGAGCTGCCAGTCCATTCACGTATTCTATCTTATCCTTCCTAATGTTCTTCTTCACTGCTCTGTGTGCTTCTGCATATTCTTCTTGGGCCTTGGCTTTTGCCGCTCTAGTCCTGCTGTTGTTAACTACTGCCTCCTTCTGCTTTCTCTCCTCCATCTTGACCAAGGTCTCAGCTGTGATCCACTCCTTGTGATGTTGTTTCTTCTCTCCAACCACTTCCTGGCAGGTTGCTCTCAGTGTCTCTTTAACTATCTGTCATTTGTACTGTACAGTGTTGTCGTCTTCATTGTGCAGCTGTTGTAGTACCTCAAACCTGTTCTTCAACTGAAGTCCAAAGTCTTCCCTAGTATTAGGGACCTTCAGGCGGCTGACATCGTACTTCATTCTTCTACGTGATCCATCCATCCAGGTCTTCTTCAGCTTCAGTTTCATACTAGCAACTACTAGGTGGTGGTCGGATGCCACATCTGCTCCTCTTCTAACTCTAACATCTAGAAGGGAACTTCTGAACTTCTTACTAATGCAGATGTGGTCAATCTGGTTTTCTGTCACGTTGTCCGGTGATACCCAGGTATTCTTGTGAATCCGCTTATGAGGGAAGATACTGCCTCCGATGACCAGATTATTCAGTGCACAGAGATCTGCAAATCTCTCGCCATTCTCGTTCATCTCTCCTAGTCTGTGGGTCCCCATGACGTTCTTGTATCCTGTGTTGTTGAGTCCAATTTTGGTGCTGAGGTCCCTCACAAGGATAACGATGTCTCTGTTCGAGTATATCTCCATGATCTTCTGCAGTCTGCTGTAAAACTGGTCCTTCGCCGCATCTTCGCTATCATTGGTGGGGGCATAGCATTGGATGATGTTCATCTTGATCCTCTTCTGTTTAGTTCTGAAGGATGCTGTGATGATCCTGGGGCCATGCGCCTCCCACCCAATCGGTGCCCTCTGTGCCAGCTTGGACAGCATGAAGCCTACTCCCTGGGTGTGGGGAGTGTCGCTCTCTTCATGTCCGGAGTACAGCAATAGTTCTCCTGACATCAGTTGCCTCTGTCCGGCTTGTGTCCATCTGGTCTCGCTGATTCCCAAAATTGTCAGCAGCATCTCAGCAGCTACCTGTGCCGTCTTGCCTGTCTCATACATGGTCCTGACATTCCACGTACCAATGGTGGTTCTCCTGGTTGAGAGAAGGGTAGTCGGCCTAGTGGCTTCCTTGCGGCTTTCACCACCTAGCGTCATGCGTCTTCGGGTAAACGAAGATCCTTCATTTTCCAGGAAGTTGGTCTCTGAATTATCTATTGCTTGCGTTTCTGTAGCGGGTAAATTTTTACATGGTGAGGTTGCTAGCACCACGCCCAACCTTCCTCCTTTTTCATCCGGGCTTAGGACCAGCATTGGCGGAGTTGGAAAGAAGTACATTTGTGTTTAAAACTGTCATGTTAGCTGACTGTGGTTATAGCCGCAATTGACTTTTTGGCTTTGTCTACAGTGGGAAAATGAGTTTAATTCTCTTTCCTACTGTGGCTGAAGCTTAAATGGGGAAAGAAATTAACTTTTGTTTGTTTTCAGTTAATGCACGAGGAAGCAGAAATAGGTTGTTTGAGTTCACAGCACTGCAGAGAAATGTTTAATTTTTTTAAAAAAATAGACAGTCAAATTTTTCATCCGGAAAAATTTGCTCTCCATGTTTGGTTTTGACCTCTTTTCATCACAGTAGCTGAATGTTGGGCTCACTCTAGGTTAGAGGTTCACGAAATGTTACAGGGGATTCTCAGGGGAAAAAAATTCCTAATGGTTGACAGAGCTGTCCATAGGGACCCCGGGCAGCACTGGGCCAGCAACCTGGAGTCCCTGGACTTCCAAGAGCTAAGCAGATCAAAGCAAGCATATCTACCACACTGAGGAGATTTAATCTTCAAGACTCCTTATAGGAAATGGAAAGGGAGGTGGATATTTTCTGCTGTTTTAAAATTAAGTAGGCGGCTAGTATTGTTTTTAAAATTATCATGAAGAATGAGTTTAAACTTTGTTGTAGCGTGTGTTGTTTGCCTGAACTGATCAAGACCTGAATGCTTATGTAGGAGGAATAATTTGAGCTGGCTTCTTAAATATCTTCAAGCTGTTTCATATCTGATACTCCTTGATTAAACACAGGAGCTTTGTCTTATAACAGGCTTATTCAAAGTGAAACAAGCTATGAAAGTGAGATATTGGAAGAATGTTGCCATTTTCAGAATGTAATAATACTGTAATGGTTAGTAATAGTGTGTAATAAGTATGTAATAAAAACAAATTTTATGTTTCCAAGATCACTGCTTTTCTAATTTACATATTCATTTTTAGGAGGGGGTTTATGAGACTTGACATTTTAATGAAAGGTGTTCACAGGTTGTTAAAGATTGGGAACCATGCTCTCTAGGTGACACTGTCTCCTTGCAAGTATAACTGTCTGATAAAAGGAGGAGGAGTACTTGTGGCACCTTACAGACTAAAACATTTATTTGGGCATATTGTTAGTCTCTAAGGTGCCATAAGTACACGCCTTCTTTTTGAGGATACAGACTAATAGGGCTACTACTCTGAAACTGATAAAACACTCAGTTAATGGCCAGGTATAACAACGTGTAAAGCACCTGCTGTGTCGTGGTCAGTGCCCTCTGCTCACAATGAAGCCATTAAGAGTTGAGGATTCTCTGCACGACACTGGATTGGGCCCTAAAACATATGGGAGGTGATGATGAAATTAGCAGCAGAAAGTTAATTTGTTGCTAATTGTGTCTGTGATTTAAACATAATATATTTTTACATGTAATCCTCTACAATTCCAAACACAGCCTTGGTGCTGTGTTTGGAATCGTAGAGTGCTGCATATTATGAAACAAGGGTGACATTTTTTTCTTTATCAGTTTTCTTCCAGGATCCTAAGGCATCTATTCTCTTTTATAGAAACAGTCCACCACTATTACCATAAGCAGTGGGTTATTACATAGAGGTGTGTGTACCTTCTCTAGACAAGGAAAAATATTGAATTAACACATTACTTCCAGTTCAGATCAAAGGTGTCCTGTGTGTAATTGGGTGCAGTTCTATTGGAGTCCTTGGAGTTGCACCTGTTTAAAACGGAGCTGAAGCTGGCTTTTAGAGTTGGGTATATGCTACTTTGGAATGTGCCGTGGTCCACAAGTGACGATCAAACATTCAGTAATCATTCAAGTGTTACTGCATGACACGGATGCCACTCACAATGGATAAAATTCTATATTTTTAATAGAATATTTTTATTTTGTGATGTGTAAGTTGTTTCTTAATGCTAATAAAGGCCAAGAGCTCTGGTTAATTACTTTCTAGCTGAAGAGTTGTCTATTAAGACAGTGTACAGGCATGTCGCGTCTTGCGCGAGGGTTCCGTTCTGTGGTTACCGCGTAAAGCGGAAACCACGTATAGCCAGAACCCATTGACTTCAATGGGAGGTGAAATTGCGCCCCCTGCAGGAAGTTTAAAACTTTTTTTTTCTCCTTTCTTTTTTTGTTTTTGCGGACTGTGTAAAGCGGACATCGCATATGTTAAATACGCCTAAGACGTGGCATGCCTATAGTTTGCTACGAGGGAGCAATATTATCGTGAGACCAAAGTATATAATTAAGGTTATATAACAATTTGCATTTTAAACTCCTGTTTTCAGTTACTCATAACTTCTCTGAACTCTCACAAATACACCTGAATCGGAATTTATGTTTTGGGAAACTTTGAGCCAAAATTGCTTAGTTTTCACATAGTGGGAGAGTGGAAAAATTGTGCTTTCATCAGTATAAAAATGTTCTTGAAGGACTTTTTTTTTTTTTTTTAAGTTTAAATGCTGCAATAGCTGATGTAAGGAAGGCTGAAGTTGAAATTTGGTGGGGATATCTCTCATTGAAGGAAAGTGTCTTAATGTTCTGATAAAAATTTATTTTGATTTGACCAAGTCTGAGTATTTGAAAATCACATTCTACATAAGTGCAGTGAGATTTAACTAAGGCCATGGTTACACTGGCACGTTATAGCGCTATAAAGCCCCCACGAGCGCTATAACCTCCTCCCCGTCCACACTGGCAAGGCACTAAGAGCGCTGTAACCGCTGAGTTATAGCGCTATTATTAATCCACCTCCGCATGGGGAATAAGGGCTGTAGCGCAGCTGCTGTAGCGCTACAGGAACAATGTGGACACCCACTGCGCATTAATTGGCCTCCAGCCCGTCCCATAATTCCCGTTCGAGCCACTCTGGTCATCACTTGCAAACTCTTTTGTCCTGTCCTCAGGTGACCACACGTCAGACCCGCCCTTTAAAGTTCCAGGGAAATTTGAAAATCCCCTTCCTGTTTGCTCCAGCCAAGCGTGGCGTGCTCTCAGGGAATCCTTGCAGGTGATCATTCTCATTGATCTGATTGATTGCGTGGCGTGGTCTCAGGGAATCGTTGCAGGGGATCATTCTGATTGATCATCATGACTCCACGTGCCATGCCTCCTCGCAATAGGCGATCCCCAGCATGGAGCAATAGTGAGGTGCTGGACCTCATCAGCTGTTGGGGGGAAGAGGCTGTTCAGTCTCAGCTGCGGTCTAGCCGCAGGAATTTTGACACCTATGGGCAGATATCACGGGCCTTGGCAGAAAGAGGCCATGAGCGGGACACTCTGCAGTGCCGTGTTAAGGTAAAGGAGCTTAGGAATGCGTATCGCAAAGCCCGCGAGGCAAACGGCCACTCCGGGGCAGCCCCAGTGACTTGCAGATTTTATAAGGAGCTGCACGCGATACTTGGTGGTGATCCCACGGTCACTCCATCGACCACCACGGACACTTCCCAGCCCACCAGTGAAGGGGGGGGTGAGGAGGAGGATGAAGAGCAGGAGGATGAAGAAGAGGAGGAGGATGAGGACGAGGCGGCAGCGACCCAGGGCACGGAGGAGTCCCTGGACGCATGCAGCCAGGAGCTCTTCTCAACCCAGGAGGGCAGCCAGCCACAGCGTCCGGCGGTTGCAGGGGCCAGCTCAGCAGCGGATTGCGGAGGTAAAACTGCTTTTCTATGGGGAAGGCTGGCAGCTTGGGGTGGAAAGGGATGAGGGGGGGCATTCCACCTGGAGCTCTTCTCAAGCCAGGAGGAGGGCAGGGGGGCATGCAACCAGGAGCTCTCCTCTAAAGCCAGGAGGAGGGCGGCCAGCCACAGCGTCCGGCGGTTGCAGGGGCCAGCTCAGCAGTGGATTGTGGAGGTAAAGCTGCTTTTCTATGGGGAAGGCAGGCAGCTTGGGGTGGAAAGGGATGCTTGCATGCTTGCCTACATGTGGAATAGTGCATTGATGTAGTCTATCACATCGCGGTAGTCATCATCAGTAATCTCTTTCAAAGGTCTCAATAAGAGCACTTGCAATGCGCCTGCGCAGGTTTCCCGGGAGAGCCAGCATGGTCCCCGTCCCGGTCACGGTCACTAGTCCCTGCCACTGTGCTACAATGGGTGGGGGGAGCATTGCTGCACATAGGCAAGCCGCATATGGCCCTGGGCGGAAGCCGCATCTTAATAAAATCCCTTCCCTTTGCTCCTCAGTGACTCGAAGCAACGAGATATCTTCCAGGACAAACACCTACGGAGAATGTTGGAACAGTGTTCAGAGTAGGGCTCCTGCCACTTCCCGGCACTCCACACCCCCCCCCCCCGCCACAGCTTTTCAGGGCAGGGAAGAAATCCTTCCCCCTGCCTGCTGCTCAGAGTGGGGCTCCTGCAACTTACCGGCACTCCCCACCCTCTCCCCCGCCACAGCTTTTCAGGGCAGGGAAGAAATCCTTCCCCCTGCCTGCTGCTCACACTGTGGCTCCTGCAACTTACCGGCACTCCCCACCCCGTCCCCCGGCACAGCTGTTCTTGGCCAGGGAAAAAATCATTTCCCTTGCCTCTGGAGTCCACTCACCATGGCAGGGGCTCCGTTGCTGTATCTGTGCTGTCTGCGGGACAGGCAAACGGGGAATGTTGGGGAATGATAGGCATGTCTGCTCTTTACAAGGGAACCACTGTTTAATGTATCTTTTTATTTTAGAAGGGTCGTCCTTCACCCCTTCGCCATCGCTCTTATCAACAGCTGAGAGGCTCAGGCGACTGAGGAAGCGGCCATGAAGGAGCAAAGAGGATATTGTACAGCAAGTAATGCAACAGGCTGTAACGGAGAATCGAGTTGCACAGAGGTGGAGGGAGAATGAGAGCAAGTTGAGGGAGAAGGCGCGGAAGGAGAACGCGATTCACCGCCGGAAAAGCACCGACAAGCTGCTCTCATTACTGCAGCTTCAATTGCAGACTATGCAGCGGCTTGTCACCCTTCAGGAGGAGAAGCTCCACACCCACCGCCCCAATTATCATTTGCCCCAACTCCCTTCCCCTTCTTTGCCTCTGTACCCTCCAGGCCACTATCATCAGCCAAATGGTTATCACCATCCACAGCTGCCTCCAACCCCTCTGTCTTCACCGAACAACCCCCAAACCCCGGACCATTATCCACTGCAGTCTACCCCTAATAACATGCCTTACTGCCCTCCACAAATGGGGTTCGGGGGACATGGCCACTGTGAGGGCACTGGAGACTCAGAGACCCGGACATATTCCGATCTCTGACTGACCCCATGACACCCCCATTGCACCTCCCCTGGCTTCCCCCACACATGCATCACAATATTTTCTTTCAGCAACCAAAGTACCTGTGCAATACATGAATTGTCTTCTTAATAAATTGGTTTCTTTATTAAGTGTACATACATTATTACAGGCTACAGAAAAGCAAATGCCTGTTCCTGTTAAAAGAATGCTCCCTCCCTCCCTCCATCTGCACCTCACTTTAGAACTGGCTTTCAGCCTCAAAATGCTCCCTCAAGGCTTCCCTGATCCTAACAGCCTCGCGCTGGTCCCCTCCAAGAACCCTGCTCTCTGGCTGGGCGTATGTGGCCTCCAGGCGTTGAACCTCCGAGGACCATGCCTGAGTGAAGCCTTCGCCCTTCCGCTCACAAAGATTATGTAGGGCACAGCATGCGGAAATAACCGTGGAGATACTACCCTCGGCCAAGTCTAGCCTCCCACAAAGACAGCGCCAGCGCGCCTTGAGACGCCCAAAAGCACAGTCCACAGTCATTCAACACCGGCTAAGCCTGTAGTTGAACCTTTCCTGACTGCTGTCCAGGCTCCCTGTGTAGGGTTTCATGAGCCAGGGCATTAAAGGGTAAGCAGGGTCACCAAGAATCACTATGGGAATTTCCACTTCCCCCACGGGGATCCTCTGGTCTGGGAAAAAAGTCCCGGCTTGCAGCTTCATCAACAGGCTGGTGTTGCGGAAGATGCGTGCGTCATGCACCTTTCCAGACCAGCCAGCGTTAATGTCAGTAAAATGCCCACGGTGATCCACAAGCGCCTGGAGAACCATGGAGAAGTACCCCTTTCGGTTAACTTACTCCTCAGCTGGGTGGGCGGGCGCCAGAATAGGTATATGGGTCCCATCTATCGCCCCTCCACAGTTAGGGAAACCCATTTCTTCAAAGCCAGCCACGATGTCATGCACTTTATCCAGAGTCACGATTTTTCGTAGCAGGATGCGATTAATGGCCCTGCACACTTGCATCAGCACAACTCCAACGGTCGACTTTCCAACCCCAAACTGGTTGACCACCGATCGGTAGCTGTCTGGTGTAGCCAGCTTCCAGATCGCGATAGCCACCCGCTTCTCCACCGGGAGGGCAGCTCTCAGTCTGGTGTCCTTGCGCCGCAGGGCAGGGGCGAGTTCAGCACACAGTCCCATGAAAGTGGCTTTTCGCATTCGAAAGTTTTGCAGCCACTGCTCGTCATCCCAGACTTGCATGATGATGCGATCCCACCACTCTGTGCTCATTTCCCGTGCCCAGAAGCGGCGTTCAACAGCCGTGAGCATGTCCGTTAATGAGACAAGAAGCTTCGTGTCAAACGCATTCACCGCTTCGATCTCATCTTCAGACTCATCACTGTCATCCTGCATGTCAAGGAATAACTCCACTGCACACAGAGATGTGCTGGCGACAGTCGTCAGCATGTTCCTCAGCAGTTCTGGATTCATTGTAGCACTCGACAATGGAAGACGGAGTGTGCCTTGCTGAAACCCTTGAAAGATGGCGCCGGAGGTGGAAGGAAACACAGGGATTGCTGGGATATGCCAAAAAGCATCATGGGTAGTTGAAACAGGATACAGAATGCCCCGCAAGTGACGCCCCCCCTACCACAAGGCATTGCGCCAGATCAGGAAGAGGTGTACTGTGGGATACATGCCCTAATGCGCTGCTCTTAATGCCGTATTAAGTGCCGCAAATGTGGCCATGCTATAACGCTGGAGCATCTCAGTGTGGACATACAATAGCACTATTATTATTGCTGTATAAGGGGACCGCTATAACCAATAGTGCTATAATCTTGTATGTGTAACCATATCCTAAGAAATGCTAAACTTATAACATGCACTGCTGAAGGTCATGCTACCAAATGCTTGAGTGGCAAATTTAGCAATCCAGTAACAATGAGCTGTAAATGTGTCAATCACTATTAGAGCTGCTTGTGAAATTTTTAACTCAACTTTTTTGTCAAGTGATGCCACTTCATTAAAACTGAAATTGTGGGACAGGGTTGGTTTCAACAAGTTTCTTGTCTGTCACAGTTTTGGGGAAAGTTTTGAAATTGTCAAAATATCCTGTTTTGAAACATTTGAAATGAAAAATGTCTATTTTTCTGTTCAAAATGACTTTTCATTTAGAAATTTAAGTTAATTATAGTTTAAATATAAAACATTAAAAGGTCGAAATGGAAACAAAGCATTTTGATTGACCTAAACAGATTTGTTTTTTAAATTGTCTGTCTGCAAAAACTTTTGAGACTTCAACTTTTTGTCCCAATTTGGGACAGAAAATTTTTTCAACATCTTGAAAATTTTCCCAAGACAGGAAAAATATTTCCCACTGAGCTCTATTCACTATGTCTTGTAAGACAAAAATCTGCACAACTCCTGGGACTCACTTCCATGGGCCTCATGATGAGAAGGCTAGGGCATTGCAGAGATGTTAAGTTTCACAACTAAGCACTCAGGTCAGGAGCAGTCAGTGTTCAGAGGCTGCATGTGTAATTTGAACTCCTCTCTTTTGTGTACATACATTGTAATGCAGTCATTCATTACAGTCATGATTACATCCTGATTCTTAAATAATTTTTCTACAACTGTATGTACATATAATTTTTTAAATTCTGATACATTTATAGTAGACTCTCAATTATCCAGGATGATAGGGAAAAAATTAATCCTGGTTAATAAAATCCCGGATAATCACCATCCATAGGAAATATGGGGGAGGGGGTTGGTTCACCAGCCATCCTGCACCAGGGGAAAGGGGGTGTTGGTTCACTGGCTATCCTGCACCCTAGAGGGGTTTTTTTTGTGTGTACTTGGGGTGGTAACAAAGCCAGAACTGACCCTGCAAGTTACATGTATTATTTTTTGACATCCTGGTTAATACACATTCTGGTTAACCCGATCCTGGATATCGAGAGTATATCATTTTCATTGTCAATAATTTGATATCTTTTTTGATTTTTTGCCTTTAGAGAGTTGAGAACCAATATATAAAGAGTGAATTTTAATATCAGGTCCAATCTTGCTATATTAAGGGTAATTATTGTTTTAGGCAAGGGAGAAGAGAGAGACCTAGCTAAGTTAATTCTTTTCAACTTGACCCCAGGCTCGCCAAGGTAAATGTAAATACATCATTTATTTTATGGGCATAATTTTAGCTTTTCCCCAACTTATTTTGTATCCAAAGAAACTGCTGAACTGGTTAATAATTTGCAGCAGGCTGGGGATTGCTACCTTTAAGGTTAGTGAATGAAAGCAGGATGTTACCTGCTTGAAAAGATATTTTTATAATTGAAGGAAACTGAGATGCCTACATACCAAGAGTAGCACCTCATCTTTGTAGGTAGGAGTTATATTGCTGGGTTCTAATTGTGTTTGTCCTATAAATAATTTTCATGAATTCTGTTGGTCTGTCAGACAAAGGGTAGCACATAGTACTATAGGGATAGGATATTATAGATGCATATCTAAGTCGGGAAAAATAATTGTATGGCAATATATACAGTATCGAAATGGTATATAATTAAAGATGGCATTGTAATACGTATGCTGAAGGGGGCAGAGAAAAGGTTTCAAATACAACTTTTACTTTCACATTTGAGTGTTTGCTTTGCTTTGTGATACCTGCCTCTGGATGCTTCCACTGCATGCATCCGACGAAGTGGGTATTAGCCCACGAAAGCTTATGCTCCAATACATTTGTTAGTCTTTAAGGTGCCACAGGACTCTGTTGCTTTTGCAGATCCAGACTAACATGGCTACCCCTTTGATTTTGTACATTGCTTTGTGGTCTCAACTTTTTTTTAAAAAACTGTAGCTGTTTAAAATTTATATATTGAATGACATAAGTGCACTGCATGCATCGGACGAAGTGGGTACTGTCCCACGAAAGCTTACGCTTCAATACTTTTGTTAGTTTTTAAGGTTCCACAGGACCCTTTGTCGCTTCTGCAAATCCAGATTAACACAGCTACTTCTCTAACTTCTTATAAGCGTTAATGATACTTTACAGAGAAAATAAAATAACAGTTCAGTCACTGTCATAATAAATTTACTGAAAAATTATTCAGTATTGGAAAAAATGTCTGTGCTCTGGGGTTTTTTAAATAGTTCCTTCTGCTTTTGTTTTCCAAGGTTCTGTACCAGTATTGTTGCTCAAGATTCCAAGGGAAACATTTACCATGGTCGGAACATGGATTATGCTTTTGGAGATATTTTACGCAAGATTACAATTGATGTGCAGTTTATGAAAAATGGGCAGGTATGGTCTATTTTTGGCAGGGGTTGATGCTTTTTTCTGAGAATGGCATGCAGGTCTGCATATCTTTAAGTACCTGGATGTAGTGGATTGAATAACAAATCCACAGAGGAGTGCAAGAAAATGAGTAATAGAATATTTGCTATTTAGAGTGCTTCTCCATCTGTTCAGGTTTATATAACAGAGCTTTGTAGATCATTGTAGTATCTGAGCACCCCAGCCTCTCGTGTAACTGCACTTGAGTTATTCATTTTTGGGCACCACGATCCCAGAGAGAAATTGAAAAACTAGACAGAGTTCATACTAAAGAAACAAACTTGACCTGGGGCCAGGTGAGAACTACTTATAAGGAAATAATGAAAGAGCAAAATATCTGTTGAATAGTGAAGGGATGACACAAGTTAACAAATATTAGAATGGTGAAAACTCCAGGCATGGAGAGGAATTATTTAAGGTGCTTCATGGGGTCATAACAAGAGTTTAATGGAAGGAAATTAAGAAAAGGGGAACTCAGACTGAGTTTAAGAAAAACCTTCTTGATTGTGCGATGTATTTGGCTGGAGAATAGTCTCCCAAGGAGACCAAATGCAGAGCACATTTAAAACATGAACAAAATATTTGAACACGTACAGTAGAGTTCAGTTTTGGAGGAGAGGGATTGGAGAGCCTAATAGGTAGTTTTTGTCTCTGATTCCTCCCTTTCAGCACTGTCTTTTCCTTTTTAAAGAATCTTATTGCATGGCTGTCAGTCTGACAACTTCTGCAAACATTCTATGCACTGAGCAATGTGTGTGTTTTAGTTTTTAATATTTTAAATCCCAGAAAAGATGTATTTGCTATTGCAGTCTCCTCATATCTATCTTAGAAGTGGAGGATTCTGCCTCTGTCAGATACTCACTAACTTGAACATTTTAATAGCAGTTGGGTTATGGGTTATCTTTAACAATGAAATGGAATGGAATTTAGTCTTTGCTATTTTTTATCTTTAGTTTCCTTCTCCTTCAGTCATGATGCAGATATTTTAATGACATAATGTTATTGTGTTAACTTTTTCAAGTGATGTATGGTGGAATCCAGTTATTTCTTTACTGGAAATCCACAGGTAAAATGTAAGATGCTGTTTTGGAACACTATTGAAAACATGTCTGTTCCATAACTGTAGAATGCTGTACACCTTCTAATTTTAGGTAGCGTATAAGGGAACTACATTTATGGGCTATGTGGGCTTATGGACTGGACAGAGTCCACACAAGTTCACAGTCTCTGGTGATGAACGAGGTAAGTTAAACTCACAACCATAGCACTGTCATACCAAAACATTTCAGTAGTTTAAATTCTTAGTTGTAAACGATGTAGTAGAACATCATTCTAAAGCATTTTTGTCTAAGCGAGGATGGAGCTATCACCTTGTACCTGACAACTCTCCTATGCTGGATGGGACTAATTGCAGTTCAGCTGCTTTTATTCCTGTCCAGCTCTTCTGCCTCAGTCTCCCTCAAACATGCTGGCCACTGAAGTAGGGTAGAGCACAACTTTCTGACCTTCTGTATTCATAAGCACCTGGGGCCACCCCATAGAGGAAAGATGTTTGGATGCCTACACAGCAGCATTTGAACTTCAAATAGCAGAAATGGGAGATGGGGGATGATGCTTCTGAGGAAGCAGCAGGAGGAGAATTTGTGGCCCTTTGAGGAGACACCACAGAGGAAGAGAGACATGGGGCTGAGAGAAGGAGACCATCTTGTACAGGGACTCAAAAGCCTGGATCCTCTGGCCTGTTCCAGGATGGGGGCGCATGCATACAGGGCAATACAGGGGAAAAGAGGAGAAGAGCAGCAATGGGATCTGCAGCCGGGGGAAAGAAATGGTTGAAGACAGTGGATTAAGAGAAGAGAGAAGACTGAGAAGCAGTGGGAGACCCACTTGAGGTGTCATGGGAGAGAGAAGGGACAATTAATGACAATGGAAAAGCATTTGGGGGCAATGAAGGCAGAGGGGGCAATGCCCCTTTAAATAAGAGGCCATTCTCTCTCCACGGAGGACCTGAGTTTAGATTGGAGGATTGGGGGGCATGTATAGAATGGTCAGATTTTGGATCCCAGTTTTTCAAAGAAGCAAATCGATGTTTAACTTTTTTTGACGGGGAGGCAAAAGGAGAATTTAGCATTTTAAATATTAGAGATGGGTCTGAGCCTCAGAGTTGAGAGGTAGTTTGATGTGGGTCAAGTTAGGGCACCCTTGTCCATCAGGAACTGGATTAAGATGATGATCTCGAGTCATACACTCTTACGATAGTCTCTACAAAGAACAATAGCACCAACAGCAGCATGTAACGGTCTCTACAAAGAACAATAGCACTACCAGCAGCATGTGGGAGTGTGTATTACTGTTGTGCAGAATAATAACTGCCGTTGGCTTGCCTTCTTACCTACCACTGAACCATTGAGATAAAATTGAGGGACGGGGTCATGGGACTGGAGGAGGTGATGGCTCTACATTAGTCTAAAAGATATTTAAGTGACAGGAAGAACTCTTCCTGCTGACTTTCTCCTTTGTGTTTCTGGCCTGTGGATAATTTTAAACATGAATGTCAGTTTCTGTTCTGCTTAGTTTTCTTCAGCCAACCAGTCATAACAACTTTTTTAGCTGTGCTCCAGATTTCTGTCCAGCACTTTTCATTTTTTGTAGAATTACAATACAATAAATTATACAAGGAACATAAAAGTAGGACCGTTTCCGCTAGATGCTGATAACAGTTCAGGCGAGGCTGGCTGAATTGTGACTCTGTCCGTAATGTGTGTTACAAGACTCTACTCTCTGTTACACTAACCTCAATCTTTCTCTTGCTTAGAATTCTACTATGAAGAAATAACATTTATAAATGGAAAAGTCAGTGGGTCATCAACTATAATGGAAAAGGAACTTGGGGAGTTTCCGATTCAAATTGCTAGTGCTGGTCTTTCCTGAGAGGTGCTGAGTACTAGTTGTAACAGTGCCTCTTAAAGTCACTTAATATTGACTCTCTTACAGTGGTTTTACTTTTGGGTTTTTGGTGTAGGTAAAGTGAGAAAAGACTAGTCCCTAACTCTATTGCAGTATTGGTCCCTGTCACAGTGGCTGTTACATTGTAGCTATTGGTGGGTCATTCTCCACCCAAGAGTTGCTACTGCCGATGCTGAAGTTGCTAGTCAGTGGCTGCCGCTTTGATTCTCAATAGCAGCATGAATAGAGAATGTATTGTACTGGACTTGGGTGGTGAAGGAGAGGGAGATGATTATAGAGATTGTAAATGGAGCTTGAGAGGAGAGGGGAACGATGGTAAGATGGGGTGAGATGATGACGATACACAGTACAGGTACTGGTTGGCAGCAGGAGTTGCCTTCATGTGTAATAGCACTTTCCCTTTCTTTTTGCAGATATGGGAAGATGGTGGGAAAATGCAATAGCTGCTTTCCTGAGTCGAAACGTCCCAGTCAGCTGGCTTGTCAGGGATGTACGTATGCAGAGTATTTCATCTTCCTTATCTTACCACAAACTGTTTGAAGATGCAAACTATAATAACTTTGTCATTCCGTTTTTCATTTGCGTTGAAAATTACATAGATACACTGGCAAGCATATGACCTGTATAGGAGTGTATTGTATTGGCTGTGAGTTTTTGAGCTATAGATTGTCCTAGGGCAGGAAATGGAGGCCCTTCCAGTACTGTAGAGGCTTCTTGCCAAGTAGCTTGAATTTAGAACTCAATAACATTTAAGTTTCTGTGAAAAGACGCCCGTCCCACAGAACATGAAGTATTTTAAGGGACCAGGTGGATAAAAAGTAGTGTAGATGCATAATAGCTGCACTGGTAGCTAGACATACAGGTGGGTATGTGATAGGGAAAGTATTTTACACTATTTGCAAGAATAGTTGTATATCTAGACTATTACTACATCAAATATTCAGCTTCACAGTGAGAATTACACAGGCACTTAAACCTCTGGCTAAGTTTGTGGTTTAATGGAGTCATACATATATGCGATGTGCTGGGCAGTTGGCAAGATAAAACTGCACTGTAAAATGAACAGTATGTTCCACTGTGGAGCAGGTTTGTAGTGTTTGAAAGCAGTACCGTAGTTGGCAGTTTTGATAAATCTGTCACAAAGGGTCTGTCTACTCTGCAAACAGAAGTGTGACTGCAACACATGTAGACACACCTGATTTCCTTAGGCTCCTTCAAAAATCCCAGTCTCGGGGTTCTTTTTTTGGTTTCCTCATTCTTCCTAATGGGCCTAATGAGTTAAAAGGAACGACTGTTGGCATTAACTGCTCACTAATGTGAAAATGGGGTTTACAGTTTTACTTTGTATATGGTCCTAGTCCTGCAAACATTTAGGTACGTGCTTAAGTTCAAGCACATTGCCTAGTCCTCTTGGCTTCTGTGGGCCTGCTTGAAGTGTATATACTGATTGCAAGATCAGGGCCTAAATGAGAAACCATTCTCATACTATACTGGTACATACTTTACTGGTCACTAAGACAAAATTTACCTTTCCATAAAATTCAGCCAAAAACTGGAGCCCAGAGCCCTATCTGCTCCGAGCTGTCTTAATGCAATGCCTCGGCAGGCTGTGCAGTATTGATTCCTGGTTATTTTGGTTTTGCATTAGACCCTGAGCAAGGCTGCAGACTTTCAAGCTGCCGTTCTCAAACTGGCTGCGACACCAATCATTGCGGACGTTTACTACATCGTCGCAGGGACGTCGCCCAAAGAGGGCGTGGTCATCACCAGAAATAGAAGGGGGCCGGTGGACATCTGGCCGCTTGAACCCACAGCTGGAGCGTAAGTGGCCGCAAATGTTGCTTTGTTGCCCCTTGGTGAGCTGCTATCAGGAAGAGTGTTCAATAGACCCAAGACCTGGTGGGAGGGCAGTGTCTTGTGGTCTTCAGTGTTGACAGTGGCTGAGCCAGGAGAAGCTTTCACTGATGTCTCTGAATAGCACTTCATCCAGCCCTCCTCAGCCAAGGAAGCTGATTCCGGACAGGCAGCGGCAGTCCTCTGAGAACGGGGGAGAAAAGGGACGTGTGGATTGTTTTTTCTTTACTGAGGACAATAAACAAAATTGAGATGATATAAGCCTGTGACAAGAAGTACAGTTCAGTTACCGGTACAGATATGAATGCTATCCAATTGCTGAGCCACTTCCTTGACAATAATATGTAGTCTGCGTGTACGTAGGAGATTGAGGGTTGTTTTGAATTCATGTGTGTCACTGACTTACAGCTCATTTTATAAGTAACAGGATGTTTTTCTGACTGTTAACCTTGCATACTCACTCTGGGATCTGAAAGTCACGCTGGATTCTTTCCTCCTCTTGCATCATTGCTGCTAATAAAAGATTTGGGCCATCTGCGATCTATCTGCAACCCCACTAGTTTCAGCGAGGGGTGTATTGGGTAAATAATTTGTCGTAACTAGAATTTAGCAGTCAATTCAGTTTATGCACAAGAAGAGTCCAGCTGATTCACTGTTAGTAAAGTAAAAAGCATTTTAAAAAACCTTATTTTTTCCACTAAAGTAAAACAAACAAAAATGCCAAAAAACCATAAGGGATTCGTAATATACTCAGGGATCAGAGCCAACAAATGTGAGAGATCTGTTGTTACGTAGTTTCTTCTCAGTGCAGACTCCTTTTTAAGGGCCTGATTCTGCTTCACTTGAAGTCAGTAGTAGTTTTGCCTTTGACTGTAATGAGAGTTGGACTCAGTCCAACTTTCTTTCTAACTTTCTTAACAGTCTATATATGGGACCGTCCAGTACACCTGGAACTTGCCTTTTACTGTGTCATTGGGCTTCCTTTTGACAGGGGAATTGACAGACTTGTGAGGGAACCTTCTTGTTCTTTTTAAATAGTGGCATAATGACTCCTGTCTATTTTTATTAGCCACGTGTGTAAGTGGGTGAAATTACACTTTTTGGTTTGTTTTGCGGTGTAGGTGGTTCCGTGTGGAGACAAACTATGATCACTGGGTAGCCCCTCCTCCATTTGATAATCGAAGGTGAGTTTGAGTAGGAGTTGTGACCCCAGATGTGGTTTTTGTATTAAGAAGTAACACGGGCTTTTGGGTGCTCCCCTGGGCAGCTTCGTGTGCTGAGCAGGCAGCCACTTCAGCTCCTGCAGCATCACTCAGAAGAAATTAGACCAGGTGAGGAGCGCTACTGACTAGTTCCAGTGCTCTTTGGCTGGAACAGTGGTTACAAAGTGATGGGTCTCTAACATGAGGCAGAAGAAAATCATGGGAAGGGAAAGATGCTTGTAATTTGTGTCACTGTAGAAAATAGAATTTACCCTTAATCACAATATTCAGGCCTCACAAAGGCAGGCTGTTTGAAGGCATTGTTAAATGCCTCAGCAACATTTTTACTTGATTTAGCTGTTTGATGCAAGGGCGCAAAATATGTTGGCAGATTGGCTGCAGTTCTGTAGCTATATCCTTTAATGGTAATGCCTCATATTCAGTGATGGGGGATTGGATTCAACTCATGCCATCTTTTAGAGTAACTGAGACCCAAGCAGATGTTTTGATGGATTGATGTTTTGATTAATTGATTTAGTGACCAACATTTCTGATTCAGGCTGTGTAATGTTTTATATGATTGTTATTTTTGTTGAGTGACGTTGCCTCTTTTCCTTGCAGAGCTGCAGCCATTAAAGCTCTCAATGCCACTGGATGGGAGAATATTAATTTTGAGACCCTCTTTCAGGTATTTTGTTTACATTTTGCATCAGGATATTTGGAGATTGACTTAAAATTCTGCTATTTGGAGAGATGCTTAGAGCAGCGATTAAGGAATGTGATTGTTTTTAGTGAGGATTTGGGAAATTACACAGGCAGTGCATGGTGAAGGATATACAGCAAAGTGCTCATTGTTGCTCATGTGAATGGTTATTGTTGTCCAGGGTCAGCTGAATTGTGCCTTAGTGATGGAGAACTGAACCAGGCTCAGCTGCTGATTGTGTGTGACCTTGAGTAAGTCACTTAAATCCAAATTTTTCAGTGTCTGTCAACTGTGGGTGACTCAGTTTTGGAGCGCCCAAATTAAGAATCCTGGGATTTAATTTCCAGCCCCTATTGGTTTCAGATGACACTGTGGGCACTCAGCTTATCTGAAAATTAGGCTACAGTGGTCCCAAACTTAGCATCCAGAATTAACTGGGCACTTCTGAAAACTTGATCCTTACCCTCTCTGTGTCTCTGTATTCCAGCCAATAAAACATGGCTGGTAATATGTATTTAGTTGAAGATGTTGTTCAAGTGCTGTGAGATCCTCAGACAAAACACGCTGTAGAAGTGTAAATTATTATTTCGATTTTAAGGCTGAATTAGAAGATGTATATAAAGACTATTTATAGGCTGTGCTAGGCACTGGAAAGGAAAAGGCAGATTCTGCCCCCAAAGAGCTTATGTCTGAGTTATTTCAAAGTCTGTCTCAGAAATACTTGGCATCCCAGCTTAATTTGTTTTGTTTTAATTTACAGAAAATAATGTATATCTGTTCAGATTATTTTTCATCTGAGATGGGGCAACCTTGATTCTTGTTTGGGGTTTTTAGGCAGTAATTCAGATATGGTAGACTTTCAGAAGCACATAAGAGAGTTAAAAGCACAAGTCCCACTGATTTCTACCCATTATATTTAATAACTGTAATGGTTTCAAGCAAGGTATTTTTTTTGTAATGCTTCAGAAGCTACAGGGGAAGAGAGAAGAATTTTAATTACTTTTAATTATTAAATTATCATGGGCTTTGGTAACGAGCTGGATTAATAACGACCTCTTTGATGGAAAAATATGACAACACAAAGCCTACAGTTTAGTACAAAAACTGAAAGCTTTAATGGAGGAGTGAAAATTGGAACTCCCCAGATGTGTGGATATTGAAATATATTATTCAAAAAAGGGTATAAGTCAATAGAAAAAACAGTATTGCATGTTTTTTTTTAGTTTTTTTTGGTAATGGGGACCATTTGCAAAGTACTGTATTTTTCTGAGAGATGGGCTCTGAATTTGGAGCTGGATTTAAATGCTTCTGAGGTGTTCAGAATTTTGGTTCAGCCCTTCTCTGTTATATGTAAAAGAATATGAAAATGTGTGATGCCACATACTCAAGTGACACATCTCCAAACTTAGATCATCCGTACTTTCAAAATTCTACCTAGCACAGCCATGGAGATCACCAGGTTAACCATGTACAACCTCTGTAGGAGGAATAACATTACAGCAGTTTCAGACTCAGAAGGTGCTAGTGCCTGTTTTCATGCCACAGTATTCCCAGTTCCCACTGAGTGACATTACTTGCTTCTAAAATGCTTGTGGTGTTTGGGCAGAAAATTTTTACAGGGGAAGCTGAGCAAGGGTTAATTCCAGTTATTGGCTTAGGTCATTTAACATACGGGTCCTGATCCCAAGCCCATAGAAGTCAGCTGAAAGACTCCCATTGATTTAAATGGACTTTTGATCAGGCCTATAACTCAGAGTAAAATCATGCACTGTTGTGGGTATGGACTAAAGGACCCAGGTCTAGAAAGGTGCCTCATTCCTTTTAGGATGCTATGAACTATTACTTTTAAAAGAGAAACATGTGTAACATAGCTGTGTTCTGACTGCTCAGATAGAGCATGTGAGGAATGCAGATTGACTTTATCGCCAGCATTATTAGATGATTTCTTTGATACAAGGTATAAATACTTCAGAGGTTTAGAGAGAGAGGTAAAATTTAAGGAAAAGGTTGATATCTACCTCTTAAATGCAGGAACTTGACAAAACTTTGTGCTCTCAAAGCTTTTTTGTTTAAAAATGTTCAGTAAAGGGCTCTGATTTTTAAAAATGGATAGGATAACATTTGATCTTGCTTTATTCATCTTTAATAAATGTATCCCACTGTTTCTAAATAGCCTTAAACATTTCTTTTAATCTGACAAAATGACGGGCTCTTTAATTTTTTTGAATAGGTATTATCAGTGAGGCCGGTCTTAAACAAGTAAGTATCATGTTTAGAAACATAAATCAATGCCCATTACCACTCCAGGGCAGTTTAATATCGATTTAGATTGTCAGAAGACTTTCTTTTAACTATGCAAAATATCGCATGATTTTCCACAGCCATAGTCACTGCTCCTGTGCACAGTGCTTTTCAGTGTCTGCCCTCACTTGGGTGTCTGTCAGTCACTGTCCAGTGAACGAATCTTATTTCATAAGGCTCAGTCCTCCTGTGTGTGGAGTCTAAACTTCACAGTAATATGCAACAGTGAAACAAATTGATCATCAGACCAGCCACTCTTCTGCTGAGTGATGCATCTTGCTCCCGATATGCTGAATGTTCATTTTCCACTTAGTTTTTGTTGCAACTCTTGCCTTTGTTAATCAGTGTTAGTAAATTTGCTTTGCTTTGAAGAGGGAAAAAATAGTACATGCATACCATAGCTACTGAGTATAGTTTTACAAGCTACTGCATGCCTAACCAGCGCTGAGTTCTTTCACTTGCTCTATAACGGCTCTATATTTTACAAAAATTTGCATCTCTTCCTTCTTCCCGTTGTCCTATTTTACTTTTATATGTAGCTCAGTATCTCCACAGCTTTCCTCACTCACGCTAAGAGCTCTGGAACTGGTTCCTCAGGGTCAGCAGCAAGGATTTAATCACCTGTATATTGTGCTTATACTCTTTCTCACAATTTGAATTCTGTCACTGTAACAATTGAGATCAGTAATATTAATATTCTAATAAACTGCTCAAATAGATGCAGACTCACAATTTTAGGGCATATTTTCTGCTGGGTAAAGTTTCCTTGATGCCTATAGATAGGGTGATCAGATAGCAACTGTGAAAAAACGGGACGGAGTGAGGGGTAATAGGCGCCTGTATAAGAAAAAGTCCCAAAAAACGGGTCTCTCCCTTTAAAAACAGGACATCTGGTCATCCAATCTATATAGCTGTGCCAGTTTGCACCAGAAGAGAATTTGGCTGTCAGTGTTACCAAACTCTTCCAGATATTTCAGCTCTCTGTGCCTTTTGATTGTTTTGATTTGGACATGTAAATTGTTTCTAGTAAGATTGATCTATTGCTTTGCTGTTGTTACCTGTATCTTCCCGGATTTGGGGTGATATTTAAAGCACACAGTACATCTTTTTCCCCCTTCCCTTTCCCCCAGTTACACAATATATACCACGGTAATGAGTGCTGCAGTCCCAGACAAATACATGACACAGATCAGAACCTGGGAGTGAACATGTGTAAGTAATATTTTGGTGCTGACAGCTGCTTTCATTGAATATGAACTCTCAGTGGTACCTGTGGATAGGATTTATTGTCCTGTTAAGGTGAGGGAACTTTGTGGGAACTTAGCACCTGATTCCCTTAGGCTGAGTTTTTCGTAAGAGCTCAGCTCACATTGAAGTTCAATGGCCTGCTCTTCCTGGCCTGGGTGAAGCCTAAAAATCACAGTTAATTTTATAAAGCTTTTAAGGATGCAGTTTAAATGTCCAGCAGGAACTACAGGTGCAGTCCTATAAAACAGTGATTTTCAGATTTTTTTTCTAGCTACTCAGTTGAAAAAAATTGTTAATGCCCATGACCCAAAAGAACTGGGGATGAGGGGTTTGAGATGTGGGAGAGGCTCTGGGCTGGGGCAAAAAATTGGGTGTGGGGGTGAAGGCTCTGAGGTGGGGCCAGGAAAGAGGGAGTTTCAGGGTGTGGAAGGGGGTCAGGGCTCTGGGCTGGGGGTACAGGTTCTGGGTTGGGGCTGAGGATGAGGGGTTTAGGGTGCAGGAACGTGCTGGCGGCTGCTTCCCTCAGGTCCCATTGGCTGGGAACAGCAAATTGCAGCCACCGAGAGCTGCAAGCAACTGTGCAAATGTAAACAAACTATCTTGTGGCTTGCCAGCGGATTACCCTGACGGGCCACAGGCTGCTCATCACTGCCCTATATGGTTAGTTTTCCTTGATGGTCCAATTTTTCTGTAATTTGAATGAATTTGGGTTTCTCATATGTCAATTAAACTACAAATCACTTCAATTGTTCATTTTCTCCCACGCCCCAAGAAACAGCATGTGCATGTACAGGGGGCGGCAATTGCAGTCTAAATTAGATATTTGTATTTTGACCTTCTAAAAATACCAAACAAAAAAATTGACTGCTGCTGCTGCACTCCCATTCTCGGAAGAGAGGAGAATTTCTTCGGGGCCAAATCCTGACCCTACTGATGTCAGTGGAGTTTGGCTGTTGACTTCAGTTGGACATGGATTACACCCAAGGGTTAGCAGTGGCCATGCTGAGCTTTTGACATAGTAGCATTTATTTTTTTCTGTTGGAGAATGTAAAGTGCTTGCTTTATTTCTCTGCTCTGTGCAGATCTATGCTCATTTGTTTCTTGCTCTCTCTCTCTTAACAGACAAAAGGGGGAAAAGCTGAAGCTTTCCAAGTCCAGCATTACATTTAAACCAAATTAATTAATCATTGTATTTGATTTGTCCAAAACAATTCCATGAACATTTCACGGTAAAGCTGACTTGCAAGATTCTGATTTTGTTCATGTCCTGAAATGAAGGTTTTACTAACTTTTTAAAATTATGTTGGCTTTCTAGCAGATTTTTAAGAGAGAGGGAACTGATTTTTACTTGTTTCTGGAATGCAAGGTGCACTTCAAATGAACGTACTGATGAGTTGTTTAATAATAAAAAGTCTCTATTTTTGCTTGGTTACTAAGAAAATATTGAAATAAAAATATTCAGAAGGCCCTCTGGCTTATGTTGGGCTATTTCATTATTCTTCTTTCGTCTGACATGGAAGGGATCCACATTTGCAGTGGAAGCCCTATTGTCCTCTCTTTAGCACTATCCATGAGTAAAATGAGCTGGGTGCTGGAGCAATTCTTGGCTGGGTTGGAATGCGCAGTGAGAACTCTGCAGGCACTGCTACAGCATCAGGGTTACAGCAGCCCTTGAAATATCTGCTCCTCCATGGAGCCTGTGTTCTTCACCCTCCCCTCCGCAACCTCCTCTGAGTTGAGAAGGGCCATGCAGAGATGTGTTCTGTTGCACACCAGTGCGAGCTCCCTGCAGTACACCTCCCATGGGACCATGGAACCAGACTGGTTCTCCTGTGTTCCAGCATTTCCTTGGCCCTTAGTTGGACCGCGTGATGATAGGTGATGGACAGGTATGTTTTCCCAATGATACCCCAGAGCAATGTGAATGTCATTCCCTTTGCATTGCTGTAGAGTGGATGGAAATACACCGTTTGTCTTTGGTCTGAATTGCTAGTTTTCCCTGAAGATTACCACTCAATCTGAGAGGTGGTTATTTATGCTAAGGCAGTGTGCAGAGCAACTCTGGACTGTGTGCAACTTATAATTAATATGCTTTCCTCCAGGATAGAACAGCCACGCTCAGCTTAGGAGATATAATAGTCCTGATAGTTGTTTCCCTAACAGATCGGAGGAGCCTCAGGTCTGAGGGGGTCGTGAGGATGAACAGAGGCTGAATTTCCTTTGCACAGCTGAAGTTCACATCAGTAGACATTTTGGAACTGTGTTCCCTTTGATTGTGCTGCGATCGTGCACCAGTCACTCACTGAGTTTGTGATGCTGTAGCAAAAACACAGAGTTGGAAGGATTGATTTAGGTAAATACCTACCGTTATGATTTCAGTGTTTAGGATCTGATTCCCAATAGGGCACAATTTCCATTGATGTCAGTGGGGATTTAGCCTGAGTCAAGACAGTAGGATGGGACTATAGGTCTTCAAATAAAAAGTTTCCTAAGTAAGAGCTGCAGTCACACCTCCGATTGCAGTGCAGACCTATCCTCTGCCAGGCTAAACCCCAGGGCCTTGGTGAAATGGGTGGGACATGGTGTTCTGTATTGAATACTGCACAGTAGGTATATGCACAGCCTGTTAAGAGGAGAGCTACACTGAAATGGACTCAGAATGGCTGAAGAGGAGACAAATGAATGTTTTTTCCAGCCTCTACCTATTTCTTTCTCTTCCCTTTGGAATCAAAGAACATCCACGTGGTCCTTTCAGCAATGGCTCGTGTGAACAAGTAACAGTGGGCAAGTATTAACTGTGTCTTGACTGTCTTTCTACATAATTAAATAAAGAATAGCTGGGGTTTTGCCTTTTTGATTTCCTATGCAGGACACCTTTAATACAGCAGGACTTCAGAGATTGTTGTCTGGGTGTGGAAACAGAAGCTGGACAGGTAGCCCTTCCAAAGTCTAGGAGGTTGAAGTGCTGGATAAATTCAGACAGCATCTCAGTGCCTGGAGTGCTCTTCTGCAATCAAATTTAAATACAATTCATTGTGTAGCAAAATGATTTCCAAAGCGATTGCTCCCTTTAAAACATTGATTCATCAAGGGATGAGTGTCCCTTGCAAGTTTTTTGAATTTGTCATGTGAGCTTTTCCTACCAGAGATTTATAGAAACCTGGGTCCTTTATTTCTTCATGCTGTAGCTGGCTAAATGTCGTTAGGTACTTACCTACGTGCTCAATAGTTACCTGGATACAGGCACTGCATGCTTTGCTTTGACCCAGTTTACTCCGGAGTGTCACTTATTGAGCTAGTGTCGTAACTGATGTGATGAGAAACAGACGGTTCTGGGAAGAATGTGGGAATAAAGGAGGCCCCTCCTATTTCTCAATTCCATATCTATGTCAGTTTAATTTGTAGAGCTGACAGCCGCTCCTGCCTCTCTCTCATTCACATGTCTTCTCACAACAGCCACACCCAAAGCTGGGGGACCAGATTTTCAGCTGGTGTAAATAGGCATAGGTCTGTGGACTTCTCCTAGAGGTCTGCTGATTTATGTTCGCTAAGGATCTGGCCCAGAATCTTCATGGTTTATAGATATGATCAAATTACTCATTGCAAATAACATTTGTTGTGGATATAGCCTTTTTTTCCTGTTAGCTGCAAAACCATGATCCATTTGCAATATGTCATCCGTAAGTACTCACTGAATAGTTTATGCAAACAAATTTCAGTGTGTTTTGTTGCAAACAGTTTTCACAAACACCCAGCAGCAATCTGATTACTCACAAACATCTAATAAGAATGAACTGAACTCCACTATTTTCATTCATCTTTAGGTTAACTACTGTAAATGGTATGTGCAAGTACCTTCATTTTTTTAAATGTAGGTTGATTTTTGTTTTCCTTTTTCCAAGTGTGGCAGGGCCCCACGAGTACCAAAGAGTTGTTGCTGCGTAGACAGTGTGACTTTTATAATAGTTTCTTCAGTCAGTCTTTTCATTACTTTTCCTAAGCAAAAGATTGCCACAAGGAAAGATGACATAAATTCACTGGGATTCAATACAGGGGTGCGGGAATAATGTGTATAGTGGAGGTGCTGAGAGCCATTGAACCAAACTGTAAACCCTATATATGATGGAAACCACTTCAAGCCAGAGCATGTGGCAGCATCCCCAGCACCTGTAGTTCCAGCACCTGTGATTTAATAAGGATTTTTGCATGTATGTGGAGGATGAACCCTTTAGAACTGCAATATACAAGGATGGTGGAGGAGGCTCCTTTCCAGTTCTCTGAATCCAAAATTTAGCTAGGAATGCAAAACTGTGTCCATTGGGATTCACATCTGGTTAAAAACGCTGTTATATTCCCAGCAAGCATAGTGATCCCAAATGAGATGAGTCAATTGCGGATTTTCTAGCTGTTACCCTTGTCAGCACAGGGCATCTGTTGATGGTGTCTGTATTACTTTGAAGCTTTTTGTCTGATTAATCCTAAAAGGAACCAAAGGAGGAACAGACAAAGCCATTCTGCAATTCCAGGAACCAGGAGCTTTCTATTTTGGGTTTTAATTTACCTGTGTCCTCTGCACTACAAAATCCTGACCTGAGCAAGGGACCTTTCCTCCCAAAGTAGGGATTGAGTGGGAACTTTTTCCCCAGAGAAACTTTTCATGTAACAAAAGGCAGCAGGCTGGTGTCTAAAAACTGGTTGCTCAGTTAGGACATGAGAGGCCAGCGTGCTATATTTCCCATCCATAATCCCTGCTAGTAATCCTAAACCATTTCAGATCTCTTGCCTTTTGTAAGTGTCACATGGGGAGGCTTTGAAAGCTTCTCAAAACAACTGTGCAGTAAATAAATCTTACGGTCTGTGCTCTCCTTGGGGACCAGCACTTGTGCTTCATGCTAGATATGCAAAAGGAAAGGGGAATTTTAACAGAGTGGCTAAGGGGAAGACATGCTTGGAGTAGCTCGTTCATCATTTTAAGGCTTCGGATGGGAATATCCAGCTAAATCATCTCAGAGACTCTTGATTATGTCGGGCATCAAAGGCTGATTCTATATATATATGTGCAAACACGCACAAACACACCACGTTAAAAAAACAAACCAACAGAGAGCTTTGTCCAAATAAATCCTTCTTTAAAGTAGAGACTGGGGATAAGGTAAGTTGTTTTTTTTTTCTATTTCTTCTTTCTTTGTAGCAATGTCTTGTGTGGTAGGGTTATTTAATAACTCCTATGAAGGGAAGTGGACCTTGATAAAGTTCTTTCGCTATTAGCTACGTGAGACAGCAGTGTTTTATAACTGCAGTTCTCTTTGTCAACACCCCAGCTGCTGCTCATGTGTAGATGATTATGTTTATAAACCATAACAATCCTTATCAGTCTGTGTCTGGATCCAGTTCTACTGCAAACAGTGGAACACGTGTGTTTGCTGTCAGGAGGGAAAGACAAGCTGTTGGGTCTTTAGTATCAGTTACCTTTAATTTTTTCTTATTGTTGGACTTTTAGTTTAATCTTTTTTTATTTTTTTCTTGCAACATCTTAATTTGTAGTCATCAGTGGTTTGTAAATGACATGGTTACACCTTCCTTTTTACAGCAGGCGTGGCCATGTTCCATAGATGGGCCCACTACTTACTAATACAGTAGAATCCTGATTATTCCAACTCTCCCGTATCCTCTCCATCCTACCCATGAGTGCTGGAGCAATTTGTGTTGTGAGGGTGCTGAAAACCAATGAACCAAACTGTAAACCCTGTATCTAATGAAAACCACTTCAGTGAAGGGCGTGTGGCAGCACCCCTAGTTCTAGCATCTATGATCCCATCTAATGATGTGCCAATATATGTCTATTCTGTTGACTCCCTGTCTGCTGAATTCTGATTATCTGAGCTCTCGATTATCCACACATCTCTGGCTTTGCCAAAGCAATTTGAATTCTATTGTAGAATCTTTCTCAGCTGTGTTTCTACTTTGTAACAATGCATTTTCCTGCCCCTAAACAACATAGTGTTTTCGTGTGGTGCCTTAGATTCCTATAGCCAAGGTGGCAAATTCTGTACTGATTTACATCCTGGACAATTTCAGGGAAGTTCATGTAGCTGCTCAGTGCAAAACCAAGTCCCACAAAGTTTTATCAAGAATATTAATTCTTGGGTTGCCCAGGAAACTTTTAGCTCTGACTTGCAAGTGATTTCTTTTTTCTAAGACATGCTCTGACTCAAACGTTATTTCTTCTTAATCTTTTGCCTTTCCAATATATGTATCCTGGGTCTTTAGAAAACTCAGTGACCTCAGCAATAAGAATTGTCACACCAAAACGAACTCGCACATCTGCAAATATTTACTGTAGTTTGTTTGATACCTGACACAACAGCTATTGGTAGCAGGTGTGGACTCTTGCAAGACTTGTCTATATTTAAGTGCAATGATTACAACACTGCTGAGCAGCAAAATTGCACTGTGCATATGTTTTTGTTTTTCCACAAAGACATAACTTGTGCTGCATTGCTGACTGGCTCAACGTCACTGGCAAGGCTGTTGTCGTTGTTTGGTGCTTTTGTTCTTTGTCCTGTGTTTTTTCATCTCTTCGGCTCCGGATTGAAGAGTAGGTGGGTGTGCTTGGTCATTGTGCAGTTTTTTATCCCTGTTGCTTTGCTTATTAATACTTGTTTATTAGGACGGTCTCCATGCACTTAGATTGTAAATTCATTGGGGCAGGGACTGTCTCTTCTGTGTTTGTACAACACAATGAGGTCCTTGCCCAGGACTAGAGGTCCTAGGCACTTTGGTAATACAAATAATAATGACACAGCATCACAACTAGATGGAGAAATGAGATCCCATGCTGCCATTTTTTTTGACTGCGCTATAGTTTTCCAGAAGTGAAATCTTGCCCTTGGGATCACGTGAGACAGAGCAGCAGAGGATACCCAGGAGGGCCAGTTTGGCCCCGGCAATAAGATTGAGTCGATATCTAGGATTATATGGAAGGCTGTTTTCCAGTGCGACGTTCTGGGATTAAAGCAGACCTCTCAACTGATGGACGTTCTATGGTGCATCCCGGGTTGGGGCTGGTGTTGCTACACTTCACGGATGGTGTCCTGCAAAGACCATTTGTTGTGATTCTTTTCTTAGCACCTAGCAGTGCCTCCTACCTCCATACATCCCTAAATCACCTGGCAGTGCCCTCTCCCCCTCAGTCACAGGTCCATGGCCCCTACATGCAGAGAGTGTGGGAGGGTCACAGGAGAGGAGGCATGTGAAAGGGACTGTCGGGGGAGGGGAAGTCCCTGTTTGACCCTCCCCCACTCATCTGGTTCATTGGGGGAGCCCCCTCCCACTCAGAGTTCTGTTGACTGACAACACTGTGGACTAGTCATGGCTCTCCAGTGAGAGTGAGTCTTTGTAGAGCAACCCCGGGGTCTGCTCAGAGCACACCACTTCACCTACAACTGGGGAGGCTGCAGTGCAGCTCAACTAGGGCTACCCGGGATAGCAGGAGGGTACCATTGTACTCCCCTTTTCCCTCCCCCACCAAACCCGTGGTGTCCCTGCAACCAGCACAGGGCAGGGAGAGTCAGAAAACTGTACCTTTTAGACTGGAATGTCCACGGGTCTCTATATGGCTGTTGCTGCCCCTGGTGGCTGGAGTCTAGGGCTGACACTTCTCTGCAGTTTTCCCCCAAGGCCCCATGGCGGTGGGGATTTAATGCTAGGTTTACAGCTGCTGTTTGTACAGCTGTCACTTCAGTGGTTTTGCACCTTTCATGGCACCAAAATTGAACTGGATTTTCCTATGGAGGTGAGAATAAGCTGTGCAGTTGCTCTCTTATTGTAATGCCTTGTAGGCATCTTTACTTAGTCTTTGTGAATGCACATGACCAGTCTGGGGAGGCAGATGCAGCGAGCATGGAGAGGGAAAGGGGAGTGGGCCCCTTTCCTCCAGAGCTAGGAAGAAAAGCACCCCCACAATCAGTTGATTCTGTGCCCTTCAAAAGTAACTGAGTTCTGGTCTGCCACTCCCATCACAAATCTCTCCCCCTCTTAGGTCCTTCTCTGCCACCCCCTGCGTCTCCTTCCTGACCATCTTTCTGTCACCCAAGAACCCCATTGGAAGTAAACCCCATAATTTTCACATTGTGCTATCTGTGACAGATGCTTCACCATCAGTTGAATGTGAGTGTCTGAGATGTTGCCAGGAATATTGCTGACAGAAATGCTGCATGGTACTTTCATGGCAGCTTTCTAAAAATGTAGGATCCTGTCCCACAAGCTTTTGTACTAAACTTGCCGCCTTCCATCGTAAACCAAAGAAGTGCATCTTCCATCCACTCTAGTCTCAGAAGGAGTGGACTGGAACACCTTAGCTGTGTTAGCCTTCAGGATTCCTCTGCTCATTCTAGTTTCTTCTATATCTGGAAGGAGTATGAGCTCACAGACTGTGTCTGTGATCTCCAAAATGAATAACAGGTTGAGTGATTAAAAAGGCTTGTTTTTTTTTATTTGTTCCCCAGAGGGAGAGATTTCAGAATTTGGCTGATTCCTAAAATGTGTGCTGGCTCAGTTCTACCAATAATGTACCCTTGGCAAGGGTGAGAATTAGAGTGTGGCTGGGATCCATGCAATTCATTGAAGGTGTAATACCCCCAGGCGTAAAACCAGAAGGTGAAGAAAAGCGGTATTTATTTAACAAAGCTGATTATTTTCTTATGACAGCTAGTTGTTTGTTTTAGACCTGGCTCTACTCCAGCTGTGATATAGCAAATAGATTTAAATGCCATCCCTGTCCTTTAATTCCTCATAATTAGGGATCTCCTCTAGGGAGAGGGCATGCTTATGTATGTGTGCAAACAGACATCCAATGGCATGAATGCAGTAGTGCAGCCCCAGAGTTATTTATTTAAACAAGTCAGATGTTTCTGTCCTGGAACAGGTCCTGATGAAGAGAGGGGAGTGAAAGATGCATACAAAGACTTTGCTTGCAGACATGGTGCGCTTGGGGCTCGCTTTGCATGATTCTCATGCTACAGTATCCCCAAACTCCCAAAGAAAAGTCCCATGTGTCATTTCATACGATTGTCATCCCAAATTTAGCAAGGACTAAACTTGTTCAGTGCAAGGAGAATGCATTCCTTTAATTGCCCTGTTCTGACTAGCTTTACTGTAATTAATTTTTTGGTGAACTACCTGATCCATCCAGTCCACTTCATCCCATCCCGTGCATACACAGGAAATGCCTGCCTCCAGCTATCTTCTCAACCCATCATTCCTGCTTCCCAGCACATCTTGGACATCCTGTTCTTTACCTGCACCTCTGCAACCTCTGATTATTGTGACCCTGCTATTCAGGTTGAATTTCTGAATGGACACTTGTAATATGCATTGTTTCGAGGTGAAAAGGATCTATTGCATGGCATGTTTGTGGTTGTTTCTGACTGGCCTCAGACAAAGCTATTTGGCCTGAATTTCTTAGGCAAATTATCAAATATGACCTAGGGTGCATAAATATTTGTCTAACAACCTTCCACTTTTTATAAATCAAACCAAGGTTCAGATCAGTTAGTTTTGTGGGTTACCTCCTCTTCAAACGTAGGGTGACTAGACAGCAAGTTTGAAAAATCGGGACAGGGAGTGGAGGGGCCTATATAAGAATATATAGGAGCCTATATAAGAAAAAGATCGAAAAATTGAGACTGCCCCTATTAAATCATGGCATCTGGTCATCCTATTCAAACGTGGGAGCCTAAAGTTAGTCATATAGGTCAATATGTTGATACCTAAACACTGTACCTGTTTTAGTCACATAATGCAGGCTTGGCATGTAGGCACCTAGCATTCTAAAATGTTTAATTGTTTAAATTTAAACAAAAAAAAACCTGCAAAATTTCTTTCCATATCTGACCTGGAGCTTGGAACAATCAGACTGGTGATCGTGCCAGAACAATCCATCCCAGGTTGCGCACAGATGCACAGTATGTTGGGAAAATTAGACGTCTAGGTTATACTTGAATCAAGATAGACCATCTGTAAAGCTGTGGCTTCTGAACCTTAGTAAGTATTAATATATTCATGATTGGAGGGACACAGGCAACCCATCCTGAGTCTGATTGAATGCTCTTTCCAGTGCTTGCTTACTTGATTTTGATGATACTGTATTTATTTGCAACCCTATAGAAACGTTGTTTGGAGATCATGGGATGTGGTAGTTCCACAAATGCCTACTACTTTCTGCGGAAATCAGAAAAAGGTGAGTGTCTCTCATAAAATATTTCAGTCTTTTTCCTGGTGGATTATAAAGGTCCTGATAGAAAGTCACAAATATTCAGCATGGGGATGCATCAGCCTGATGACATTGTGTAGCCCAGTTGTGTAGTTGAGTGTCCCATACAAAGAGACATTCAGTTCCCAAAGAAGATAATAGTAAATAGCTTTTAGCTGAGGCTGAGATTAAAGGCAGCAAAGGCAGAGGCAAAGTTGTAAAGCAAAGCAAAGCAAATCTGTTGCAGTTGTTGCCCATGTTAATTTGTCAGTTAGTGGGAAGCATGGATATATTGTGTTCCCATGCTCAGATAGTGAGAGCTGTGCTGGCATGAACACTACTGTCTACGGACTTTGAAACTGAAACCAAAATGAGGGCTGGCTTGTGCAGTGGGTTTACCAAACTGGGATGATGGATAATTAAACGGTTTGACTCTGTTAGAGGTCAGATTTTGTGATTAAGCAGGTCGACGGTGTCTATTTTAAATTGTGTTAATGCAATGATCTTCTTGTCTCGTCACCCATGATTGGTCTTGACAGAGTTTGAATTTTAGTTTTTCTAATTAACATTGATCACATCAGTGTTTATTTTTGAGCTTTTTAATTTTTCTCTATTTCAGTTTTCACAGATACAGTTTCATGATGCCAGCTACATGATGGCAGTAATGTGTCTTCATAGCTCTAATATAGTATAAACTGATTTTTTATTTATTCTGGAAATAAATGAAATAAAAAAATCAGTTTCTCAACAGAATGCATCAGTTATCTAAGACTATAAAACAGTATTGGAATCATTTTGAAAAAAATCTAGTTTTTATTTTTATTTTTTAAAGATTATTTTATTTTTTTAACTAAAACCATTCAGCAAAAGTGACACAAATTATTGCAATGTTTTGGTGGCACTGAATCTGCATTTATTGCCCAAAAAAGTTTTGATCAAAAAACCTTGTCCAGCTGTAAATACCATAAGGCATCTAGATATTGATAATCATGGTATCTTAAGTTCAGTGAAGTCCGTATATAATGTTAACCGTGTTCTGCGTGTCCCTATGTGTTCTTCCACATTCCCAAGTAATCTCAGTTAATGCAGCCAGTATCTTACAGAAGTATTTTGTATGCAGTGTTATTGTATCCATGTCAGTCCCAGGATATGAGAGAGACAAGGTGGGTGAGGTAATATCTTTTATTGAAGCAACTTCTGTTGGTGAGAGAGCCAAGCTTTCAAGCTATGGCCTTATCTACACTGCCACTTTACAGTGGTGCAACTTTCTCGCTCAGGGGTGTGAAAAAATACCTTCCCCCACCCTGAACGCTGCAAGTTTCAGCGCTGTAAAGTGCCAGTGTAGACAGTACACCAACGATGGGAGCCGTGCTCCCAGCACTGGGAGCTATTCCCTTGGTGGAGATGTTTTGTGTTTTTGTTTTTTGTTTGAAATATCCCAGTGATGGTGCCGCGACTACACAGCCACGTACATTGCTAGTGAAGACATACCCTTACACAGAGCTCTTCTTCAGATCTGTGTAAGCTTGAAAGCTTGGCTCTCTCACCAATGAAAGATATTGCCTCACCCACCTTGTCACTCTCATAAGTATTTGTAAACATTAGGGTTCTGTTAAAGAGCTCCATGTCACACAGGGCACTGCTGGTAACACAAACACAGTAGGTACCCTCGTATGTTCCGTGTGCAGAGGTACCCCTAACAGAGCATCTTTACATCTTAAACCTATAACCAAGGCCCTGTCCACTATGCAGCCACCGTATTTGTAGCTGAGTCTTTCACACACCCTAGAATCATGCTTCAGAATCTTTTTGTTTTAGCTGTAATTGTTTCCAGCCCTTATGGTTGTGACAGCCACTTTGAAAGAATAGCTGAGAGTACACCTGTTCAGTACTGCCTCCTTGAGTCCACAGACAACCTGAAATACTAGCTCATTCGTTTCGCATGCCTGTTAACTCTGAAACCTACAGATAACACTTTAAATAGAAACATTACTAATTTCACTGCTGATCATTTTACCAGAAACATCCAGTTTATGCTTATTCCGCAATCCCAAACTGCATCTCATCTGCCAAAAGACTCACATGCCCTGTGCCTTGCCATCAAAATAATCCTGCCAACTTTCCGTGCAGCTGTGCTTGTCAGTTAAAAATGAGATGTGTGGCATACTGAAAACTAGAACATAAAATGGAATTTTATTTAAAATCAATAGAACAGAGGAGACTGGTTTGAGTGTAACATTCATTTTCAGATTTCATTTATTTAAAAACTGCTTGTTGTTTAATGAGACTGTTACAGAATGTGTCTACCACATCAGAGTACTACAGAATCAAAGGTGGTGGTGTGAGGTTCAGGCCCAGCTTGCTGCAGCATATACAGGGGCTTGTCTATAACAACCTGAAAATAATCTTCAGCTTTTCTTCAGATGAGGAATCTGAGTTTTAAGCTATGCATATGCAACTGAATATTGGATCTGTTATTTGGTCCAAATTGTCTCCGGTGTCCACAAAATCCATGTGGATTCTCTGCCTCTGCAGCTGCATTACTGGCTTTTCCTGGACCTTTCAGAAACACTGCTCCAGGGCTGTTTGGAGAGGAGTTAGGGGCAGAGCCAGGTGGACACGTATCATCTTCCACCAGCCCCATGGCCATTCTATGGGCAATAACCCTGCATTCTGTGGAATCATCTGGGAATGTTTCTGGTGGAAGACAGGGGCTGCAGAAACCCTGGCAGCGTGACTCCATTAAACCCATGCTGCAGTGGATCCCAGAAGGGGACAGCCTGGACAGGGAGCCCAAGAAAGAGTGCAAAGGGCCAGGACTGCACACATGTCTCAGAGGATCCACTGGGACCAATTCCCTGTCCATTTATCAGCAAGGCGAACTTGATGGAACAATGGAGAGGAAACTCCACAAGAGAAACTTCAAAATGTCATTTCAATGTACTAGATCATTTTCCACTTCTAACTCCGAGGCTCTGGGATGGGGAAAGCACTGCTAAAAAACCAAAACCCTACCACCTCCCCTTGTAGCTTTAGTGTGAGATTCCCACTTCTGATGCTCTTATAGTGAACAAGAAGACCGGAATCTCAGCTGGGGTAAATTGATGTAGACTGAGGCGGTGGGACTTCGCTGAGGTACACCAGATGTGGATTTGGCTTTCTAGAGTTCTTCACCAATTCCAGTTCCCATTTGAATACTTGATTTTCTTTTATATGAAGCCATTCTATTCATTTAATGTAGACAGGATCTGTGAGACCAGGTTTCTGTGAGGAATCCACATGTGCAGTTTGAGTCTCTCTTTTCCTTCTTTTCAGATCTTTGTGTAAGCTGATCCAAAGCTCCTTCAAGTTAATGAAAATCTTTCCTGGTGGACTTTGGATCAGGATCTAAGAGCAGAGATCTGCCTTTTTGAAGCTGGTTCTTTTTTAACCATTTGAGGCTTTCTTCATTTTTAATTAATAGAATCATAGAATATCAGGGTTGGAAGGGACCTCAGGAGATCATCTAGTCCAGAGGTAGGCAACCTATGGCACGAGTGCAAAAGGCGGCACGCGAGCTGATTTTCAGAGGCACTCACTCTGCCCAGGTCCTGGCCACCAGTCCAGGGGGCTCTGCATTTTAATTTAATTTTAAATGAAGCCTCAGAAACATTTTAAAAACCTTATTTACTTTACAACAGTAACAATAGTTTAGTTCTATATTACAGACTTATAGAAAGAGACCTTCTAAAAACCTTAAAATGTATTACTGGCACGCGAAACCTTAAATTAGAGTGAATAAATGAGGACTCGGCACACCACTTCTGAAAGGTTGCCAACCGCTGACCCAGTCCAACCCCCTGCTCAAAGCAGGACTGATCCCCAATTAAATCATCCAACAAAGTTTTGTCCCATATCCCTAAACAGCCCCCTCAAGGGTTGAACTTACAATCCTGGGTTTAGTAGGCCAGTGCTCAAACCACTGAGCAATTGTCTGAGAGTTTCCAGCTGCAGTGAGTCCCTGCATATGTCTGAGTAAAATGTAACTCCATTTGTTTTATTAATTCTACAACAGGCCACCAGGGAGCTGCCTTCTCTCTCATGTCCTACCTGCTTCTGGTCAGTTGACTTGACCTCAGACTGGTCCTATGTCTTATCTGCTTTTTGTATGTTGCCTGGTGCTCCAATGTGATGTTTTGCTGAGCAATGTATAAACCCTGTGGCACATCCCCTAAAGGACAGAATGGTTTTGTCTGTTTGTCCGCATTAGAAAGCAAGAGCATTGTTGCTGCTTGAACTTGTTCTCCTGAGCACCCCAACTTTCCTGAATGTTTGAAATGATGGATTGTGAGAGGTGCCTGTTAAGTAGCCACTGAATGGGGGTATAATCTGACCCCTCCACTGACTGACATCAAAACTAAACTCCAGTCTCTAACCATATTTTCTGTGTGCCAGGTACTCATTACGGGGTGTCAATAGAAATGTAATCTTCAGGGAGTGGGGAGGGAATGAAGCAAACCAAGCCACTTGAAACGCTAGGAACCAGGCAGAAAATAAGACATTGAGGTGCTTTCATGTTTTCCTTAAAGTGAATGACATTGTGATCAACCTGGAGAGGGTGAAATCTTCCATCTTGCTATACACGGAAGGGCCAGCGGCACTGGAGATCAATGAGGCATACAAGCAGGAACATGAAGGGCACTCCAGACTGCTAGACAGTTATCTAGAGTTACCAGTTTTGGTTTCATCATATGACATAGTCTTTAATTAAAGATTGATCTTCAATTCCTGGAGTCTCCAGGTCAGTCCTCAGCAAAAATGTCACTTGCTCAAGGGCCTGTTTTCTTTTCATATGATACTACCATATTTCCCAAATATTCATTATGTAACCGTTGGTGACGACTGCATTGCAATACATGTGCACAAAGGGGCAGTGGTAAAGATGTGTATTGTCTTAATGAGAGCTCTTGACTTTTGTATATTTAGGCAGGATAGACTCTGCTGCTTATGCTTCAGTTTAAAATTTGCCAAAAGAATGCGCCTTGTTTTGTATTTTTGCTGATCTAGCTTAAAGTTCTAAGAATCATAAATCTTTACTTAGAGTAGGGAACCCACACTGCTGATTGATCTACTATGTAGAGGTTTGAAAGTAGGGTTTCCTTAGTTACACAGACATTAAATTAAAATCAGACAGTGTATTCAACTATCTAATTGTATTTCTAATGGGCTCATCATTGTGGTACCTAGGCATTTTGACATTCTTTCAGGAAAGTTTGTTTAAGGGATACTCCTGGAGAAGTCTCATTTGTGTGGGCAGATTTGATTATTAATGACAAGGTGAAAAGGGCAATATTTTATTCACTACTGATTTGGGTTTTATTTAATTGGATTTGCTACAATGAATGGGCATATTTTAGTTTCTAATTACCTCTGGGTTTGCTGAAGAAGCAGAGTTATATCCTCTAGTAAATAGTTAAGTGTTGGTGTGTGTCTGCTGTTCAATTTATTACTCAGATCCCCATAAAATGTGGGAAAATCTGTTTCTTTTCTTCTTTTTTAACATCAGTGCAAACACTGCCAGATGCAGCTCACCCAGGTAAGTTGATTGATTAGAACACATGGCTTTTTCAGTTGTGCAATTGTAATAATGTGTAACGCAGCACAACAAAACAGTCGCTTACCTTTTGATTTAGCAGCACTAAATGACGCACATGTGATGTTAGATGCTTAGTGTATGGTCCCTATTGAATCTTTTGTGGACTTAGAAGATCTGGTTTTAAATGTACATGACTGGTAACTCAACTTTCTGAGAACTGTCTTTGCTGTTTTTTATGTGCAGCATTTTAGAGAAAGAGGGAAGGACTGTTTTACGTATGGAAACTGGGTTTAAATTTCAATCCATTGATTCTATTTAAGATAAAGTATCTGGAATATTTTTCCCAAAGTATTTAAGCAGAATGTCTATGGATATTAGTGTGGAACATGGGTAGATCTTGTCCTCTGAGGGAGGGATTGTTACCAAGGAATTTTCCTGGCCCCATTGATGTCAATAGTGAAAGTCCCATTGACTTTGATGGAGTCAAGCTTTCACTCTTGAGTCTGGTCCCATCTGTACCACTGATAGACTCTGTGATCTTTGGCACTTCTCTCTCAGATGGTCCAGCTATATAATACATATAGTACTACACATGAGGTCATGCAGGCATCATATTATCTAATTGCACCTGTATATTACGTAGTTTATGTTGCCAATAATTCTGTCTGCAGTTTGCCAGTTTGTTCAAGGTCCTTTCTCTTTCTTATCTGAAGCCATGGCCTAGCACGAACAAATTGTTGATATAATTTTCCTAGTCCAATTTTGTGGGAAGTCAGATGAATCATGGGACCAGATCTTCAGCTGGAGTATAGTCATTGTAGTCCCTGATTTACACCAGCTGAGCATCTGGACCATGATTTATGAGCAGGGGTGAAAGTGAACCGATATGGACTGGTACAGCATACTGGTAAGAAGCTGGTACCGGCCTGTCCGCAGCCCACATTAAAACCCTGCCATGGCAGCGCTTTAATATCCCTGCCCCTTCCCTGTCGGCGGCCCTACCAACAGGTGAGGCAGAAGGGACGGGGACGTTAACGTGCGGCCATGGTCAGGGAGCCAGGAATTCTTGGGGTTTGTATCCCTGCCCTGCCAGTAAATTGCAGTGTGACCTTGTGCAAGTCATAGAATCATAGAATATCAGGGATCGAAGGGACCTCAGGAGGTCCTCTAGTCTAGTGCAATTTCAGGTGTTCAGTTTGATCTTGAAATCTTTGCCTGGTTTAGGTCCCCGCAGTGTGAGCTATTTACCTTCCCTCATGTCCCATTCGTGAGATCAGCTGAGGTGCTGTTACAAACAGTTCTTAGATTTGAACAGTTGAGGTTGGTAGCCTCAAATTCACTCTAATCCACTAGTCTGTCACATAGGTTTTCAGCCATTTATAGGGCAGCGTGCAAAGTGTATTGTATGTGTTCATTGTGGCTTTTGACTGTAGTGGAACCTTGAAGTTACCATCTAACCAGTCAACCGTACACTACACTTGGAACCAGGAAGTACACAATCAGGCAGCAGAAGAGACCCACCTCCCCTGCCCCCAAAAGGGGAAATACAGTACAGGACTGTGTTAAATGTAAACTAGTAAAAAAGTCAAGGGGAAGCAGCATTTTCTTCTTCGAGTGATTGCTCATGTGCATTCCAACAAGTGTGTGCGCACTGCGCATGCACAGTCCCGGAAGCTCTTCCCTAGCGGTATCCGTCGGGTCGGCAAGGGAGACCCCTAGAGTGGCGCCGGTATGGCAGCGTATGTATGACCCTGCCGACCCGACCCCCGCCCAGTTCCTTCTTGCCGTTCGTGGTGGTCACTGGAACAGTTTAGCGTGCTTCTACACTGTCCTTAGCAGTTCTTTGTATATAGTTCACACAGTTCTTATTAGTTAGTTTGAAAGTTGTAGATAGTTCTTAGATTCTTTAGTTACTCTGGCACCGGGGCATGCCTCGGGCGCCGGGGTTCAAAAACTGTGAGAAGTGCAGGAAGCCTATGCCGAACAGCGACCCACACTCTCAGTGCCTCAAGTGTCTGGGTGAGGCCACCAAACTGCACGCTGCCCTATTTGTAGTGCCTTTAAACCTCGCACCAAGAAGGAGAGAGACTCCAGGCTAAAGCTCCTCCTTATGGAATCGGCGCTTCAGCCCCATGCGGACCCTCAGCCTACTACGGTGCGTAGCACGCCGGCTTCTATCTGCGATACCGCGGCGCCGAAGAGAGATGATAAGTCTCGCCGGCACCAATCCCCGGCACGGGATCCAAGCGCCTCTAGGAGACATAAATCTCAGTTTCCGGTACTGAGGAAGAAGACAAAACCAGACAGAGGTCGTTCCCCGGCCCGTAGAGCCCAAGGTGAGTCCTCCAGGGCACGTCAAATTTCGGGACACCAGCGCCCGAGCCAGAGAGAGCCAGCGCCGTCCACCTCTACATCAGCGCCTATGTCCACCGCGTTGAGGGGTTCAAATTCTCCCCTTCATGGTGCCTTGGAGGACTTGGATATGCCGTCGACACAGGATACTTTTGAGGCAGCTGGAGACCTCATTGCTATGACCCGGGAAAGTACCCTGGCACCGTTCGCGGCCCCGGCACCGGTCTCTGGACCCACGGCACCGATTATCCCACTCCTACAGGGCTTGGCGGCGCCGGCCATGGCGGCATCAACATCGGCATCGACGGTGCCGCAAGCGCCTGTATGGCACCATCGGATCCAGTACAGGGGTTACCAGTACCCGTAGTATGGCACCCAGGAAAGCCTGCCATGTTCCAACGGCACCGGTCCCCGGCACTGGAAGGCTCCGCACCGCCCTGGTCGGCGTCGGAGTACTCATCTGAATCCGATGCGGGCTCATCCAGGTCGGGTCACAGTCACCATACACTGAGGTCCCGCCACCACACCCGACGCCGACGCTCCTTGCACCGGGACGGAGCCGCCCCTTCATGGCCTCCCCAGTGGCAGGGTCCAGTTCAGTGGCCTTTTTGGACGCCCTGGGCTTACCATCAGACCCAGGGTGAGGGTCCAAGATCCTCCTCCACAACCTCGGTTCCACGGCTACCCCGATCAGCCACAGCTACGGCACCGGCTTCTGAGATGGCACCGGAAGAACCGGTACCGGGACCGTCAGGGGTCCAGGCCCTAGCCCCACGTCTGGAGCCCAACCTTGACCCTTCTGCTGATGAATTAGAGGGTCAGGAGGAGCCGTTCCTGGGTACCTCGTCTTCCTCCTCTCCAGATGAGGCAGTGGCGGGTACATGTCCGAGCCTACCACCTACGGAAATGAGAGGTCACCAGGACCTGCTGCGCAGGGTGGCGCAAAATCTTAATCTTCCGGCAGAGGAGGTCACAGAGGACATTGATCCCACAGCGGACATCCTTGCTCCAGGTGGACCGTCTAGGGTAGCCCTGCCCTTTATTAAAACGATTCAGGCTAACATGGATGCTCTTTGGCAGACCCCAGCGTCGATCCCTCCAACGGCCAAGGGAGTGGAGAGACGGTATTTTGCCCCTCAGAAGGGGTACGAACATCTGTACACCCACTCCCAACCTGGAACCCTAGAAGTCGATGCAGCTAACCATCGTGAGCGTCAGGGGTAGCCGGGTTCTACACCCAAATCTAGGGATGCCAAAAAACTGGACTTGTTTGGGAGAAAGGTGTACTCCTCTGCGGGGCTGCAACTTATAATCTCCAACCAGCAAGCGGCTTTAGGGAGATATGCATTTAACTCATGGTCGGCCTTGACTAAGTTCCAGGACGCTGTTCCTAAGGAATCGGTCACCAAATTTAGAGCCATTGTGGAAGAAGGGAGAGTAGTGTCCAGGACGGCGGTCCAGGCAGCTCTGGATTCTTCCGATTCTGCAGCCAGAACTATAGCAACTGCCATAACGATGCGGTGTAGTGCTTGGCTGCAGGTGTCAGGGATCCCACCTGAGGTCCAAAATACGATCCAGGACCTCCCATTCGATTGTCAGGGATTATTCGCCCAGGACACTGACAGGAGGCTCCATAGTCTGAAGGACTCTAGAACCACTCTCCGGTCTCTAGGCCTCCACACCCCTCAACCTCAGAGGAGACCTTTCAGGCCCCCTCCCCCTCCTCGTTTCTATCCAGGGGCCCCTAGGCGTGATCAGCCTAGACGGGATGGGAGAGAAAACAATCGAACTCGGCCGCGATCTTCCTCCCGGCAAGATCAACCAAATTCGAGTTCCAAGCAACCACCAGGGTCTAGGCCTAACTTTTGAAGGCTCAGTCGAGGACAGTTCACCAGCCACCTCTCCATCGCTTCCCTTTGTGAATCGTCTATCCCACTTCTACTGTGCATGGTCTCGGATCACCTCAGACAGGTGGGTCCTCAGTACGGTAGAGGTGGGATATTCTATCCAGTTTTCTACCCTTCCCACCCCCTCTCCCCGTCCCTCTTCAGGGACCCTTCTCATGAGAAACTTCTGTTACAGGAGGTTCACGCACTTCTATCTTTGGGTGCGATAGAGGAGGTTCCTCAAGAATTCAGGGGCAAGGAGTACTACTCCCGCTATTTCCTTATTCCAAAGGCCAAGGGTGGTCTTCGTCCCATCCTGGACCTACGGGGCCTCAATTCCTACATAAAGAAACTGAGGTTTTGCATGCTCTCCCTGGCCACCATTATCCCTTCTATGGATCAAGGAGACTGGTTTGCTGCCCTCGACTTAAAAGACGCGTATTTCCATATTTCAATAATCCCGGCTCACAGGAGATTCCTGAGGTTCGTAGTGGGAGGTTGTCATTACCAGTTTACGGTACTACCCTTCGGCCTGTCTACTGCCCCAAGAGTATTCACCAAATGTATGGCAGTAGTGGCAGCATTCCTCAGAAGGCGCCACGTCCACGTTTACCCTTACCTGGACGACTGGCTTATCAAGGCAAATTCAAGGGATGTGGTAGCCCAGCACGTATCCCTCACCAGGGACACATTCCTGAGGTTAGGTCTAATACTAAAAGAACCCAAATCGATCCTCACACCTACTCAAAGGATTGAGTTTATCGGAGCAGTGTTAGACTCGGTGCAGGCAAGGGCTTTTCTTCCTCCTCCCTGCTCCACAGCAATCACGGACATAGTTCATTCCTTCCTTCAATTCCCGACCACTACAGCCAGAACTTGCATGGTTCTTCTAGGTCACGTGGCAGCATGTACGTACGTAGTACCGTATGCCAGGCTGCGGTTGCGACCTCTGCAAGCCTGGTTAAGGACCGTACACAGACAGGGCAGGGACCCTTTGGACATGTTGGTAACCCTGCCGAAACATATCCGGGACTCCCTTCGCTGGTGGCTTCACCCTCGCTTGCTTTGCGTGGGAATTCCCTTCAGGAAACCACAGCCCTTGATGACTCTGGTAACAGATGCTTCTGCCCTGGGCTGAGGGGCGCACTTGAAGGACCTCAGGACTCAAGACCTCTGGTCCGAGAGCGAGTTGGCCCTGCACATCAATGTCAGGGAACTGAGAGCAGTTCGTCTCGCTTGCCAGACGTTCCAGGATCACCTGCAAGGCAAGTGCATATCTGTTCTCACAGACAACACAGCTACGATGTTTTATGTAAACAAACAGGGTGGTGCTCGCTCCTCTCCCCTTTGCAGGGAAGCCTTCTCCCTCTGGGATTTTTGCATCAACCACGCGATCCACCTTCAGGCAACATACCTACCAGGTCCCCAGAATGAGGTGGCAGACAGGCTCAGCCGCTCCTTCCGGGCTCACGAGTGGTCGCTCAGACCAGACATTGCTCACTCTCTTTTCCTAGAGTGGGGATTTCCCCTGGTGGACCTGTTTTCCACGAGGTCCAGCAGGAAGTGTCAGAGGTTCTGCTCTCTTCTCAACCTCAGCCCGGGGACTGAGGCAGATGCTTTCCAGATCCCCTGGTCGGAGGGGCTATACTACGCGCTTCCCCCATTTCCCCTTATTCACAGTGTTACTCAAGACCCGGCAAGACAAGGCGGCCCTCATCCTCATAGCCCCGGCTTGGGCCCGTCATCATTGGTTCACCATGCTGTTGGGCCTGTGTGTGACCAATCCCAAAACACTTCCCGTGTCCCCGACACTGATTTCCCAGGACCACGGGCGCTTACTGCACCCGAACATTCAGTCTCTACACCTCACCGCATGGAATATCCATGGCTGAATCCCCTGGAGATGCAGTTCTCTGGCCCAGTTAGAGATGTTCTCTTGGGGAGTAGGAAACCCACAACACAGTCTACTTACATGGCAAAGTGGAAGCGTTTTTCCTTATGGGCTCAATCTAAGGAGAGAGACCCTAATTCGATTTCGATACCCTTTCTTCTCGATTACCTCCTCTCTCTTAAGCAACAAGGTCTGGCCACTTCGTCTGTAAAGGTGCATTTGGCTGCTGTCTCAGCCTTTCACCCGAGCATTGACGGAGCCTCCCTTTTTAGCCACCCACTTGTCGCAAGGTTCCTTAAAGGCCTGGATAGGTTGTACCCTCCTGTCCATCACCCTATTCCCCCTTGAGACCTAAACCTCGTCCTTGCGGCCCTTATGAGACCCCCCTTTGAACCCATGGCGACCTGCCCGCTATCTTACCTTTTGTGGAAGACGACCTTTCTCGTTGCCATTACGTCGGCTCGGAGGGTCTCTGAGCTCAGAGCTCTTACCTCCGAACCGCCTTATACTGTCTTCTATAAAGATAAGGTCCAGCTCTGCCCCATCCAGCCTTCGTTCCTAAGGTAGTGTCACCTTTTCACCTGAACCAGGATTTGTTTCTCCCTGTGTTTTTTCCCAAACCTCATACCTCTAACAAGGAAAGAATGTTCCACACCCTAGATGTAAGGAAGGCACTGGGCTTTTATATACAACGCACAAAGCCTTTTCGTAAGTCCCCACAACTTTTTATTTCAATTGCAGAAAGGATGAAGGGCCTCCCGGTCTCGGCGCAACGGCTCTCATCATGGCTCACGTCATGTATTAAACTTTGTTACGATTTGTCAAAGGTTGCACCTCCTCCCTTGACAGCGCACTCGACCAGAGCACAGGCAACGTTCACAGCATTTCTGGCGCACATTCCGATCATCGATATCTGCAGAGCGGCAACCTGGTTGTCTGTCCATACCTTTGCCTCTCACTACGCTATTGTACAGCAGGCGGCAGATGATGCTTCCTTTGGACGTGCTGTCCTAGGAATAGGGATCAAAGACATTCCTTACCCACCTCCGAGATGATTGCTCGTAAGTCACTTGTTGGAATGCACATGAGCAATAACTCGAAGAAGAAAGAACGGTTACTCACCTCTCGTAACTGTTGTTCTTCGAGATGTGTTGCTCATGTCCATTCCAAATCCCTCCCGCCTCCCCACTGTCGGAATAACCGGCAAGAAGGAACTGGGCGGAGGTCGGGTCGGCAGGGTCATATATACGTTGCCATACCGGCGCCACTCTAGGGGTCTCCCTTGCCGACCCGACGGATACCGCTAGGGAAGAGCTTCCGGGACTGTGCATGCGCGGTGCGCACACACTTGTTGGAATGGACATGAGCAACACATCTCGAAGAACAACAGTTACGAGAGGTGAGGAACCGTTCTTTTCTTCTGCATAGCAAAGTTTCAAAGCTGTATTATGTCGATGTTCGGCACAATGTTCGGTGAAAGAACCACCACAGTGTTTTGTTCAGAGTTAGCAACAACTGCCATTCCCAAGGTGTTTGTAACTCTCAGGTTCTACTATACTTATGATGGGTGTCCTTGTTTTTAGGGTTGTTGAGGTAGTGACTTGAGGATGTTGCCTTTGTGTTCAGGTTTTTATTAGCTCAGGGAATAGCTGTAAATTCAGGGATTGCTTAATGAATGAATAAAATGCAAAGCACTACTGATATATGTGTGCTAAGTATTAGCACATTTCATTGGTAGGAAGCATGTTTCAAACCCATGCGGTGGTTTTTGTGTGTTTCCATTGGTTTTGGGGAGTAGACGCTTGTTTTCCTATACAGTAGTGCATGGATTGGAGGCTCACCTCAGAGTGGATGGGCAAGACTAGCCTATGAAAACATGCTGAGACCTAGGTTAAAGCAGAAGTAGAGGTTTCAGGTCTGCTTCATCACTGTGTTAGGCCAGTTCTGTGCCAGTGTAACCCTTCTGATATCAGTGAAGTTACAGCCATGTAAAGCTGAATCAGGCCCTGTATTTATTTGACTTAAAACAGAGCAGGCAAAGCCCAGCTTTATTAAGGTACTGGACAGGGTTCAGGCCTGGGTTCAAATCCTGGCTCTGTAACAGACTCTCATTGTGACCTTGGGCAAATCCCTTAATCTCCCAGATCCCGCAGCTCTGTAAAATGAGAAAAATGATACCTGAGAGTCAAAAGGTGGTGGAAATTGTCTATTTAGGGTTAAACTTTTTGAGGCAGATTTGGTTAGCCCTCCTGGCACCGTTGTAATATAAATACACTGGACTCTCGCTAGAATGCGGGATTTGGGATCCATGCTAAGTCCCACATTCTAGTGGGGACCATGTTACAATGAAAATTAATGACCGTTACTAAATTGAGATCTGCGACCGCGTTGTATCAGAATTCGCGTTATATAGCGTTCTAGTGAGGATCTAGCGAGGGTCCAGTGTAATAACAGTGCCATGAGGAGCCACCAGGGAGAGCTAGAAGTGTCTTGGGAGTCTCTGATCCAGTGGGATCAGACTTTTCTTTTTTTGATAGTGGAGAAAGTGTTTCTTAGGATTTAGCCAGAACAACAACTGATAATGTCATGTTAACATCTGTGCTGGCTGGGAATTTTTCAGCAAAATGATTTTGGTTGGAAAATACCCATTTGCTGAAGTAGAAACCTGTCTTTTCAACTAAGCTTTCTCTGGGAAGGTTTCCCAAGTCCAGGATGGAGCTTAGAGAGAGAGAAACCCCAGAATAACCAAAAGCCTGGTGGTTTGGGCACTCACCTGGGATATGGGAGACCAGGTTCCAGACCTTGCTCTGCCTGATTTGGGTCAAGGTCTTGAACCTGGCATCCTGCATCTCAGGTGAGTGCCGTAACCAGTGGGCTATTGGCTAGTCTAGGGTCTCTTGTTCTCTCATTTTTAAATGGGGAAGGATCTTAGTTTCATCCTGACACGAAACCAAATGTCAAAATGGACTTCTCTTTTTCTGGCCAGCTCAAGTTAATTCTTTCCTATGATTCACTGGGGAAGGACAAAACTTCCTTCTTTCTCTGCATGGCTGAGAAGGAGAAGAGCACTTGCCCTGGTGTTGAGATACTGCAGCTCAGCTCTCTGGTTCTGTTCTTTGTGTCACAGCCTTCAAGGCCGCTGTCCTGATCCAAAGGTGGTATCGACGCTATGTTGCCCGGTTAGAGATGCGTCGAAGATGCACATGGAGAATTTTCCAATCCATAGAGTACTCGTGTGAGCAGGATCAGATCAAGGTATGGCGCCAAAGAGAAGGAGATAATGGAAGTGCGTGCCCTCTGTCATCGTCGTTTTCACAATTCTTATCAGGCCATGGATGTGCAGTGCTTTGCAGACCCACACAATCCTTTCCTGGAGAGGAAGGCCCTGGCATGAGACTTTGGAGACCTGGGTTCAGTTCCCAATTGTGCAGCAGACTTTCTGGGCAGCTTTGGGCAAGTCACTTACTTATTCTCTGTGCCTCTGTTCCTTATCTGTTCAATGGGTATAACTTCCGTTGTCTGTTTACATTGGAATCTTTTTAGGGCAGGGACTATGTGCATGTACAGGGCCTTGCATGTGCCATCTTTTAGCATTTCATCTAAATCAAGTGGGCCCTGATTGGGTTGGGGCCTCTAGGAGCTACTGCAATAAAAACTGATTAGTGATGAAGACAAAATACAAGACCCACTGTATGTGTGTGGGTAGAGGGGAATGGGTGAGATGAGAGGAGGAGAAGGGTGACTGTAAGATCACGTGGTAGGTAGGTGAGTAATATGCATTTTTAGAGACTTCCTCAATTGGGTTTTAAATATAGAGGAATTTTTTCACAGGCTTCTCTGTTCTCTTTTCTTATGTTTGTTCTCTGTTCTGCCTGAGTAGGCATGAACTGCGTGACACTTCCTGCCAACGAGTGGGTGGCATCTTGAGGCTTTTGTGGTAGACATCTCAAGGCCTTTTCTTTGGCTGCTTGGCAGAGAAAGTTGTCTCTCGCAATGAAATAGCAGCGATCTGCTGCCTTCTTTGTTTATATTTCATACTTGGGTATTAGTAGATACCTGTTTTCTGGTAAGGTGTGGAAGTCGGTCTGGCTTCCTAGCCCCCTTCTGTCTCTTTTCACATTGACTTTCTTTTGCCTGTTAGTTCCCATTCGCTTGCATATGATGGAAGCCAGAAATATTTCATCTTGAAGCCATGGGGAGCAAATGAAATGAGACAAGATTGGGCGTAATTTGGTAACCCAGTTGCAGGTCACAGCTCCTCTCTGGGGATTTATGAACACTAGGAGGGAAGCTACGTGAGCTCTTATTGCTTAACTTATCTCAGCATTTTCTCACCTGACTGCCTTAAGCAGATATTTGCATCTTTTTCTTCAGCATGTGAGAGATTTTAGATCAGAGAAACGGTAGCTGAAGGGAAAATGGAAATCTGGGGATAGACCCTCAGAGAGAGAGGCTATGATTTCTTGTTTTCTGTACCCGCACCTGCAAACTTCTTTTAAAAAGAAACCAGGGTGGGATGAAGCAAAGGTAGGAAGGAAAGCCCTGCCTTTTGCATGCATGCCAGAAGTAGTTATAAGGTAATACTCATCTTCAGCCTGATCCAAAGCCCATTGACATCAATGGAAAGATTTGTACTGTCTTCACTGGGCGTTGGATGAAGCCTTTTTTTCTTGATCTCCCAGGGCCAGATCTTTTTTTATTGTTCAATACCCAGCATGCTTCCAGTGGGCAGAACTCATCTGTAAATCTGGCTGTTAACAATTAGCATTACATTGGAAACATGATTAATTATCACTTGACACAATGTATAATTAATTAGTGGAACTCTCCGCAATGGGATAGTTTGAGGCAAATGGCTAGGCAATAGTAAAATAAAGATTGTTCTTTTAGATAAATAAGAGCAGCATCAGTAGTTTCATTGCCCTAGGTAGAAATGAGCAGAACTATCAATCCATAGGCTTCATAGTATAAATTAATACCCACCTAGAGCTCACGAAGAATTTTCCCCCTATAGTGTAATATTGCACAATTGACTGCATTTGTGGGTTTTACATTTTCCATGGAACTATTTTACATTGGCCTCTTTGTGAGAGTGGATACTGGTCTATATAGACCACTGTTCTGCTCCACAGTGGGAATAGGTGGGGCCGGATTTGCTGTATATACAAGTGCAATGTGCAAAGGAGAATGTGGAGGCTCAGGTGAAAAGAGAAACTGTGTTCTGAAGAACACTCCATGGGAGAGCTTTCAAAGCTTTAGCTCGTGTCTTAGGGTGAATAACATGGCGCTCCTTCTTGTCTTCTGCAGCTTCACAACTTCTTCAGCTACCTTATGGACCACTTCACACCAAGCAGCCGCAAAGAGAGTAAGCCTGTGTATTCCATATGTAGATATGGTACTTGTGGCCCTGAAAGCTGCACACTCAGTGCAGGGTGTGGAGAAGAAGGTGGACTTGCATGGCTCAAAGCTCACACTTCTGGCCAATTTAAGGAGTGACCTTAAAAGGCTTACAGGGATATAAAGGGAGATCTATCTAGATGTCAGATGTACCCATGACTACAATACATGCATTAGACAGACCATGGTTATAACGCAGGCCTCAGGAGTTTGAAGTGGGGTCAGGAGTAAAATAGGGAGATCCCAAGGGGGATCTGGAGCAGCCACTACCCCTCTAGGAGATGGAAGGGGGAATAAAAGTACATATCCGTAATATTATTGTCATAAAAGGGCTTGTCATGTTCCCTAACTACAATAATCAGGGTCCTGTGATTCTACAGCTGCAGATTTCACCCTTGGAGAACTTGCTCCAGAATCTTAATTTTCTTTAAAAATATTAAGTTTCTAGCCCTCATGGTTGTGGCGAGAACTGTACAAATATGAATGCAAACCAATACAGTGCTGCCTTCCTGACTTGGTAGACAGCCTGAAACAATAGTTTTAAGGGGTATGGACTTCCCAGTTTTCTCCAGTGGTGTGTTAATGCTAACTATACAGGTAACATGTCAGCTAACTATACAGGTAACATGTCAGCATTTCACTGCTGATCACTTTAGCAAAAACATCCAGCTGATGTGCTTATCCCATCATCTCAAAGTACCTCTCTTGCCTAACTGGGTGCCCCAACTTTTTCTCCCCCAACAAATCCTACAACATGATTCTATATTGTCAATACATAATACATTTGGGCTACACTGAAGATCTGGATACAGAGTAAAATACATTGATTATTATAGCAAAATAAATACCACAAAAGACCCTGCCCTGGTTATACCATTCACTTTGACATTTAATTCTGGGGGGAAAAAACCACAAAAAACTCATCACAGACTGGCTGCACCAAAATGCTGCAGAAATGAGGAGGGCTTTCAGAAATGCTTGCCACAGAGCATACTGGGCCTTGCCTACATCTAGTCCAAGTCACATCTAGAGCTGCTTGGAAATTTTTTATTGAATTTTTTTTTCTGTGGCAAATCCCATTTTTGTCAAAATTGAAACATTTAAAAAAAACATTGATTTTGTAAAAATTCCTGCAGGGAGATTTTTTTTTTTTCAAAATTTGAAAAGAATTTTTCATTTTGGAAAATATCCGAGTTTCCTTTCAGATGTCTGAATTTCATTTTAGAATTTCAAACGAAGAGTTTACAAAATCCCAGAGTTTTCAGAATATGTGTTTTGTGGGAAATTTCAAAAATAGCTGTTTTCATTTTGCATCGGAATGAAAAGAAATGTCAAAATTTCCTCTATGCAACAAATTCTGAGTTTTGACCAGGTACAGTTCCCTCCTCTCCTCCTAATGTAGACACAATCTAGTTTCTAACCAGATTATGTGCTTTGGAATCAAGAGAAAAACACTGAGACAAGAATACTGAAGGGTTGTTCTTGAATATCCCTCTGGCCTGATGATTTTTAGCAAGTCATTGAAATTACACATTGGGCCCAATTACTTTTTTTTTAATTTTTTTTAATTTAAACTCCACCCAGGGAACTTCATTAGCCGAATATTGACAGAGGAAGAAAACTACAAAGATACAGAGTTGGAAAAACTCTGTGACTATGAATCTGTAGAGGTGCCAGATTCCTACATGGGACCCCATCTCTCCTTCCCACTGCTGCCTGATCATGCAACTGCCTTACTTGAAGCTTTCAAACAGAAACAAGTAAGTACCCCCAAAGAGGGATTGTAGTGGTTCCCTCTCATTGCACTGCGATGTGGGTGGGGTGGTGGTAGAAGGATAATTCTAGGGGGTGACCTGCCTCTTTTTTTCCAAACACCTGGTCAGGAACATGAAGGAGAGATTTTTGAGAACATCACCTTCTTTTGCTCCATAGGCCCCCACAGAATCTACGTGTGATTATTGTGGAGACTGCTGACCAAAAAGGCTAACAGAATGTTAGGAACTATTAGGAAAGAAATAGAAAATCAGACATAAAATATCATATTGCCACTATATAAATCCATGGTGCACCCACACCTGGAATACTGTGTCCAGTTTTGATCACCCCAGCTCAGAAAGGATGTAGTGGAACTGGAAAAGGTTCAGAAAAGGGCAAGAAAAATGATTAGGGATATGGAACAGCTTCTGTATAAGTAGTGATTAAATAGATTAGAGCTGCTCAGCTTGGAAAAGAGACGGCTAATGGGAATATCTTAGAGGTCTATAAAATCATGACTAGTGTGGAAAAATAGCAAGTGTTATTTACCCTTTCCCAGAGTACAGAAACCAGGGGGCACCTGATTAAATTAATAGGCAGCTGATTTAATACAAACAAGAGGAATTACTTTTTCACAGAGCATACAATTGTAGAATGAATAGCCATGGGAGGGTGTGATGGCCAAAGTATAACTGGGATGAAAAAAAATATCAGGAATAAATTCATGGATCATCAGTGGCTATTAGCCAAGATAGACAAGGATGTAGCCCCATGCTCAGGGTGACCCTAAACCTCTGACTGCCAGAAGGTGGGAGAAGACTGGATGGATCTCTCCAGAATTGCCCTGTTGTTTACACTCCCTCTGAAGCCCTGATACTGGCCACTGTCGTAGACAAAATTCTGGATTAGATTGGACCATTGGTCTGACCCAGTCTGGCCATCCTTGTAATCTTAGTTCAAATTTTTGGGTGATGTAAATGGGCACTTCTCAGTTAAAATCAATAGAATTAGATCCATTAACATCTCTAGAGACTTTGGCCTTCCATATTTATCCCCATGTGAGCATCTGTTCACCAGTGAAGCCTCTTTGTCAACTGATCTAGGAGCAGCTTTGAAGGGAAATCCATTCTCCTTGGATGGAAGATGGCAGCTGTTATGCTTATAAGAAGCACGTGGGATCTTTTTTTCAGGGGAAAAGGCAATATGCCATGTTTTTTGAAGATCCAACAATTAGCATATGCACTCAATCACACCCATACACACTGTCCTGCCAGTCGATGTTATAGTTACCAGTCCAGATCAGTTTCATGGCCAGCTAGGTTGATCACGGGTAAGGAGGAGCCAGGTTCTGTCAGTCGCAATACGATGCTCTGGGGAAGTCTTGGCAGGACAAACCCAAAGTTTCCTGGCAAGGCATAGTGATTTTCCTTCAGTGGGACCGATGAGTTTTGTACCATCATGCTGTAATCAACTGTTGTTTGAGTGCTTGCTTTCTTAAATTGTTTTTCTCATCCTTTATCTTGTTCTTTCATCAAGTCTCTTAGGGAGTTACTCCATGTTGGTTTTGATCACAGCTATCTTGTCCACATTGATAGGAGCCTGTCTCGTCTTTAGAGTTGTCAATCTGCCCTCCTCTGACATTTCATTAGGGGTGTGTTGCAGCCTCCTGGCGCCCTTGCATCTGTCTTTGGTTCTTTCCTAGAACATCTGGTTCAGCAATGGCCTTCACACTAATTTCTTAACACACACATTCCTCATTCACCCCCAGATTTTTGATTGATTTACGCAGAACATTTTGAACAGGAACATCAAATAGCAATGCAAAAGAAAAACAATCATTGCATTTTTACTTACTTTAAAATGCTAAACCTGCAACAAAGTGGTGACTCTAAAAGGTGTGTTACTACCTTGAAATCAGCCCAGACACAGATTCTGGCTGATGCATCTCTACCAATGGTCATTAGGCCATTCCTTTCTGCTATTCAAAAAGAGTGGCTAGCAGGATATGTACATCAATACATTTAATACATGCTATATTATTATTTTTTATCCTTCATGCTAAATTATACTAAATGCAAATGTAAAATACTACTACTACATGTCCCCCTTTTGACCCTTCAAGAACAATTCTTAAGTGGGTTATATTTTATGTAACTGTTTCATAGCAATATACTGAGAGGCAATTTGAGCTTGTGGTTGTAATTTAACAAACATTCTTTTAGTCCAACAGCACATACAGCATATTCCTAGCAAGCAAACACAGGACAATGTTAACACAACTAGTAATGGATGAAACATGATAGACAATATGCCCTTAGAAGTCAGGGACCAGCCTGTAAAAACATTGTACCAATCTTAGGCTGTCAGTTCTTTTTCAGACCTAGCCATTTTTAGCATGTCTCCATTTGCATTTAATGTTTAAATGACACACTTCCCTATATTTCTCTGTGTCTGTTGTAAAAACTGAGTCACCTTTGTTTCTGACAACAAATGATCAGTTAGATCGGGCCAATCCAAGCCAAGTATAACAGAGAAATTAACCTGGGTGACAGTTATAGTGCTCTGTGCTTCTTCTGTCTTTGGTAAATAGTACATGTGATACATGAGCATTACATTTACATTCATTTACTGGGGGTTGGCTAATACTTGCATCCTCCCAAATATGGTTTCTCAGGATGTAACACATACACATTGTCCATTGTACAAAACACGTGTCACATTTTCTAGTTCATCCCACACGCATGTTCCCAGTGACTTGTCCTAGCTGCATTGTTCTGTGGTGACAGGTAGGCACCCATTTCTGAGGGCTCCACTCCAGGTTTCCAATGATTTCTTCTTTCCCAGCCCACTGACTCATAACCCAGGGTAGCCAAAAGGGATCCCCTGGTCAATTTTGGGAGCGGACTCACTTTCCTTATTTCTGTCTCCACAGACTGTTGGTGAGCAATTTTAACAATAATTTCACCTAACAACAAATCAGGCTTAACCATGCTGGAAACATATTGTATCCATTCAGGTTTATAGGTGTCAGACAAGGACCTCTTCCATTGTTTTAAAAGATGCATTAATACCCGAACATTCCCAGATATTACCCAAAACATTTCGTGTTCCAGTGATGCTAAACTAAGAATTTGCATTTCAGTACATCCTATGGTCAATGCAGTTTTACTCCCTAATGCAGTTGTTTATTCAGCAGCCAGGAGGTGGTGTTCAGCCACCACCACATATTCCAGGTTGCTTTTAGGTTTCTCAGGCCTATATGTACCAAGTCCACAGTAGTATCTGCTTGCTTGTGAATGACACTGTCTTGCAGTTGTGACAAGGAACTTAACTTATTCTTAATTGCCTCCAGGTCTACGGTATTCATAATTCCTGCTCCAAATCCAACTCCTCCTAATACGGTGGCTACTACATCTCGTTTTGTTCGGCCACTGGGGTGCTGATGTGTTTTTACCCAGGCCGTTATAATAGGAAGGGAGTAGGGTGAACATTTGGGTTCCAGTTTAGACACGTTCAGCTGAGTCCAGTCCATACCAAATTTTATTTTTACTAATAGTGGATTTAACAAGACTTTTACTGGATCACTTTGAGTACAAACAATTTTGGTTTCTTTATCTTAATTGGCGTACCTTTTTTGAATGCATAGTCCCTGGTCCAGGTTCTGGTGCATGTGTCCGGGAACAAGAGGTTCAGTTTATTACAGGGTATTGGAAGTATTCCATAATAACTGATAGTATTGTCCCTGTCTTAACAGGCTCACCCCATTGATATGGTAATCACGAGTAACTGGAACTCCAGGTGATATCCCCATAGGAACCTTCTATTTTAACCCTTATTTCCCAGTGGTTTGGTATTCCTGTGGTATTTATAAGGTGAATCTTAAGTCCCACTTCCCCTTCCCAAGGTATTTCCTAAGGGTTTTACGATTTGGCTAGTGTTTTTATCATACCATTTCATGAAGATCACAGGTAGGAATCCATGATTGGTTGGCAGGGAGTGAATTATTTCTTAAATATTGGCTTATAAGGAGGGCTGAATCTTCTCCCATGATTGCGCTAATTATCTGGGCTCTAAAAGTTCCTCGAAGCAGGGAAAGCCAGACCTTACACTGGAGTCTCATTTTTTGTGGATTAAAATTGTGATGTTTAAGTAGCGCCTTGTGCTCAGGTTCTGGGATGTCCTTTTCTGCAAAAAATTCAAACATCATTATTTATGTAAACAATGTAATTTGTGAAACGTGGACCCATTTCAGTTTTCCATCTTTTTCAATGTGGTATACCAATGGGTTAAGGCAGTCTATTATGCAGTAAGGCCCTATCCATTTTCATTCCAGTGGGTGACCCCGTTTTCCCATTTTAAGATACTTGACTTGGTCCCGTGTTTCCCACAGGACTGCCTTTGTGGGCCTCTGTTTCTAAATTTTGTTGTTCATTTGTTCAATGGCCTGATTAGCCCTAAATTGGAGGGTGGAGTTATCTTCTAGTACTGTCTGAGGCCTGGTCTACACTACGCAGTAAAGTCGAATTTATCCGCATTAAATCTATCCACTTTGCTGTCCTCGCTACGATGTCATTTAGGTCAACCTGAAAGGGCCTTTAAATCGATTTCCAAACTCCTGCCCGACAAGGGGAGTAGCGCTTAACTCAATGTTTCCAGGTCAAACTAGCATTAGTGAGGATGCAATTCGACGTTACTGCCCTCCGGGAGTTTTTCCAGAGTGCTCCAGTGTGACTGCTCTGGACAGCGCTCTCAGTGAGGATGCACTGGGCAATTAGACATGAAGAGCCCTGGGAACTTTTGAATCTCACTTCCTCTTTGGCCAGCACGGGGGGATCTCCTGCACAGCCCACCATGCAGAGCCCACCAGTAGAGAAGACCATACAGTATCAGAATCAAAAAGGGCCCCAGCATGGACCGCAAGGGAGGTGCTGGATTTGATTGCTGTGTGGGGAGACGAAGCCGTGCTGGCAGAACTGCCATCCAAAAAAGAAATGCCAATACATATCCCAAAGTCTCAAAGCGCCTGATGGAGAGAGGCCACAGCAGGGACGCACAGTAGTGCTGTGTTAAAATTAAGGAGTTGAGGCAAGGCTATCAGAAAACCAAAGAAGCCAACGGACGCTCTGGGTCACAGCCCACGACATGCCTCTTCTACACCAAGCTGCATGCCATTGTAGCGGGGTGCGCCACAACTACCCCACCCATGTCTGTGGACTCCACCAATGGGGTGATTGTCAGCATGGCAGAGGATATGCTGGATGAGGAAGATGAGGTGGAGGGAGAATATGATGGCGAGGAGTCTATGGAACAGGCATGCGGAGACACCAATCTCCCCGAAAGCCAGAAGCTATTCCTCACCCTGGAGGCCAGTAACATCCCAGCCCTCCCAGGACGGTATCCCGGATGGGGAAAGCATGCAAGGCAGCCCTGGTGAGTGTCCCTTGGTCAATGGAGTACCTGTTTGACAAGCAATTTCTTTTAAATGATTACTGTGACCTGAGGACTTGGGGTGCAAGAGTGTCTGCAAGAATGTCTCTCTCTTTAAAGAAATCCTCTCAGCAGTTCCCCGAGTTTTTTTGTGGGTGGGGATTTGAATCTGACTGGCCAGCAGCATCTGGGACTGTTGGCCCATGCATTTTCTGACTGCGATAGGGGAGTGGGTCACAGATGCCATGCTATAACCGTCTGACTAGCAGGGATCTTCCCTGTTACCAGCCAGGTGCTGGGGGAGCGGGGGTGCAACTCTCTTCACAGAGAACTTCTTTATTTTCTGTTTTTTAAAATACCACTCTCCCTTTCTTTCATCCGGCAGCTGAAATTGTCCAGCCTCCAGCTCTCTTCCGCGTCTCACAGGCTCGCACAGATAAGACAGCGGAAAAAACACATGCAGAATGAGATGTTCGGGGAGCTCATGAACTCTTCCCGCACAGAGAGAGCAGAGCTCAGGGCATAGACACAGTCAGTGCTGGACTGCCAGAAGGTGGTAATTGAGTGAGAGGAAAGAAGGGATGAGCGGGAGCAGAGAAGGGACGAAAGGGAACAGCAGAGGGACGAGAGAGAGGAGAGAAGGCAGGAAGCACTGTTCCGTCTTCTGGCGGTGCAAACCAACGTGCTCTGGCATCTGGTGGAGCTTCAGGAAAGGCAGCTGGAGCAAAGACCACCACTGCAGCCCCTCCGTAGCCGTGCCCCCTCCTCTCCAAGTTCCCTAGCCTCATCGCCTGCACTCTGAAGAAAGCGGGGAGGAGGAGGCAGGGTCCAGGCACCTCGCCACTCCACTCCTGAGGACCGCCCAAACAGCAGAAAGGTGGCACTCCCAAAGTTATGACTTGTTCTGTGTTCCTGTCCTCCCCTCACCCTCCACACTGCCCAGTGCCTAGCCCCCCACTCACCCCTTCCAATGCTACATTTGCATCAATCCCTCCATTTCTGTGACCCCTTAGTAAAGAGTGCATGGTTTTCAAACATCAATGATTTTGTTATTGCTCAGCAATCGATGAGGGAATGTGGGACGGAGGGTGGGTGCTTCAAAGTTCAGTGCAGGGGAGCAGAAAAAAGGAAAAGGTCATGCAGAAATAAAAAAAACTTTAAACCATTAGCCTGAGCAAGAGGGTGGTTTTTCAGGATGCATAAACAAACAGCGTAAGTGGGAACAAACTGAAGTCTCACACTGTAGTCTGCCCTGCCATGAAACTAATTGTCAAGACTTCTCTGATGCGCGCAGCATCGGGTGGGCCCTTCTAACCACTCTGGTGTCTGGCTGGGCATAATCAGCGGCCAGGCAGTCTGTCTCAACCTTGCACCCCACCATAAACATCTCTCCCTTGTTCTCATAGAGATTGTGGAGCACGCAGCAAACTACAATAACAAGGGGAATATTTCTGGCGCTGAGATCTGAACGGGTCAGTAAGCTGAGACGACCAAATGCACACTCTACCACAGGGGTTCTCAAACTGTGGATCGCGACCCCCTGGGCTGTGTATGGCTTCATGAGGCATTAATGAGTAGGCCGGGTCCCCATGAATAACAATAGGCATTTCAATATTCCCACCAGTAATTTTTTGGTCTGGGAAGAAAGTCCCGTCCTGCAGCTGTTTGTAAAGGCTAAAGTTCTTAAAGACACTAGCGTCTTGAACCCTGCCTGGCCAACCCACGTTGATGTTGGTGAAACATCCCCTGTGATCAACCAGCGCTTGCAGGACCATGGAAAAGTACCCTTTGCGGTTTATGTACTCGCAGCGCTGGTGGTCCAGTGCCAGGATAGAGATATGCATTCCGTCTATAGCCCCGCCACAGTTAGGGAACCCCGTTGTTGCAAAGCCATCCACTATGGCCTGCACATTTCCCAGAGTCACTACCCTTGACCGTATCAGTTCAATGATTGTGTTGGCCTCTTGCATCACTGCAGCCCTCACTGTAGATTTACCCACTCCGAACTGATTGCCGATTGACTGGTAGCTGTCTGGAGTGGCAAGCTTCCAGAGGGTTATCGCCACTTGCTTTTGAACTGAGAAGGCTGATCAGATCTTGGTATTCTGGTGGTTCAGGACAGGGGAAAGCAAGTCACAGAGTTCCATAAAAGTGCCTTTATGCATGCGAAAGTTTCTGAGCCACTGGGAATCATCCCAGACCTGCAGCACTATGCAGTCTCACCAGTCTGTGCTAGTTTCCCGGGCCCAGAATCGCCGTTCCATTCCATGAGCCTGCCCCATTGCCACCAGGATCCCTAAGAAGGCAGTGGAACTGCATTTGGGGAGGCCTGTGTCCATGTCCTCCTCACTCTCGTGACTGCTCTGCCTTCGCGTTCTCACATGGATTTTCCCTTTCTGCATACATTGCACGATAATTCGCAAGCTGTTTACAATGCCCGTAATTGCCGCGCTAAGCTCAGCACCCGCACTCCTATTGCTTCTGCACAGGCAGTCCAGAGAAAAGGGCAGAGCTGGCAGTGGAAGCATTCGACTAAGAAAAAAGTTGAAAGATGAGAGAAGAGATGAGAAGAAATGCCACTCGGCCACCAGACTTCATGTACTTTTCAGGAGTGCCTGGAGCACGGCAGAATATCAGTGGATTTGAAGAAGTTTCAGCATTGCCTGGAGTACAATAGGATAGCAGATGACTTGACATAGTTTCAGGATTGCCTAGAGAACAGTAGAAGAGCAGGCGACTTGATGTCATTTCAGGACTGCCTGGAGCACAGAAGGATAGCAGGCGACTTGACGTAGTTTTCAGGATTGCCTGGAGTACAGTAGAATAGCAGGTGACTTGAAAGCCGAGTTCTAGCAGGAGTGGTGACTGGCTGACTTCCGCTCTGTCTGCCGAAAACAGTCTGGCGTCTGCAGGCCCAAAAGGCGCGAAATGACTGTTTGCCGCACCTTGCATGGAGTGAGGGGCGAGTGATGGGAAACGCGAACAAAAAACACACGAGACTATTTTTGCCCCCATCATGCAATGCCGGCTTTACCCAGAATTCCAAGGGACCGCGGGGACTGCGGGCACTGTGGGATACCTACCCGCACTGCGCTGCTCTGAGAGTTGACGCTAGCCACGGAATTATGAATGCAATCTGCTGAATTAGCCCGTTTGCTGGGGACAATCGAATGTATACCATCGGCTTTCTTAATTCGAACTCTAGAAAGTCAACGTTAGCTCGTAGTGTGGACAAGTCCTGAACCATTGAAAATAATCATGCTGAGTTATATTAGAGCTCTCTTCTTGACCCTGTACTAGGTAACTAGGATCAATCATTGGGCACATTGGATGTCCAAACAGAATTTGAAAGGGGATGGCAGCCAAAATCAGAGGCAGTTTATCCAGTCAGTCTTTACTTGTATGATTTACTATCTTCCAGAGTGCTTCCTTAATAGTGTGGTTCATGTGATCTACTTGACCTGAGGACTGAGGCCAGTATGATATATGGAGCTTTTGTTTAATTCCCAACGCTTGTATCATTATTGTAAAAATGTCTCCGACAAATGTTCCCCCATTGTCAGAATCTATTATTTCAGGGATGTCATATCTACATACTACCTTGCTAAAGAACTTTTTGGCCACTACCCTGGTGCTGTTCTTTTTAGCGGGAAATTCCTCCATCCTGAAAAGGAATCCGTTATTGCCAATACATATTGGAATTGTTCCTTACTCCTTGGTAATTTATTAATAAAATCAATTTGAACCCTGTGCCACGGCCCAAGCCTTCATTGGTACATCATGGGTTGCTAGTGCGGAGGATGAGCCTTGTCCTGAGTGCACTGCACACAATTTGGCACCCATGTTTTAACATCATCTTCCATACACTCCCATTCTGCTGTTTGCTTTAGCCTTCTTAAAGTCCCTTCCACTCCTTCATGCATAAATGGATGGGCTACATTAAGTAACTCCTGTCTCTATTTTTCCTGGAACTCGGTTAGGGCAGTCTGTAGTGCCATCTGTTGGCTCAGATGTGTCAGCACTGACATTCCTTCTCTGACCTCTGGTTACAACTGTTGTCGTGTGGTCAGGCTATTGTATCTACCCAGTTGTGCCCTTACTGTCCCACCTGTCACTGTTTAGGGTTCTTTGTTACTCACTGGTAAATCCATTTCCATTCCTCTAAATATACAATATCCTTTCCATCTGCTGCTTTCCATCCATTCCTATACCAACCATGTATTCCAGACTGTATCCCCTTCACTCAAAAATCACTCTCAGTATAAATCAACACGGGCCATGGGGAATTTTCATATGGCCTTAAAACATGATAAATTGCGTGGAGCTTGGCATGCTGAGCCAATTGGTGGTCTAAATGTCCCTGAATAACTTCCTTCTCTAAGTTAATGGCAGCGTATTTTACACATCTTTTCCCTTTTATTACCATTGCATTCCTGTCAATAAAACAGGTGTGCTTTTCTTGACCCACGGTATCTAATTCTTCCAGTAAGGGTGCCTCTGCCAAGGAAATTCTTTGCATTGGCCGTTCCTGTCAGTTCCCTTTTTCAGTTAGAGCATGTGTTAGCCATGTCTGGCTTAGACACCATTTCTCTGGTCACCCCTCTATTAACTAAAATAAGCATCCGTTGAGCTATTAGGGTGTTTGAGACTTAACCTCTGATCAATCTCCCTGACAAAATATACTTGAAAGGAGTGTGGGTGCTTTGGATAGTAATAGTTCCTGTGAGGGGCTCAAAAGATTGTACTGCCCAGACGTCTACTAGAGACTCTCACTCACAGGGATCACAATTTATTTCAGCTCCTTGTAATTTTCTGGATTCATAGGCTTTCCCTCTTCATTGTTTTGTAATAGTGTGGAAGCCAAGGCCATGTTGTTAGCCGCCAAATAACAAAAGGCTATGATTCATCAGGGAAATGCAGGGTTGGGCTGTGAGAGCCTTCTGTTTTAGCGGAGTCCTGCTCTTTTCCCCATTCCCATTTTATCTTTTTCTTTAGCAGTTTCCACAGTGGGTGAGTTATTTCAGCATATTTATGTATGGTCTAAGAAAATTGAATCCTCCTAGCAGAACTCTTAAAGAATGGGCATCGGTAGGGGCCAGCATTTCTACCAGTGCCCTTACCTTCCTCTGATTTACCTGTCTCCCTTTTTGTCCAATGGCTTGCCCAGGTATGTAACCTGAGGTAGCACCAACTGAGCCTGGTCTAAGGATACTTTGAATCCCGTTTCCTGAGTTAGTGCCAAAACCTTTTCTGTTAGTGTTTTGAGTTTGTGCCTCAGTCTCCCCAAATATCAAAATGTCATCTACATATGAAAACACAGAAGGCCTTTCTTGTGGACTCAGCTGGTCTAGCATACCCACAACAAGCTGAAGGGCAGTAGCCAGGCTGTTGTGATATCCCTGACACAACTGACAATAGGTCCATTGTTGCTCCATTATTGCAAAGGCAAACTGATCTTGAGAGTCCGGATTTAGGGGGATGGGAAAGAAACCCTTGGCCAAATCAATAACTGAGAAATATTTAGATATTTTTGTATGACTTGTGTCATATTAGCCACAATAGGAGCCATAGGTATGATGCCCTTATTGATTCTTCTATATCAATTGTTAGACACCAGGATTGGCCGTCTGCCTTTAGCACTGGCCGCACAGGGGAGTTAAAGTGTGAATTTGTTTTTCGGATGACCTTGTTCTAATTCATGGATGGTTTGCACCATTTGGGCCTCTTCCTCTCTCAGGTAGGAGTTTTGTCTTTGGGGAGGCACAAATTCCCCAACAATCTTAACACAGGCATTAATTTTACCACAGTCTGTTTTCTTTTGAATCCACGCTGAAGAGAATTTCAGGTGCACTTTTCATCTTGTTGAGCTGTAAGTGTGGCTACTGGTCTGTCTCCCCCTTTTGTTAACATAACACTCTGCCCAATTTTTCCTGACTGGGGAGAGGGAATTTTTAACTTCCAGAGGGCACCTCTAGGTATATTAATCACCACATTGTTTTTAAACAACCAGTCGGATCCCAGAATAATTTTATTAACCATACTGGGAGTTTGGATCAAATCCCCTAATGTCTCAAACCCTTGCACCGAAAAGGGGACTTGGGTCTATTCCCACCCGAGACTAGGTTTCCCTTGAAAGGATTTCAAAGGTACCTGTTTTAATCATTTTCCTGCTTTTGGGGTTGTTTTGATTAAGGATACAGCGGCTTCTGTATCTATTAAAGCTAGTATAGGGGTATATCTACCCTGCTGAACATACACACATGGTCATCCCCCAGGATCCCAGGAGACTTTGCCTATGAACCTCCACCTCTGTGCCCCTCCTGATGGTGGGGTTCTCCATTCAGCGGGCCCCTCTATTCTTGCCCCGGAAAAGGGAGTGGGTCC